>JACJUM010005602.1:3261808-3275680 GCA_020976665.1 Heortia vitessoides
GTTTTGTATCTACTAAGGCATTATGATATTCTGATGTGATTGATTATATATTCTGATGTGATTGATGATATTATATAGTATATTATTATTATTATTATATATATATTATTGATGAAAAAAAAATTATGTAATATTTTTACTACAAACTACTAAATTAATACTACTAAATTAATAAATGGATTTAGCGAAATAAAAACTAATTGGCAATATTTTTTTTTTAAATAATTATTTTTTAAAAAAGTTTTTTGTGTTACACCTTAGTTAATTTTGTTCAATAAAAGTGGATCATATTAAATTCCATAACAATATTTATTTACCCATAAGAAGATATCTCATATCAAATATCTTCAAAATAATTTTATTTTACTGCACCTGAAAAATTACGTTGTCACGAGTAGTTTTCGAAATAAGCCACAAATTTTAAGGTAAAGGTACCGCAAAATTCTAGCATCACATACAATTTTCGTCTTAGCACGAAATTGCCACAGATGCAACACGTTCCCAAATCCTTTGTTACAAAAGTATAGTAACATTTTATTTTACGTCCCAACCGTTTTAGATGGTCCATAGAGAGTACCATTAGTACGTGACTCAGAAGCAGAAATCAAATAAACGGAGATGGCCCGTTCTATACTCAATTCTCACTGTAATCGATAAATGCATCTGCGCAATTGGACATTCGGACTGCCAAGCGATGACCAGTAACATACGCTATAGTAGAAACTTTCGACTGTCATCTGATTTGTAAAACAATTGACAATCGTAAGTAAGAAAAAAATCTATCGTAACACAACTAGGCGCTCTTGCATCCTGTAACCTGTGTAGTTCCCTACAAAAGCTGTGCATTTGAGCTACATATATACCGCCATCTGTCGGTTCTGGTACCTTAGTTGCCTCTTCCGACACCTGGTGCAGAGAGAGGTACTATTGTACTCTGCTGGTACCTCAGGGCTTTATATTTTGAGTTAAGAATTTTTTTGAGCCTTAAGTTATCGTTGGTATATCGGATGAGAAGTTATTTTGCAGTTTCCCGAACGATTCCCAGCCGAGTTGAATTGTTTATGTCTTCACTTGATTACAACTTTTTTTGTCTTAAATATATTACTATTTTTATATGCAAATTCATCCAGAGCAAATATTTATATGTTAATATTTGTGTTTGTTCTGTGTCTGGGTGTTCAAACTGTATTTAAGAAGTATATTTGTGAATCCTCTATAACACAATTGTTTTAAGTGCTTTACCACGGAGTCAGGTCAACGATATTGTGGGAATTTATTATTACTATTTACATCAACAAATATGGCAATGGAAAATATAGTCCAGCTGCCAGTGCCCGCGACTTCGTCCGCGTAGAATAGTGACTTTGGGGGGTATAGTAGCCTTTTCCCCGTTTTCGCAACATTTCTCACTGATGCTTTGATCCTATTGGTTTCAGCGAAATGTTATATAGCCCAAAGCCTTCCTCTATAAATGGACTATCCAACAAAAAAAGAATTATTCAAATCGGACCAGTAAATCCTGAGATAGCGCGTTTAAACAAACAAACTCTACCGCTTTATAATATTAGTAGAGATTTAAATATGCTCGATTCTCAGTGTTCTGGTACATATCAAGATTATTTGTCTGTAATTTAGTTTTCAACATGTTAGTTTGTCGTAAGCTACTGGTAGAGCAAAATAGTACCTGCGTTTGTGTTGGTAGTGGTATAAGAAAAGACTAAGGTACCGGAACCGACAATGGCGGTATATCCATCCGACCCACTGTAGGTCAAATACACTGGGTGGGAATGATCAGCAGTACCTTCACCGTGAAGCTACGCACCAACGCGGCAATTATGGGCAATATTCCCTCTTCCTAGGGGAGGCCTGTGTTCTACTGTGTTCTACAGACGATGGCGTTAATTTGATAAATGTTAGAAATATTTTTTTAAATGAATTTTTTCATACCTCAAAACGTCTCTTAAGGCAGATGCGGCAGTCTAAACCCCCTTCAAAGAGTTAATTGATTCTCACCCCTATAGTTTACTAAAAAATAGTAAAAGATGATTAAATGAAAGAAAAATAAAAGATGGTTAAAGTGAATATATAAGAATGGTGCTTGCTTTGATTAATTAAATATAGAATATTCTTCTCGTAAAAAACGCCAATATCACATGTAAAGACCTAATATAACATAAACTGCTGTGCATTTATCTTCGGATGGATTCAGCTATTATCAATATTTGTGAGAGTCAAGGAAGTATTAAGGAACATAAAGATCAAGTAAAAGAAATTACTAAAAACGTCAAGTAAATTTTTAAATAAAATCTGTTGGTAACTACGTGAAACAAATATTCATTGGTGCATTCAGAAATTGGTTTATTTAGTAGCTGAAAAATACAAAAATTGTAGGTGAAATGAAAATTTCATTTTGAGTAGATTCGTATTCATTCAGTAATAAACAAAACTAGTAAGTAAAGAAAAATCAGTAAATAAACGTAAGCTATTAATTGGATCATATCCCTTTGAATTTATTGCCTTACGTTCAAAATAAGATATTATAAGATGAAAAGATATATATCTATATAAATTTATACAATATAATTGTCATAAGTCTTATAGTATATATATATATATATATATATATATACGAGTATATTGACAATTCCACTAAACGAGCTATCTGTATGTATATAACCCCTACTGACATTATTTTGCACCCACTTCAATATCTCAGTATATTACTATATAAGCATTCAGAATGCATCAAATGATGACGTCTAGTCTGCCTTGGGGAATTCAGTTGGAGTTAGATTTAATATACTCGAGACGTACACGCTGGAAGTGACAAAACTATTTTCGAGAAATTAATTAATAGTAATTCCGAATTTAATTTAGTTTATTTTATAAACAGATTTAGAAAAAAATGTTATTATAACAATAGTTATGAAGGTCATCATGTCAGTTGTAGATTGTACTGCGAGACATATATAGTCTTCCCGAGGAATTTTTGGCGAAATTTGTAATAACTATGTTGGATAGGTATAGCGAAATTGAATGAACATTGAAGGATAGACTCTTACAAAGATTGTCTGCATTTCGTGAAAATACTATATATATATATATATGGAATCCAGAACCAATATATTACTAAAACTATATAACCGTATATAAAATCATACCTACGTGAGTCTGCACCAGGTGTCGAAAGAGGCAAATGAGGTATTGGTACTGGTAGATAGCGGTATATCCATTTGAAACACCGTAGTTCTAATGTGTGAAAACGGATAGACATTCAAAAGTTATGATTTTTTACACACTCTCACACACACTACTCTCCCATACATATTTTATCGTTTTGGCGCGAAATTATTAAAAAAGAGTAAAATGAAAAAAATTCCAACATGAAATTATATTTATGTATATTTTTGCGAAATTGCTACATTTTTTTAAATAACTTCCATTTTTTAATTTGTGATATCTTTCGAATGGAATGGCCATATTGAATAAAACAAAAAACTTTTTAATGGAATTGAAGCAGACTTAATTGTGAAAGTATTTATTTTAATAATCGTTAATTCCAAAGTATAAATAAAAGTGCTTTTTTTGTGGCGGTGTCGATGTATATTTTTGAAAATCTAATAACATTTATTGTGACTTAATTATAATAGTTAAACATAGCGTATGTCGCAACGTTTTTTGTAGATAATTAAGTACTGCAAAGTTGTAGTATATTATTTGTTTTATAATCAATAATTTTTGCAGCGTAGGCAATGTAAGATTTTTTTTTGGATTTTTATTATGCACCTTGGTTTACATTATTGGAGTTTTAGTATGGATCTCTAACTTTTTTATAATTATATAGCCTATGTTCATTAGAGATAGTGTAGCTTTCTAACAGTGAAAGAATTTTATCAAATCGGTCAAGTAATTTCGGAGCCTATTCCCGTCAAGCAAACAAACAATGAAATCCTTCCTCTTTATAATATTGTTATAGATAAATTTCCACAACATCTCATACATTAACCTGATTTCGTTATATCAAACTACATGGGAATCACCAATATACTACTTAAATACATAGATATACATACATACCTAGATATACCTTTAACTTAGAAACCTAAATGATAACAATACTTTTTAGGTCAAACGCATTATTTTAAGATGACTGAGGTGTATTGTGATTTGAGGTTGTGCAAATACGACCGCTTAAAAGGTACTGAAAACGGTATGTCAATAGAAACTTGACCAAGACTTATGATGAGAGACTCGCAGCTCAGGTTTTAGTTGATGCAAAGATGACCGCTAGGTTTCGCTGTGAGAAATAACCAGTCTATCTAAAGCCATTAATTTGGCAGACTGGTTAAACTGCCTATACCTCTACAAAAATTTATTTACAATTTTCTTAAATGCTTATTTTGACCAATATACTTGCACTTATCGCACCAGGTAATATATAAAATTTTGCAAAGCGAAACATCTTCGTGTCGAGCATCGCCACTCAGGCGATTCATGCGAAACGTCACACGAATCAATAGCGTTGCCCTAACTAATAAAATAAATCTGAAATATGTCTACTCAAATAAACTTCTTGAAAATTTCATACTTATAGTTGAAAATACATAGAAAGACTAAGTCTGCCTTTTATTAGAATAAAATGTACTATTCCCGTGCAATTCACAATAAACGACAATTTTAGTACAACAAAAGACAATAGATTACGCTTAGCGTTTTAAAAACGCGCTATAAAGTAAAAATTAAATTAAATCTGAATGCAACTTATCTTCTATCTTCCTCTTAACGCTTTATTTACTCGGATGATATGACAGATCTTCGTCATGTTTTACTAGGATGAGTAAGTATATTATAGTATCAGCGTATACACTATAAATAGCGTCAGAAATACTGTTACTTAGAGTAGGACATTCTACAAGAGCAATTCAGAGTTGTGAAAAAATGCAGTATTTAAAACGGACTGAATTTGGAAGTAATTTTAGCGTCCGCAGTGTAAACAAGCTCAGCGGTCCAGGCCGAGGGTCGAGGCAACTTGCCTAATTAGTTTACCCAGCTCTTTCTAATGTTCCGTGTTACTAAGATAAAAAACTGCTTCTGAAATCGTGCTGTGTAGAGTGATCCACAATGTAATCAATGTTAATAAAACTGACTACATTTTAATATCAAATAGTTTAAATGATAAATTCAAATGCATTTTTCTGGGGACAATTTAAGGATTTTCACAAAGAAGGAAGAAAAAAATCCCACCAATTATATTGTATAACGGTTTTTATCATTACATGGAGTGTTTTTACGATACAAATCGAGAGTGGCACTAAACACGTAAAATTATCATCATAAATACGCTATAGGGTTTCCAATGAAGGTCATTGACCAGAGGTAGATGGCATACATCACTAGAGGTAGATCTCATACAAAGATAGTCTGCATTTGTACCTTACTTTCACCTTTTTCTACCGCTAGTGTTTTGTTTTGGTTCAAAGAGTGAAATTATTGGGTGACGTGACATATTATACCATACTGTCAAGTCAAAAAATTGGCAATATGCTAGTGATAATACTATGCTGTTTCAACATATAATTAAATCGCTATATACACATACACACACATATATATATATCACAATCAATACAATAGCCCTGATGCAAGCGGTTTGCATCCAGCATTTACTAATGTGTGGTCTTAATGTGAACGTCGTCAGAACTTCATGATCATATGCTGCATATTATGTGCTGTGCCAACTTCCACTTCAGCTTATTAATAGCTGGGCTGTGTGGGTAACATAGCTTTTTATGCGGATATCCTCAATCCTCAGAGAGTTTATAGCCAGAGACTATGTCTGAACGCCATATGTCATCGCCGGAAACACAAATAAGTCAGACTTTCGATTTGAAACACTAAGTAGAATCGGAAGAGAAGATGTTTCTTTGTTTTCTCGGCCTAGTTTTGGCGAAATATAACAAAATAAATATTTGCGCAAAATTATAACGACGAGCGATTACATATAATTCTGACACTTCCTTAAATTTTACCTCTATGCTAAACCCGAGATTGTAGTCTTACAGAAATGTTACCTCTATCCGGTTGCATTAAGGTTCCTTTTTGTGATGTCTCGTATTGTCTTGTGGATGTCAGTACAACTTGGCGAACGCAAACCTCTGTATTGCGATGTATTGAATTACAATACTACTGTACTTGTCAACTGAGTTTAGTTCGTTATTGTGATTTTAAAGGCAAACTGACTTCGTGATATTGACATTCTTCTCATTTCATTTTAACAATTTTTGTTCGGCATTATATCCTGGAATATTTCTAAAGAGAATTGACAGTCGAAAGATTTGCTTGAATATCATTGTTTCTGTTAAGCTATGTAAGGCTTGAACTTTTATTCTATTTGTGCATCATCTTCATATTGCTTCAAATTTTGCCACCTTGGTTAAGTGTGGTGGCTATGGCACAGCGTAGAATTGCAACGGAAAATACTACAGTCACTGTTCGACCCCTGTTGCATTTCGGCTATCCTATTTCTGATGTATATACTGTGATTTGTCATTTCGTCGTCTTCAGTCGTCATCAGTCGCCTCTTATCACACCTGATTTAGGGGGAGGGGGTGGTACTAGTCTACTCTGCCGGTACCTCACAGTATGCCGCAAGAATTTTATGTAACTAAGATGAGATCGCTTTACCTCTCAATACTTACTTCAAGCCTTACTTCAATACTTACGTAAGCCCACCCACAGTACCATCACATATTTTTTAAGTTTTCCATCTCTTGGTTTCTATTTCCTGGTATACGTTATAGTGTATTCATCATATATAGCAGTCATCAAACGTTTACTGCTAAAAATAGTCCTCTCCAAGAAATGGGGAATTGACCCAACGGGAATGCTGCTGCTCATCCCCGCACTATTGCACTTAAGCTTCACTGTTACGGATTGTATACCGCCATCAGGCGGTTTTGGTGCCTTGAAGCTTCTTGCGACACCTGGTACAGGGGTACTATACTTTTCTGCCGCTGCCCCATCCCAATAAAGTGTATTTTTATTAAATATTTCTACGTTGCAGTCTGAGGAATCTTTAGCAAAAAAAGTATTTTTGTTTAACCATTCAAAATAGCTTGAAATCAAAAAGTTTATAATACACATTGCGTTGTTTATATTCCAAAATTAAAATTGAAAAAGTAATTATACTTTAAATTTGGAATAAACGAATAATTTATTTCTGTTAATATTTACATTGCATCTAGTATATACAACACAAACGAAAGCAAATGTCAATTTGTTGTTTTTTTCAGTAAATAATAAGGCGTAAATTTGTGACACCTGAATTTAACTTTTGATGTAGCAGACGACAATATAGAAATAAAAAAGAGACATTCCATTTCATAGTCACAAACGAAGCAATTTGTAGATTCTAGCGATCGAAGCTACGAAATTGTAAATAATTGTTTTAGAACTTGTATGAAAGCTTAGGTTAGCACTCAAACATCAAAATTTAAGCTCTGTATAACGATATTTTATCATTTTACCGCTAGTCATTGATAGGAAGGACTCGTCAAAATTTGTCCTAAATGATCATATACAGAAACATATGTATGATAATTTAATATATTGGTTAATAGAAAAACTAGGCAACGCTTCTAGCAATTTTACATGCACACCGGAGCCTAAAGAAAATTTTCAACTCAGAACATAAGAGAACGAATTTTTCCCCATTTATAAATTAATAATATAACAACAGACGATATGATTAGATGGTGCCGTGGAGGACTGGTGGAGTATGCCATGGAGTATCGGCAGAGTAGAATAGTACTCTACTTTAACTTTAAACCGGGTTTCGTTGAAGGCGGATGGATTTACCAGCGGGACAGTTCAGTACGAATACAATCTGCGATTACCACCACACCTTCACAGCGCGGCAATTATGGGCAAAAATTCCCTTTTCTTGGGTAGCCAAGAAAGGGGAATTTTCGCTTAATCCAATATTGAAATCCAATATTGAAAATAGACGTAGGCCAATTTCTTATGGCTAATATAATAATGACTATACCAAGGTACCTTCTGAATGTATTTAACAAAGAAGATCCATTCACTTAAACTATCACCATCTGAACAGATCACAACTGCAATCACTCATGCTTCCTCTTAAAATACGTGCGCTCTCAAGAGTAAAAATGTCATAAATTTTGAACCATTAACCTTATCATCCTTGTACAGAGATGAAAAGCTCAGTAAACTAATTAGGCAAGCAAGCCCCGAACGCGTGGCCTTAGCGACAACCCGCCTGTTTGCCCATTACCGACCAAAATTACATTCCACGATCCCGGTGCAGCGTCGCATGGCAACTTTGTCGAGCGAGAATGTACTTACATTGTTATCTTTGGTTCTGTATTCACTCAAGGGTAAAATACGACCTTGTTTCACTTGAAACTCGAAGTGACAGTAAAATGTATTGTTAAAGACATCATTTGAGTTCTGTGCCCACTGCTGGACGTAGTAGTTCCCTGAGGAGTACCTGTCAGTTATTCAAGTATAAATGAGTTCGGACTAAGATCGTTACTTGTATCTTGCGATCGGTATGTGATCTCAAATCAGACATTTTAACGATCATGTGTACCCTCCTTCCCTCATGAGTATCTATTTACCGAATGCCCTCACATTTACGTGTTCACTTCTCAAAAATATACTTTCTAACTGTTTATTTCAAATTTATTTTTTTATTCAACGTTCCGATTACAAAGATGACGTTTACAAGCCGTTCAACAAATAGTTTTTTTTTATGATTTTGCTAACCTTATAACCGATACGAGCTCAGATTGTATTGATCCTATCCTATGTGCCAAGACTTGTGGGTTTAATCCCAATCCAGAACAAACATTTATATGATTAATATTTGTGTTTGTTCTCAGTCTAAGTGTTAATTATACACTAAAGTGTTATATTTGAAATTCTAACCTTGTCCATGACACAAGTGATTTAAGCTAATTGTCTTCGAGTTCGATCAATGTATGAGATGGTTTGAGAATTCATTTTTATTATTATTTACCTGGTTGTCCTAATTAGATGCAGTGGTCAATAACTTTGATCGTGTGATGAATTTCGAAGCGAGTGACTCACATAAATATTGTTCAACTTAAAGATAGTGTTGTGAAATTTGAGTATCCATCTCAGGTTTTTCCGTGGTGTGACATTTACACAGAAACATTCTTTAAATTAAATGGCGTTAACTCTTGCCAGCTCTAAATGAATTTATTTCCTCATACATTTGAAGTCTTAGAAAGCGTCATTCTAGCGACCACACTCTTGTTTGTTAATTATAACTAAAATTATATTATACGATCCAACGCGCCGTGGAGCGAGAATTTCCATATAAAATGTAATGTTTAGTTTTTTTAATTCCTTAATAATACTTATTGACATTACTAAATGAATAAGACTAAACAAATCACCGAAATAATAATTAATTTGAATGACCTCGTCAGCAATGGACAAGATTTAATTAGCCGATATAGCAAGGTTTTCCAAAAGCAAATATATATAATTAGGCAAGTGTATACTCCTTTTTAATAATGCAATAACGTGTTTTTCGTAGGAACACAATGAGTTTGTTTTTTTGTCCCGCTAATGCAAATGGTAGTGATCTTACATAGATCGCTAAAGGTTGTGGGTTCGGTCGCCACATAGGATACATATATATGATGATATTTATGTTTGTTCTGTGTCTGGGAGTTAAACATATGTATTAAGGTAGTGAATGTAATTGCTCTGTTATATGATATCCGAGACACATGTGTTTTAAGTGAGTTATTACAAAATCAGGTCAATGTACGAGAGGTTGTGGAAATTTTATTTATACTTAAAATATTTAAAACTTCTTTTTTATACAAAGTTTTAAAATTCAGTGTGTGCGAAATGTTATTCTGTTTTGTGTGACTTCACTGTGTAAAAAATTAAATTAAATAAAAACATACGATTAACAACTTAATTTCAACGCTTCAAACATTCGCTTGCAAAGGTGCTCTCTTCTGCACACGTTCTGTGCATGAATGAATGCGGTGCACAGTTTTAGCCGCTAATGAGTAAACTGGCTGGGCCTTCGCCGGCCGAGTCCCTTCTAATTAGTTTACCACATCGGGCTTTTACCGTGTGTTAATGTTAGATTTTTGAACAGTTATTCTCGTCATAAAAACCCTTAAGGGAGGTTTACTAAAACTCTTATTCAGGTGTGTCATATATGATATATCATTTAAACATTACAGAAATGTCTTATTGGCTGGCAGGCTTATCAAAATCGCTTAGAAGACAAAAACATATTAATAAAAATAATAATAAGGACATCAGTTAATATTATTTCTTAATCTATTTTATTCAAGGATCAAGACGAATCACAAATATATTACTTATTTATATATATGTAAAAGAAGAAGCTGAGTGAGCGACTGACTTGACATATCAACAGGGCTTAAACTGTAAGGGTTAGAATCTTAAAATGTTACACAACAATTCTATTTATAAAGTACGGGAGCACTAAGATAATATTTTTGAAAATTCACCCCGTCATGGTGTAAAATAGGGATGCAAAGTTAGTATGGACCTTTGCTGTTTTGGAAGTTATTCGAAAAAAAATCATTGAAAATCATGAAACATTTGTGAAATATATTTCAAAATCTTCCCTTAAAAAGGAGAAATGTGGTACAAAGTAAGTATAAGAGTTTAACAACTTAACGCGCATGAAACCGCTGGGCGCTGTTAGTTTTTCATGTAAATGGTGGTCCCGGGTGGGGATCGAACCCCAGCCCTTGGCGCACAAGATACAGACTACAGACAATACAGACTCAAAAAGATTTCTTTCTATTGCGAAATGCATTTGTACGGATATAGTCCGTTGTAGTAGTCACCCAGATTTTAGCACTGTTTTTTAATTTTTTGTCACGAAAATTCCACTCTGGGTTGGCAGAAATTGACACACTTAAGGGAAAATCGTCAGTTATTTGGCGTAGTTCAAAATATGAATGTATTTAAACCCATTCACACTTTAATTTATAACTCGAATACACTTATGTGAGTGTTAATAAAGGATGCTAGATTATTTTTTATATTCAAGGCTTTAATCATTTTCATCTGAAGTTTGTGTACTTTAGGACAGCAGTTTAAAGGTGATAAAGGTGTTGTGTACCGTTCTTTAAGGCTTTTTTAATTACTGATTAATTTAGTTACTGATTATTTAGTTTTATATTTAAAAGAATGTACCCTGCAGGATTTCCAATGTGAGTCTTGCGATAATTAGATCAGACTTTTGCGTAAGAAATTATTTATCACCATTATATCAGTCGTTCGACGTCCATTGTAAAATTTAGACCTCACCAAGATAAAGGGAATTTAGCCTTTTATTGACAAGCATAACGTAGATAGCCCTAGATTTGGTGCTTGGAGCTGGTGACCTAGGTTGCATTTGAATTATGCTATTTCGGATGCCCATATCTGTTCGTTTCCGTACCGCAGTCACTTCTACGACATCTGGTACAAAGGAAAGTACTAACTCTACTCTATATTGAATAACTTTTGCAAAAAAATAAGAATTCTTAACTTTATATGTTTAAAACGATATTAAAGACCGTTGGGTGCACCATTGTTAATGAAATTTAGCAGGAATAAATGGTAAAAATATATTTGGCGAGTGATATAATCTTTGTCGTTTCGAATGTTGTGTGAAAATTATTTTGGATCCGTACTAATGTTATAAGCCAATAGTGTGTTCGTTTAATACATTTTCCCAATCACTTACGGTGAACTTATATAAAAATTGGTAAAAATAAAATAACATTTAATATGATAGCCTTAATCGTAGAAAAGGTATGTCCTTCATTCAACATTTGATCTTGAAAACTTTCCGCGGGCCAGGAAATGTTTTTTTTTCCAATCCTACAGGTAGTGGGACTAGAATCCCACTAATGTTTCCCCTGTGCCAGCTACGTGGTAGAATCTATTATCTGTAGATACAGTGCAGAGTTACTTAAAAATGTGTAGGTATTGTTTATTTGACAGACGACACAATTTTGCTGTTTGCGAAGTCATTTTTTCTCTTCCACGCGACGGCAAAGTTTCTGATCGTTGTGAAAGTTAGAGAGACTCATATCTATTCTCGAAACATTATACTGAGATTACCATCGAAAAAAATATTGTGCTCGCAGCAACTTACCCAACTATCTTCGTTCTGGGCAAGTTTAATGAAATCTTCTGTCGTTTGTTTCTGCGTCGGACTCGGGAGCTTTTATCTAGGAAAAATATTATTTTAAAATAAATTGTATAAGGGTTTGCGAATATAACCCACTTGGATGTTGTGGAAGTGTATCCAAGCGTGAATGTTATGAAGTTATAACAAAATTATTTGTGTTTAATTACTCTTTAAATTTAATATGCTCACATCCTAATAAAACCACTATTCATCGGCATTTAATTACTGTATAACTTATATTTATATTTATATCGCTAGTTTCTAAAACTTTACATTCTTTACAAGTGACATTCTTTTGAAAGGAAAAAAACACCCAAATTATAACAGAACAAATGGTTGTAAAATAGAGCTTATCTGCTATCCTTTTTTCGATTAAAAAGACACAACCTTTTTAATCGAAATATAACTTAGCGACGCCAGTTTCGGAAAACACAATTAGCACTATCATCGATGTAGATTCGAATATAAAAAAAAAAAATTTGAACTAATTGATGTAGTCAATTTATAGGTTCATCATTATAATAGCCATTGAAAGTCCAGCTTTCGCGACGGGGATGCAGTTGCGCATCCTCGCCCTGTGCGTTTGAGCTACATTGTTTCGGATGGATATACCGCCATCTGTCGGTTTCGGTATCCTAATCACCTTTTACGACACCTGGTACAGGGAAAGGAACTATTACATACCTTACGGCTCAAGTGGTCACATGGTACATTAGCTCTGTAATATATATAATAGGAAAGAGTTACACAAAAGATGGACAAGAACCTGAAGAAATATGTAAAGTAGACGTTTATTATAAATACAACAGCATATAAAAAATATTTAATTCACACAATAACTAAGACTCAAGAGGTTAAGTAGCAATATCACTATGTAAAACTGTTTAAAGAACATAAGATAAGATAGGAGGTGATAGGCCCGTCAAATTAACTATTTTGTTAATGTAAAAGAGATGTGTTATTAATGATGAATGTATTGTGTATATTATGTATAATCACACATTTACCTCTTCCAAGTATAAAAGGCGTTAATCAATCGATTAAGACCATAACTATAGTATAGTGTTTTATTAATGCCGTTGCGTCGAAATAAGTAGTTTTATTCTAGTAGGAAGCATTACCATAGGAGTTGGTAACGTAGGTCAATCTTTCTAACACAAAAAATAGTGTAAAACTACGTAGGATGTGCGGCTAATCCGAAGGGATTAATGGTTGTCCCGTACCGCTAACTAACGTGAAACTGCATTCAGACATCCTGAACGGATGGCAAACTTATTCGCCTCTTGGGGAATCGAACTTGTACCTTTACCATGGTTGATGGTATGCAAAGTCTTAGGTGTCCAATTAAATACGAATTTATGGATTGCGGATTGGGAGTTGTACTTGACATGTTGCTATAAACATAGATTTCAATTGTTGCTGATATTTTTTTAGATAAAGATTATGCAAAGTCTTAGGTGTCCAATAAAATACGAATTTGTGGGTTGCGGATTGGAAATTGTACTAGACATGTTGCTATAAACATAGATTTCAATTGTTGCTGATATTTTAGTGGATAAAGATTATGCAAAGTCTTAGGTGTCCAATTAAATACGAATTTGTGGGTTGCGGATTGGGAGTTGTACTAGGCATGTTGCTAT
>JACJUM010005602.1:3275690-3346369 GCA_020976665.1 Heortia vitessoides
ATATTTTATTGGATAAAGATTATGCAAAGTCTTAGGTGTCCAATTAAGTATGAATTTGTGGGTTGCGGATTGGAAGTTGTACTAGACATGTTGCTATAAACATAGATTTCAATTGTTGCTGATATTTTATTGGATAAAGATTGTGTATTTACTTTACTCGTGTTAAGTAGTAGAACTTTCATACTAATTTTGCTTTTGCCTTTCTACCCCCTTATGAGATAAATTTAAAAAAGTTTACAGATGTTTTATTTGCATAACTTCAAAAATTGCAGTTTCATAATAACTTTGCACCCGCATTTTACCACTTCAGGGGTAAATTTTCAAAAATTTTTTTGAATGCTTCCCAACATTATAAAAGGAACCTCTGTGCAAAATTTCATAACCCTTATAGTTTAGGCTTGGCGTTGATATGTCAGTCAGTTTTTTTAATTTTTTTTATATATAGATAATTTTCAATAACAGTGAAAATTGCAATCGAGGTTCCAACAAGCGTAGAAGGTAGCGTAGCTCAAATAAAGCAGCATGGGAAAAGTTGCTACCCATCCCTAATACCAACTTCGCAAACCTCTGGAATTGTCACCACTATTATATTTAAAAAAATGATTACATATTTTATTAGACAATGTTTTAATAAGGAATATGCCGTCTGAAAAAAATAATTGTAACGAATTATGTTACAGTTTGCCTTGGAGTACCGGCAGAGTTGAATAGTACTTCCCTCTGTACCGGGTACCGTAACAGGCAACTAAGGTACCAGAACCGACAGGTGGCGGTATATCTATCCAAAATAGCGCAGTTCAAATACAAAAGATGAGGATGGCCAGCAGCAATCACGAAGCCATGCTTTGTGCCAGTTTGCCAGCTTAGATTGTTTTAGGTGAAGTTAATCAAACGACTTATTTTCTTTATTTACTATTTAGAATTAGCAAGTTGAAGTGGCAAATGGTACACTTATCACGCAGAACCGGCGGACGATGGAATCGTAAAGTTTGAAATGGAGTTTACGTACTTGCAAACGCAGCGTAGGACGTCTACCCACAAGGTAGACAGACGATCTGACTAAAACCGCAGGATCAGGCTGTATGCAGGCCGCATACAACCGGTCCTTTTGGAAATTATAGATGACTCTTGTATGAGATCTACCTAATGTGACTTCTTGTGGACTTCACTAGATATAACAACATTAGGAATCTTTGGTTTTTTTTGCAAATTCTTCAAATTCTTTTTTTTTTCAAAATAAAATTTTTGCATTCACTCGCAAAATTTTGTTATACCCTAAGTAAAAATTGTGTCTTGTGTTAACTTAAGTGGGTAATGAATTCTGTAATATATTCACTATGAATAGTGGAAAACATTTTCGGCACATCAAAGGGAGAACTAAACAAAGGATAATAAACAGAAACAAACTACGAAGAGTGATTTGTCATTGTCCAAATATCAGTTAATTGCTTGTCTGGTAATCTACAATGCTTTGTATTCTTGCTAAGATTTTAGTAGATATTTTTTTTACTTCGTATATGGGTTACGTTGGTATATAAGACAAGCTATTCGCCCCGGCTATGCTTGGCTTTAAAAAAATATGAAGACAGTATGGATAATATTATTCTAATGTAATATTATGTTTGATATTTGATTATTATATTTTTATTGCTATTATTTATGATAAGATTTAAAGTACATTTTATGTGAAAATTTTTAGGTTTACAAACTGGGTTTATAAAATTGGATTTTTACCAAAGATCCCTAATTTAAAATAATATATAATGTAGAAAGACTATATCACACAGATATAATATAGCTTTCAAACAGTGAAAGTGTTTCAAATCGGTCCTGTTGTTTTCCTTTTCAAAATATCTAAAAGCTCCGGGCTGATACAAGTTGATTTTTACTATTAAACATTTATAGCCGTATGTGGATTTGCCATTTTTTTTGTTATACATATATATATATATATATCTATAAATATGTTTAACATATAATGGTAGGTACAAGAGGCGGCCTTGTCGCTTATCGCAATTTCTTACAGGCAACCTTTGGATAGAAATAATGTTAAAGCTGGTGGAAGTTAGAGGTGATTTTAGTGCAACAAACAAACATACATACATATATATCGTCATAGTCATCATACCAGCTATTATAAGTCCACAGTTGGACATAGATTTTTCCGAGAAAAAGGAGTATGTTGCCCATCATTGCCACGCTGGGTAAGTTTGTTGGCAATCGCAGAGCGCAGCTTTCGCGACGGGGGTGCTGATGCCCATCTCCGCACTGTATATTTGAGCTGACTTTTTTGGTTGGATATACCGCCATCCGTTGGTTCTGGTACCCTAGTCACCTCTTACCTGGTACAGGGGGAGGAACTTTTCTACTCTGCCGGTACCTCACGACCATGCTGGCACCTCACGGCCATAAATAAGAATACACGCTTAGCTACGTAATCCATGTCCTTTTGAATTTAAGCCACTAATTTAATTATTAATTTAGGCAAAAATTAGACCTAAAGTCGTAATTAAAACTGTTCCATTTTCTCGAACTAACTGTAACAAGAACATGTTACCTAACAAATAGTTATTACACCGTATCGGGAAGATAACGTTGTTTTCACGGCAGACTCTTATAAATAGACGGGGTTGGTAAAAGCCTTCCCCCGGGAACATACAAATAAAACGGGAACCTTTTCCGAACTAATTACACGGTAATTCTATACACCGGGTTGGAACATTGTTCTTGACTCGCGCCACGTGCCAAAATTAAAGGATGCTGTAGTCGAATTGTGGATTCGGGGTTTTGGTGGAATGACTTCAAAATTTCATTTTGCCGAATCTGCCAATTATAAACACGCGTGCTCTCGCGTTTGTTCCCTGTGAAACAAAATGCATTCTTTTTTATTGTTTTTTGTTAATTTATTTCATAGTACTTGTAAGTAGTAATATTTTTAGTTTTAACATGTAGAGTAAGTAGATAAAAGTAGAATTAGAAAGGCTAGTAGTAAGTTATAAAAATTTAATGATATAGTTGGAAAGTTCTTAAATGGTATATACTGATCATATATATACCCTATATATGCCACCACATCATTATCATCATAGCAGCGATTGAACGATAAGCTGGATATAGGCCTCCCCAAGAAAGGAAGAATTTGCTGATTGCCACTCTGGGCAGGCGTGTTGGCAATCACAGGAAACGGCAACATTTGCATTCGGTATTGTATTACCTGTCAGTATTTATTTGTTGGCGACAATTGAATATTAAGTTTTTATACAACCTTTATCTAGGTGATATTAAGGCATCTTAAGTGCAACAGGGGCGGGTATTAGCAGTAGCATTCTCGTAGTTATCAGTACCCCAGTCACCTCTTACGCCATCCTGTACAGGGGGAGTTGCTTTTGCCGGTACCCCACGACTAACTTTCTTAAGAAATTAAATGGAAATCAATAGTCCATTGTTGTTCTTTGATAGGAAAGAATCAGGTAAGACTTTATCCTGAATAAATATAATAAACGTTTATGAGAACGGATGTATGTTTAGTAACAACTTTCACGCAGAAACAACTGAATGGATTTAATAACATTTCACTGTAATACAGACCAGAATAACACGTAAGATATGTTCATGTACAACATTCAGGAGCGTCTTGGTCGCAAAGTTGAGCTTTGATATTACCGCCACGCCTGCCCAGCGCGAAATTATTTACAACCTCTTCGGAAGGCTTATGCCCAGCTGTGAACATCTAGCGGCCCATTTGATTAGAAAATATAATATGATTGATGATGATGATGACGATGATGATGATGATGATGATGATTATGATGATGATGATGATTATGATGATGATATTGATGATGACGACGATGATGATGATGTCAATGATGATGATGATGATGATGATGATGATTATGATGATTATGATGATGATTATGATGATAATGATGATGATGAATTTTTTTCACTTTCTTTATTCCGATAATCTGCTAAAATAGATTGATATATTGTTAACGATAATTTAATATGAAGTTTGTAAGTAAACATATATACTTTACATTATTAGACTAGGTCGACAAATAAGCGTAAAGTCCTTGTAATAGTAAGCGTCATAGCAGCATAAAGACCCTTGTAATATCACAAGGATATCATTAGTGCATTACCAACCTTGTGACTTAAAGATATTATAACACATTATCCAGTAATTTCACTGCCTCTGCCTTCAAAGCGGAACTAAGAAATGCGAACATGTTATTTAGCTGTTGAAATAGGTGCGAGTATGGTGCGAATTTTAGTATGTAGTCTATCTGATCTATATGCGAAAACAATAGTTTAGCTCTGAATTGCATCAGTTTGTTTGTTACTCAATTAATATAATGATAACTACTGTGTATTTGTATTTCAATAAACTGATACGATTGTTTCCGATTGTAATATTGATTGTTGTGGATTTGGAAATGCGGTATCATTTCTGATCAATTAATTAAACAATTAGCATAAAATCCAAAAATGTCGCAAATTAAGCAAGTCAATACGGTATAATTTTACCAAAATTGTACGTATATTTTAATATTGGTAGCAATTAGATTTAATATATTTGCATAGTATTTTAAAATGGTATATATATTAAAATGTACATGTTATTTTGCGGTAACATAACATTTGCGGTTTATAATATTTATTGACATAGGTACACCAATTATAAGTAAGCAACTATTTTCTTACTACTTTTTCCATCTAATGGTGCGAGAAACGATCGTTCTATAAAATTGTACGTATATTCTAATACTAGCTGTGCCCGCGACTTCGTCCGCGTGGAATAGTTTTTTGGATACCATACCTATTTACTTCAAATTATATAAACTTTGAATGTCACGTTTATTTATATCGAATCAATGGCCTGAAAAATAAGTTTTAAGTTTCTAGCTCTAAAAATAGCGATCCATGCAAACAACTTTTCATCCCCCCTTGCAACCCCTGACAACCCGTATTTCGAGTTCAAAAATAGCCTATGTCCTTTCTCAAGGTCTAAAGATTGTCTATGCCAGATTTCATCAAAATCGGTTGAGAGGTTTAACCGGGAAAGCGTAACAGACAGACAGACAGAGTTACTTTCGCATTTATAATATTAGTAGGGATTGTTAGCAATTAGATAATTGATGAATTTGAAATTTTACAGTGAGTCAACAGCTTGTTTGCAAGTTTGACATCGTTTTATTTTGTGTTATCGGAAATAAGACGATAGTGCGATGTTGCTAAAGGTTGTGGATTGGATCCCCACCCAGGACAAATATTTGTTCAAAAAATTAAATGATATTTATGTTTTTTCTGTGTCTGGGTGTTAAACATATGTATTTAAGTAGTATATTCGTCATTCCTCTGTTGTCTGATGTCCGTAAAACAAGCGATTACAGCGGCTTATCACGGATGCGGCCAATGTATAAGATGTTATGGGAATTTATCTATTTATAATATTAACATAATTTGGAAATCACGTTTGCCGGGCCCGATAGCGCATAATATGCTAGTTTGCTATCTTGCATCCCAAGCGTCGTGGGTTCGACCTCTACACAGGATAAATATTCATGTCATGAACATTTGTGTTTGTTCTGTATCTAAGGTTTGAATATATCTATTAAAGTATCTTATTTTATAACCGACAAATTGTAGTTTTCTGCCCTCAATGGTGTAGCTCAAATGCAAAGGGCAGGGATGGGCATCAGCATTCCCGTCAATGCTATTCTCTGCGATTGTCAACACGTTTGCCTAGCGCAGCAATTATAGGCCGAATTTCCCTTTTCTTGGTCTTCCTAGAAGTTAACTTTGACGTCAATAATTTATTAAAATAATTAGTTTACTCTACTCGTTGCACTTTGAGTTAACGAACTACAATTAAATAAAGATTAAAACCCAAAAGGCTTCTTCTCAGCATTCCAACAATACACACAGCTGCGTGAGTCAACTCTAAAAGTGAAATATTGGTAAATATTCCAAAGTTCTATTCAAGAATAACAATAGACGGTTACAGATTGTTTGTTAAGAACGTCTTGTTCGAAAATTCTTGATTTTAAATTTTAAAACCGTTAATGTTCGAATTAATTTGACAAGGCATCGACTATGAATTGGAGATTTTATAATTACATCAAATTGAAAGACTTGAGAGTTTAACTTGTTAGTGGTTTAAATATTTATCCAAATCATTATACTAAAGACGGTGAAGCATTGTCATTTCATTGCAATTACTACTTGGCTTGAACTGTAGTATCACCTGGAAAATTGTTGTTTATTTAATATATTTGCATAGTATTTTAAAATTGTATATTTATTCAAATGTACATGTTATATAACTAAAACATATATTTTGTTATTTGCGATTTATAATATTTTTTTACATAGGTACACCTATAAGCAAGCAACTATTTTCTTACTACTTTTTCCATCAAATGGTGCGAGAAGCGATCGTTCTATAAAATTTAGCTACCCCTACTTGAAAAAAAATTGTAAAAGTGTATTTAAGCCGCCAAGTATAGGCAGAGCAGAATAGTACCTCCCTCTGTACCAGGTATAGTACGAGGCGACTAAGGTCCCAGAACTAACAGATGGCGGTATATCCAACAGAAACAGTGTAGCTAAAATGCACAGGATGGGGATGGGCAGCAGCATCCCCGTCGTGAAAGCTGCGCTCTGGGATTGCCAACATGCTTGCCTGGTGGAGCAATTATGGGCAAAGTTCCAATGGCTATAATGACGATTTTTATACATATTTTACTGTCTTTTTTATATATATGTGTAACTTATCGATTTCTGTTGAATCATTCATGTATATATTATGTGTGGTCTTAATTAGGTACACTACAAACTTCCTAACTATTTTCACTGACTTTCTTATCTAAAATTTGTCTGAAAGAGATCGCTTTATGCAATTAGGCCACCCATTGTCTTTTTTTATTATATTTGTGCCCAAGTTTTTGACAAAAGCGCACTAAACTTTACTGGCATTAAAAAAATAATTAAAATTATCTTAATCTGTTTAGTCTATGAAAACATTTTTAATGGATTTAAAATATTTAAAAGCTAAGTTACTTAAAGTTTTACTGTACATAAACTAATTAAAGAAGATTTAAAAGCATGTTTTTTTATATGATTAAGCAGACAAATGAAAAAGAATACGATCCGCATGATTCCGCATTATGATCGGCGTGATAGTAAGCTTCACCACAGCTTATAGATAGACGCTAGAATTTATACAAAGATATCACTAGCGCGCTGCAAATATCGTGTCTTGAAGTGAATACCACGTGACCTGGGAATTTCACTGACTATCTTACACTTTATCGGAACATAGCAGCGAACACTGCTGTTTGGTGGCAGAAATAGGTCAGAGTGAGGTACCAACGCAGACGACCTTTGTGTAAGATCTAGATAGCAGCCGCAAAACGTCTATTGCTGGGCATAGTCCTTTCCAAGAGCTTGTCTAGCGTAGTAGCAATGGCAGAGCAGCTGAGCGACTGCTGCTGCTGCCCATTTTCATCCTTTTTATTCTAATTATATTGGTTGCGGGTGGATTAAGCCATCTGTCGGTTGCGATTCCTCCGACGCCTCTTAAGCATGGTTCAGAGGGAAGTTCTCCAGCTGGTACCACACGGCCTCGACACAAACTAGTCCTAAACATTATCATGATGTGACTGTTGTCAATTGATATAGTATACGTTCAAGTATATGTGTTTAAAGATCTTTATTCTCATACGAAACTTCATTTATTTACAATGAGATATCACATTTCTAACAAATAATATACAAATTAGCCGGTACTTGACTCTAAATACAATTTCAGCCTATTCCGAAACATATTTATACTCTCACACTCCTTTATGTTGTTAGGCAGCTCATTGAACAGCTGTGCTCCAAACAGTACAGTCTTCTAGCCATAGAGAGTTCTAGGTGCTCATAGTTGCACTTTATTATTAGTTCTGAGATTATGGGGGTTGTCTTTTATAAACAGTCTTAATATATATTGCCTATATTGTCTAAATGTAGTCAATTGAATGAAATAACTCATTAGTTAGCACGTCTGTCGAGATAGGTTGATTTGAATGCAAATGAACGCGTTCGCGTCGCGACGCTCTTGTGATTACTAGCGGTGATATTGCACGGCGCCGATTGGAGGATTCCGATCACAGGTCATACTTACTATATACTCTTGAATATGGGAGCTTTTTCTTTATCATCATCATCACATCAGCCATTGGAAGTACACTGCTTTATGTAGGCTTTCGCGACGAGGATACTGCTGACCATCCCCGCCCTGTGCAAATAAGCTACATCATATTGGATGGATATACTGCCATCTGTTGGTTGTGATACCTTAGTCGCTTCTTACGACACCTGGTACAGAGGTAGGTACTACTCTACTCTGCCTCACAGCCAAATTTATTCACCAGCAAGCAGCCACAGAACTACAAACATTCGACAAATAGCCTCATGATTTAGCCTATAATTTGGCACGCATAGTGGCAACTGCAGAGCAATGGGAATATTACTGCCCACCCCCAGCCTGTTTATTTGAGCTGATTTCAGCTCAAACATTTGGTTTTAATTGATTTTACCGTTAAATAGTAGTGATCGCACTACAATGTTCCATTTGGATGAATGAGCGGGGCAGTGAAATACTGAAAAAGGTGTCATAATATCTTTATATCACAAGATTGACGACACGTTCGATTTATCATTGTGATATTACGAGCGTCGATAGTCTGCAGTGATAACTATCAAGCGGTATGTATTCTTGTTTGTTGATCTAGTCATAGAATAATAACGCTATATGGATTGTGTTTGTTTACTAGCTTATTAATAAAAGACAATACCTGCCTGCACGTTTACCTGCAGGTGTGATAATGATTTATATAAACATAAATAGAGTCATTTAAGACTCGCTGCTTTAGCGGAAATGAGCGCTGAAACTTTTCGGACTAACAACAGTATAACCTATTATACAAGCAATATAAATATTCGAGTATCCGAGCATTTGCCGCTTTTAATTTTTGTACGAAACCTTATAATAATATGATCGGTTTCTATATAAATACTAGGGTCGTTGGTTCGATTCTTGTTTAGTCATGTTTATCACAAACAGGACAAACATGACGGGCTTGATGGCGCAGATGGTAGTGATTCTATCTTGTGAGCCAAGGGTCGTGGGTTCGATTCCCACTTAGAGCAAATATTTATATAATGATATTTATGTTTGTGCTATGTCTGGGTGTTGAATATAAGTATTTAAGGAGTATATTTGTGATTCCTCTGTTATCTGACGTCTATAAAACAAGTGATTTAAGCGACTTATTACTATTCAGGTCAATGTATGACGTGGTGTGAATTTATTATTATTATTTCATGATGAATATATGTTAATGTATTCTGTAATTCTTCAGATGTCTGATGACTTAACAATGTAACTATATCATTCGAGGATTTCATTGTGACGTCATAGCAAAAAATCATTTAAACCAGCTCAAAGAAGTTTCACTTTAACAAAAAAACGTTTCTCTGTTAATTCACACGTATATATTACAGCCGAATAAAGCAGTTCATTACGTTCTCTACTGAGGTTGTGCTCATTTGAATACGAACGATCGCTCACATTTCTGCGAAAACAAGGGAATGTATTACCAGAAAACGATTTTGGACAGATGGTTCGTTTCGTAGAAACACAATTTTAACTGAGTACTGCTGAGTGTTTTCTCAAGTAGCAGCTATTTTTATAATGCTATAAATTGAAATATTAATGGTTTTATCTCTTAAGTTGAACCAAACTTTGCACAGTAAGCAAAAAAATATTGAAATGGGTAGTTTTCTATATATAGAGCTTACAACGTAGATTTTTAATTATAAAGATTACGTGTCACGGTGTTTATCCGGGACGAAGTTCTAAAGTACTAATTATAATCTCTGATCTAATATATACTTGGATTGTAGTATTATTAGATCCGAGTAATTTGAACTCTTCATATTCTTGGAGTTCAAATTAATACAAATAAAAAAAGTCCATGAAGATATAGCTAATAAAAATTTTACACAAATGACCGATGACCCTGACAACCAGTGTTATAAGACTCATTTAAACAAGTAGGTCATTGATTTTTTACCTTAAATACTAGTCTGCCGGTAAACAACTGTCTAAATAAGTTTATAATGTGAGCCCCTAGAAAAGACCCTGACAGAAATACTTTTGTTGATATGAGTTCCAATAACTCCTAATGTATTATGCATCTAAAAACCGGTGTCAGCGCAAACAAACCGTTGTCTCAATAGTAAATGAAAGAGCAATTCAAATCATATTAATATTATTATCAGTTTCGTCATTAATATAATCTTTCAAGCAGTAATAAGCCTTTTACGTAATTTTCTTTTACGTAATTCCTTGGGATTTTGTCATAAAATCTTACACAATTACGCCTCGGAACGAATTACTTAATTTTCAAGCCTAGCAATGGGTACTGCAAGCTTATAATTATATCTAGTATTAATATTAAAGGTGTTGCCTATTATTTAACAGCCTTATTTACAAGATCTCACTTTTGTTCTGATATCTGCAAGGCAAGACTCTTGACTCTTGGTGATATGTTAGGGTTTTTTAGAAGTTCTAGTTGATGTCATAGGGGATCCTAATGGAACTGCTAATGCACGAATTTCTCTCTGGTGACTCGTGTAAGGAACCCTCGGTAAACTTAGTTTTGAGACCGTTTGCCTGGTACCGGTAGAGTTTAGAGTTCGCTTATTTCCATTATGTTAGTTAGTATTCAGTCGGAAACGATCAAAATCAGTCAATACAATAACTTATTATTATCATTATCATTTTAGCCATTAGTAGTCTATTCTTGAACATAGGCCTATCCAAGAAAGGATGATTTTTGATCATAATTTCCACAATGGGCAGGCGTGGTGGCAATCGCAAAGCGCAGCTTTAAGACACACATGCTGCACATCCCCACTTTGATGTATTTGAACTGCATTTTGGATGGACATACCGCCATCTGTCGGACTGCTTTTACGACACCTGGTATAGAGACTGTTTTATTCCACCGGCACTCCACGGTACTAAATTTATAAGGTGTAAAAAAAAAACTAATCTGCGACAGAGCTTTAAACTTTTGTTTTACAACGGTACAGTTAGAGCTATTTCTAATTCGCAGCCTCATTGTCATGAATATTATTTGGTCGCTTTTCACACGTATCCCTAAGGAACTCTTCTTTTTCCATGAATAGTAATGTCACTTACCTAACAGCGAAGCTGTGCAAAAATCCGTTCCGTTTCCATAGAGGAAAATAAAAGTCTGCTGCATACCTCGGGAATATGTTCGGGATATAAATTATCCTATGAATACCACACATTAATCCCAACTATTAATAGCCACTGTGCCAAATTTCCTACAGATTGTAATAAGCGGTTGAAACAGGATGAATATTCCCTTAGATTTAAAATGGATTTAACGGTAAAACTTAATATTAATTGCTAACATAAATTTAAAAAGCAAATAAGCATAATGTCTACTTCATCGTAAACATGGCGGTAGCCTATAGACGCTCGTGTCTTCGAAATATATCACTAGCGTATCGCCAACCCTGCTAACTGAAGATACTATATTACATTTACCCATTAATTTCACTGCCTCTTTCACCCTTCAAACCGGAAACGCAAACCCTGCTGGTATTAATGCACCTGACCTTTGTATGAGGTCTACTTTAGGACTTGCAATTATTATTTATTTTTATGGAAATGTGTTTCTGTATTTAATTACAACTATTTCTGGTTTATTTTGATATTATTTCTATCGCTACCGAAGATAAGAGGCCAAGCCTCAATTATAAGCTACTAAATTCTTGTGCACTTCTTGACCAGCCTCTGAGGCACCTGAGGTATTGTGTAACCGGCAATATCCTATTAATTAGGTACCAAAAAATCCTCATAACAGATAAGAAAGATAGCACAGAATTGTAAATTACTTACATAATGCAATGCGTAATGCAACGCTGGCGTTAGCGTGACATTGAACAACACATACATGTACTCTTTTTTGTTTCTTTAAATTCCATTTATATAGCAATTGTTATAGTGATAATATAATATACACGATATATACTCACACATTTTAAAACCAAAATAATCGCTAACCCAACGGTTTCAGAGGTATTTCCACCCGCGTAAAGTTGTGGAAAAATCTCTCCGCATATTTTTTTCCAGAGGACATCTGTATGGGGTTTTTAAAAAAGGGTGTAGAGAAGTTTTTACAGGGTGCTGATCCTGAACGCTTGAATGTGGCCTAAATGTACATAGGCTATGGTTGCTGTTGTAAATATACATAGGCTATGGTTACTGCTCAGTATCAAGCGGGCCGCGTTATTATTTGCCACCTTTGGGGTATTAAAAAATAATGATAATTAAAGATAAATACTTTAAAAAAATTTACATTAATTGCTTTACGGAAGATGCGATGTTGAAGTGTGCTCATATTATGCTCTTTTTTATGTTACAGCAGCCTATAGTCGATCGTTATATCACAAGGATATCACTAGCACGTTGCTAACCGTGTCACTTGTAGATGTTATATCACTATATTATATATATACATATATATATATATATGTATATATTTATATCATATGCATTTTTTGCGTTTATTTATACAAATATGCATACCACGCTTATTTATTTTGTATATATATTGCCTGCACCACTATATATATGTATTTTTCAGTTTTGTGTAATGGTTGACTGGGAGATAATGCCATCTGGCATTAAGTCCGCCATTTGTACATTTTGTAACATTTTGTGCGATAAAGTTAAAAAAATAAATAAATAAAAAATATATTCAATTATTTTATTGCTTCCCTCATCCTTCAAAACAGACCACAATAATGCGAACAGTTCTATTTGACCGTAAAAATAGGAAATAGTGAGAAACCAATGCAGGTTACCTTTATATCAAGTCTAACTTTGGTGAAACTAGAGGACATACACCTAACCATTACGTCCGTTAAAACCAGCTGAACCATCAATTTAGACAGTTCTCTATGCTGCTACTTAGAACTTCTCTGTGCTGCTATTTTCACTAATTACTAAGAGTGAGAGCAGATATGTGTAATAATAAAGCAAAGTAAAACTAAAAGAAACTTCGGATATTAACGTTTTAATGGTTTTAAAATCAATATTTTTTTAATAGATACTTTCAACCCCTATTTTGCACCCTTAGTGAGTGAATTCTAATGAACCATAAAACACGTGTTCAAGTAAATGTTTTTAACAGCATTAATCTTACATTTAACATCATCGTTGGGAGTTTAAATATTTTTCTATATATCTCTATTCAATTCCTAGAGGGTTTTTTATAAAAAGAGGACAATTTTATAAAATCCCTTTTTCGTGTTTTGTGCATTTTAACCTGCGTCCTGTTTAAATCAACTGTCCAAATATCATATTGCTTGCGTTTAGGCTGCATCCTTTTTAATGTCGTGAGGTACCGGCAGAGTAGAATAGTACCTTCCTCTGCACCCGGTGTCGTAAGAGGAGACTGAGGTACCAGGACTATCCATCTATCTAACCGAAATAGTGCAGCTAAAATACACAGGGCGAGAATGGGCAGCAGCATACTCGATGCGAAAGCTGCGATTGCCAACACACCCGCCCAGCGCGGCAATTGTAGACAAAGTTTTTTGGAGAAGTCTATGTACAGCAGAAGACTTTCAATAGCTGGTCTAATGATGATAATAATAATAATAATAATAAATTCCCACAACATCTCATACATTGACCTGACTCCGTGGTAAGTCGCTTAAAGCACTTGTGTTACGGACGCCAGACAACAGAGGAATCACAAATATACTACTTAAATACATATATTTTACACCCCTACACAGAGCAAACACAAATATCATTATATAAATATTTGCTCTGGGTGGGAATCGAACCCACGACCCCTGGTGCACAAGACAGGATCACTACCATCTGCGCCATCGGGCCCGTCAAAATGATCCTTTTTGATTTTATTAACGCGAAATAATGTGTTTGTATGTATGTTTATGTCTCTATTAAGCCGGAACGGTTGTCCGGATCCGGATAAAATTTGGTAACAATCTATCAAAATGCATAGCATAGTCTGGATGTGTGTTACATATATGCTAATTTTTATCTGAAAACATTTTCTCGGGATAGATCTGGCTTTTTCCCCCTATGGAATCGCCACGACTTTTTGTAGAGTTAAGTTGTCAAGGGGTGGTAGATTATTTCTTGAAATAATAACAGCAATAAAATCGCGGGAATGCGATAAACTCGGGCAGAGTCGCGGGCCAAAGCTAGTTATTTATATATATAATTATAAAGGTACTTCTCGTGAAATCAAGCGAATATGATACTTTAATCAAGGCTTCTGTTAATTTCGGAGAAACGTTAATGACGCTTAAGTGCACTTTGGAGGAAATTCGCCAAAGAAATGGGAATATAATTTTTAACGAGCAGACTAATGAGAAAAAGTGTGATTTTAATTAGAACCGTAATTGGCTGAAATTTAAATTAAGCGGTTAGTTTCTTGTTCCAATGTAGCTTTGACTTAGTTTTAACTGATTGTGCATTGGAAGTTTAATACTTTTCCTTTAGTAATTACATTAATGTAAATGCAAATGTAAAGTTATGTGAAGAATTACTAGGATTGCAATTTGGCTCAGTAGTCGGTAATTTTCTAGGAAAAGTTGATTGACTCTTATCTGTTTTGTTGTTTAATATAATCACACCACATCTCTTATATTTACAGGCAAATAAGTCCAAGATAGATCGTTTAAAGCACTTGTGTTACAGACATCAGATAACAGGAATCACTGAAAATAATTCTTTAATATACATTTAGCACCCAGACACGGAACAAAAACTTGGACGAAATGACGATTAAACCCATGACCTTTGGCTCACTAGATAGGAACACTAGCGTATGCATGCAATGCATCATCGAGATTGTCAGAATTTATATATACTATAATTATATTAAATATGCATTTATCCCTACAACTGTTTATTATGCAGCTAGATCTATGTCGTTTTAATCAAAAATAAATATACATTGAGGATTATCACACGGTTTTTACCAAAAGAGGGCGCGTTTTCTTAAAATGGTTTAGGTGATGTTAATTATTATTTTTGTATGTGAATTATTGTCAATATTTACAACAAAAGTTAGTAAATAATCTCGCGTAATGAATGCATCTGGTGCTGGCAATATTGTTTTAAAGTACAATGACTTGTTTAAAATGAGGTCATCAGAGTCATCGGTTATTTGAGCAATAATATAAAGTGAAAATTTTCTTTCAAAAAAAATAATTAAAATAAGCGTCTGAGGTACTGGACCCAAAGCAGTAGATATAGTTCTAATCCGACAGGGTTAGGATGGACAACAGCATTCCCGTTGCAAAACTACGCTCTGTGATTACCACCACGCTTGCCAAGTGTGGCAATTATGGGGATAATTTCCTAATCTTGGGGAGGTCTATATCTAGCATAAGAAAGTTTTATTCCCGCCGCACATTTGAGCTGAATTTTTGCATGGATATACCGCCATCTGTCGGTTTTGGTCGCCCTAGTCGCCTCTTACGACACCCGGCACAGGGAAGGTACTATTCTACTCTGCCGGTACCTCACGGCTAAATATTTTGTCAACCTTTTTATTGTGTATAATACTAGCCAGCGTTTGTAATGAAGTCATGAAAAAAAAATTACGACATATTAAAATTTTTATTTTCATTTTTACTTATCTCATCGCCAACAAAGTAGCAAATATGAGATCTTGCTGATGGTATATGTTTGGAATGTTTGTTTAGTCGACCTCCTTGATGGTGGGACCAGCTCCGCCACCGGGCGCGGCTCCAGGGGCAGCTCCGCCTGAGAAGCCGGGCATACCGCCGGGGGCACCGCCAGCTCCCTGGTACAGCTTGGACATAACATTAGAAACTTCAAAATAATTAATATTTCTTTACTATATTATAAATGTACACTTTCTTCCTTAATAACTTTATTTATTTTATCTAAAAAAAACGCAGTTTCTGAAATTTAAGCTTACATAAGGACAGAGAGACACCGGAAAGCGACTTTTTTATACTACCTTTGTATTGATGTATTGGATAGATTCTAAACTTGACGCCAAACTGATACCTGATTTTGTTATCATTAGGTTTTTGATCGCCCTCGTAAAGAAGCAAAGTTAAAGACGAATTAACATCAAAAAAAGTGCTCCATGAGGTATATGCCATACTAAGTTTAATAGTTTGTTTGTTAGCTTGTATTCACAAACAAAGTTCCATACAATACTCTACCGCAACATCGTTCATTCAACTAATGTATACAAGGAGAATCCTTTGAATGTTCTGCTTCCTCACCCAACGATACCACTTTAATTAAGGCGTCTGTTAATTTTGGATCCATTAAAGGTAAAGCGGGGAGAATGGGAGTTTAAGACGGAACGACGGAAAATGAGAAAGAATAACATTTCAGACAGTGATTTAATTTTACACCAAATTATTATCACGTCGAAATGTTGGGGTCTATTATTTCTGCTCCAGTGTCTATGGAAGCGCAGATTTTTATTAAGTTTATTTTTTAAGGTATCCGTCCGGTTTTTTCATAATTGGTTAGCTGTAATTTGTATATTTCATTTTGATTTTGCATTACAATTAATATAAATAGCTTGTATGGCTTGTTTGTAACAATTTCATATTTAGAATAGATTATATTTTTGAAGTCACCAATACTGCGGGACAGTATTGGTGACTCACAATCTGGAACAATAAAATACGAAAAATATGGTTTCTTTGCCTTTTACAATTATACTATGTTAAAATTTAATAAGAATGTCATTAGCGGGTTGCCAATCTTGTGGTTTAAAAACATGACCCAGTAATTTTACTGCCTCTCTCACCCTTCTAACTGGATCACAATAATGTTAACACTGCTATTTGGCGGTAGAAATAGGTGAGTGAGTGCCAACGAACTTCATAAAGCTCTATAATAAAACCTGATAAGTTTTATCGACGCATCATCGTTGTGTTTATCAGATAAAGCAAGGCAGTATTGGACTACTCTATATAACGTACATAGAGTAATCCAATACTGCCTCCGGGATTGGTTTAACTACACTTGAGCAAAAATGTCTGTAAGTGTATATGTAAAAATCAACATACTCAATGGTACATATAGTAGTAGTCTTGTCTTGTGCGCCAAAGGTCGTGGGTTCGATCTCAACCTAGGAAAAATATTTATAGTGTCGGTGTGTTAACATATGGATGTATATTTATTTAAATAGTATATTTTTTATTCCTCTGTTGTTATGTCCATTATACAAGTGCTTAAATGCCTTATCTCAGAGTCAGGTCAATGGACAAGATGTTGTGGGAATTATTATTATTTATTAATAATTATAGCTCCATAGCATATTATAAAAAACTGATATAATTGGTTTTGTTTATAAGCACTGTTGGTAGTTTTACCGCAAGCGGTGCCGAGGAACTAATTAAAACTGCTCTTGACTTTTTTTAACTAGCAACATTTCAGCGCACTTCCATTTTCGATTATTATTATTTTATGTATTAATCAACTGGCGGCTTCCCCATACTTTCGTAGAGTTCAAGTCGATTTACTGATTTCGCATTTTTTCACATTTCACGCTGTCTTAATGTTTTCTTCGAGAATATCTGCTACAAAAGATACGCAAACAGTATTCTGTATATTTATACACCTATTTAAATATATAAACTGCTGGTAATTGATATTTTTATATATTTATAATTATTTTATTCGCCAAATTATTAAAATGTGATAATATTGTGTATGAATTTCATCATAATAATTAAAAAAGAAAACCAATTAGGATTCTTAAGTACTTTAGTAGATTTATACATTTGAAAACGCTGAATTTTGTTTCGATTATTTTACAAGAAAAAAAATGAAATTGCTCTTGTGATAAGTGGATTTGACTCGCCTGCTTGCTTGCGGAAATCGAACCAGCATCTTTTACTTGATGGGGGGTTATACTGCCATTGTGCTGCCGAGACCTGATTAGTAAGCGCTGGTGGCGCATTCGTTAGTGTCCCTATCTTGTGTGTTAAATCCTATAGTTAAATCTACGCAGGACAAACATTTTTATAAAGAACTATTCACATCGACTCAATTCTAAATGAACCATAGTTTAAAAATGTACACCAGCAAATCCTCATCAGCAATCATCACACCAGCCATTGGAAGTCCAGCTGCACATAGGCCTCCCGAAGAAAAGGAGACTTATGCCCATAGTTGCCGCGCTTGCCAAGCGTGTGGCAATCACAGAGCGCAGCTTCCGCGACGGGGATGCTGCTGCCCATCCCCACTCTATGCATTTGAGCTATACTCATTCGGATGGATATACCACCATCTGTCGGTTCTGGTACCTCAGTCACCTCTTACGCCGCTCGTACATGGTGGGGAGGGGTACGCTGGTACCTCACGGCTGAAAATGATTCTCTGAGTTATATTATAAAGAATTGCGTAATTTTCTTTCTGTACAGCGCCTGTTAGACGTCCATGCATATTTATACCGCAACATGATAAAGCGGTACTTTAATCAGGCCTGTTATTTTTAGAACTATAAAAACAAAGGCATCGTAATAGCACCTAAGTGCAGTTGGAGAATTCCGCCATTGGAATGAGCCAGGCATTTTTAACGAACAGAAATGAGGCAAAAATGCGTCTTCAATTTGAATTAGGCTGTGTGGTAGTACTGACGTTAAATATAAGACTTTAAAATACTCACTGATATTTACATACAATTTTATGTTTCAGTTGATATTCTGAATTGTTAATACTAGTATAGTTTCACATATTGTGTTTGTTGGATTACAAGTTATAAATATTACGTTACTGTTTTGATTGTATAATATCAAATCGATATAACTTGAGATGCTGGCAGTGTAGGATAAATAGTTCCACCCTTATCTCAGGTGACAAAAAAGGTGACTGAGATTCCGACAGATGGCGGTATATCCACAGCGTTACTGTTAATTGCCAGCGCGTCTGCTTAGCGCGGCAATTATGGGCAAAACTCCCCCTTTCTTGGGGATTCTATATCAAGCTGGGGATGTTCTCTTTGCTAAAATGATGATGATAAAATATTAAAAAAATCCTTGTAATAACATTTTCAATGGTGGCTAAATAACATTAACGAACTTTTTTCTTTATATTAGGGAAAAACTGCATTGCAGTAGCTTATGAGAGCTCGCTAAGGCTTTAAATATTGTTGTGTTAGTTTGTAATGACCTTTTAAGTATGCAGACAATTATTACAGCAGTAGACTGGGAAACTAAGAATAGCGTTTTGGTAGCATTTGTATAGTTAGATCAGAAATTAGTAAACTTTTATTTTGTTTGTGGTCTTTCTATTCCACCAAAATTATATCCGTAAAAGTTTTTAGTAAAACCAGTCACTCTTTCACGCCAAAATAGCTGAATGGTTCTGTGTAATTTAGCATAGATTTCGAAATAGCAAATAGCCAATTTTTTATCAAGGAAAAATGTGTTTTTCTCGTGGAAAAGAAAACGTTTTTTTAAATGTGGCAACAAGCACAACAAAATGGCTGAAAGCTGGCTTAATAAAAATATTTATGATGTATTAATGTTTGTTACATTTTCATTCACATAGATAAATTGAAGTATGAAAGTGTCAGCTATCGGCAAAATAGAAGTATCTCCCCTTTACGAGGTGTAGTAAGACCCGAGTAAGGTTCCAGATGACACTGAACTGACAGATGGCGATATATATATAAAAAGTGTAGCTCAAATGCAGAAGGCGGGGATAGGCTGAAGCATCCCCTTCGTGAAAGTACTCTGCGATTACCAACACGGCATTAATGGGTGAAATTCCCCCTTTCTTGAGGAGGCCTATGTCTAGCAGGGATAATGAAATATAATAATACCACACATAATAAGCTCTCAATGTTTTACTGTTTGATTTGTACAATTCATTCTACCATTAATATCTTAATAGTTTTAGCCACTATCTCAGCTAGAAATTTTCAATGTGTGATACAAATTTTCACCTTCGTCTCATTACGAAGCGAAAATGAGTTTAATGTGCGTACGTAGTAAATGCTCTGTTCCGGCCCAGTGGTTCGGAATCGCTGGGGCTATGCCTCTTAAAGACAATCCTCTGCAGAAATCCTTAAGAGTTAACCATGTAAAACAGTGAAAGACATGCGAATATATATGTTTTATTGAATTAAAATTATATTTTGTAATCTAATATAATATTATATAGTACTAACTAAAACGAATGAAAACAAAATATATTTTTTTACGAGTATTTTTTGTCTGTCAATAGCCTTTTTCATAGGATTGCTTCCACAGATCGTTAAAGCTGTGAAAAAAACAAACTTCTATGCCATCGCAATCAAAAGATACAACAATTTATGCTACACTCTACGCTGTTCGACACTCGTAGTAGAATCAAAGCCTACAGACAATGAGAAGATACAGCAACCTATGCCACAAAAGAAGGTTTTGATGCAACATTACCCAGTAAGTACACTGTCTTTAACCTAAACGCTGTGGATATACTGCCACTGTCATTTTTCAAACGTGAATACAGCAACGAGAACACTTCTATTTGGCAGTATAACAAATGCCGCTTTACAATGCTGATGCTGTTTATAATTACGCTATTGTATTTGAAGTTCGCTAGTAAAGAGGGATATTCCACCATCTGTCGGTTTCGGTACTGCTATCGCCGCTTTCAACCACAGATAGCTACTATTCTACACTTCCGGTACCTTAGCAATGAAAAGGATATTTTTTTTATAAAAAAATAAGTCTTGTTAATAAAATTCCATTTAATTATATTTACGAGTTCACTACTCATAATAAAACCACTTTTTAACGGCTTTTAAACGCGGTTTATTTAACTTTATACATTTTTTTGTTTGACGTGTCGATCATCTTGCGGCACCCATTCTCAAAAATGGCAGAAGATGTCGTACGCAATTGAAAAGTAAAAAAAATGCTTTTAAACTAGTAATAGAGTAGTTTTATTTTAATCATAATAGGGTATACATGAAATAGCATTTCCAAACTGTAATCTGTTTTCTGTAAACAGTAATGTACAATAAAATTGATAGTCGCTAAGACATGATACTGGAAATAATAAACATAGGGGTCCTCGAAGGATTTCTTTTTTGAAGTACTTAACCCTAAAAGTATGAAATTTATTCACTGCAACTTAGCTTTCACTAGTCTGCAGCCATTATAGGCTTTGTTAAAGTTCCCCATTCAGCAGTAACTCCGCTCGTATTGGTTGCCGGCTTAAAATCCGCTCAGTTCTCTTTTTACTTTGTTTCGCTTATTTGTTACTGATGTCTGACTGCAATGTCGCATCGATTATGCCAAGCGTTTATTCGAGGCAACCATTTTATATTTAGCCCCTTAGTTTTATATTAACTAAATTAAAAATTCTTGTTGTCGGGTACGAGCAGAGTAGAATGGTACCTCCGCCTTTATCAGCTGTTCTTAGAGGTGACTGAGTTAAATCCATCTGAAATGGCATACATTAAATGCACCCTTGTTGCATTTTCATCGCGAAGCTTCGTTTTGCGATTACCAACATGTTTGTCCAGCGCGGCAATAAAGTGCGAAATATCCCCTTTTTGGGAAGGCCAATGTCGAATAATTGACATTCTACCACTATCGGCAGAGTAGAATAGCACCTTCCTTTGTATCAGGTGTCGTAAAAGGCGACTGAGGATGGCGATATATCTATCCAAAACATTGCAGTTTAATTGCACAGGGCGCCGGGAAAACTGCGCTCTGCGATTGCCAACACGCTTGCCCAGCCCGGCAATTATGGCAACATTCCCCTTTTCTTGGGGAGGCCTATGTCCAGCAGTGGATTTTCAATAGCTGGTATAATGAATTAATTTCTTGCACTCATAATTGTTCCGTAATTATTGTGAACAAGCATGTTAGTTTGATGAGTAAGATATTCAGTGATGTGGCTAAGTAATACATCAAGTATTTCGTTTTTTTACGTCATTTCTTATATCACCTGGTACAGAGGAGATGCTATCCTGCTCAGCCAGCTGCTAAATAATCGAAAGGCTTTCAAATAAAACCTTTCCGCCAATAACCAGATAGTTTGAATTTTGTAATAACAAGTAATGCAATTTTAATCCAAATTGAAACTAAGCTCAATGGAGCCAGCTAATAAGGTCTGCGTACGTTCATTAACGAGGTTTAAGGATTTAATGATATCATAATGCGCATGCATTCGATAGCGTAATATCAAAGAGCTTGTCCAAGCGGAAGTTTAAAGGATTCGGCTGTGACATGTTTTGTTGATCATATAATATATAACAAGAATACGGTTCTGGAGATAGAAAGTCTATAGATCGTCGTAATATCATAAGCCGAGGTACCGGTAGAGTGGTATAGTACCTCCGCCTGTACCAGGTGTCGTAAAGGCGATTAGACTGATGGCAGTATATCCATTCGCACACAATTGCACAGGGTGGAATATGGGCAGCAACATCCCCGTCTCGAAAGCTGTGCTCTACGATTGCCGACACGCTTGCCTAGCGTGACAATTACGGGGAAAATTCCTACCTTCTTGGGGAGGCCTATATCTAGCATTGGACTTTTGATCTAGGCTAGAATGATAGGCTAGAATGATGATAATGAATATCATAAGGATGTTACTAGCGCATTGTTAACCTTAAAGATATTATGTCACACTATCAAGTAATTTCACTGCCTAGAACACAACAACGGTATTATTTTGTTGTGTTCCAGAAATCTTTGTCAGAATCGAATAGACTCTGTCAACTTGGTGGATATAGTAGATACTATAGTAGACTTTATACAACGTTCTACCGCTAAATATTAGTGTTCGTTTTGTAGAGTAAGAGAGGCAGTGACATTACTGGGTAATGTAACATGAGAACGCATTAGTTATATTCTTGTGATATTACGACCGTCTTCAGGTTGTGGTAACACTCACCACCACGTGAACTGTATGCTTGTATGTCGACGACTTGGTCTTATAAAAACAAAAAAATAATAAATAACAAACGCGCTATTATGATTCCTTTTTTTTGGGAACGTCCAACCTTGAAGAAATGGTGTCACACAATATCATTTTTATAATACTAAGACTAGCAAGTTATTTATGCGTATTTATATCTATATCAATGAGTTCACCTTGTTTCATATACCAAAAAATAAATGGGTAGGGAGATATTAAATATCCGCCTGCCCAAACTACATCTTATACGAGTATACAACCTTAATCTTCCCATTTTGTTTGTCTGTAGAAAATAACGGTCCTACTCCATTTACGAAAATCACATCTGTAATAATGTTTTCTGTCTAGATTTAGAGACGATCGCAATTTTGCTACCGGTTAGATAACTATGATAGGTATTGATAGATTTCGCGCTAAGATTGAAAACTATATTTTTATTAGACAATTATATTTAACTAGTTTTCCGCCCACGACTTATTCCGCTTAATATTTTCTTTAAATGTCATCCCTGGAGATCTCTTGATATTTCCGGAGAGAGCTTATACTACTTCTACATATTTAAACTGTGCAAAAATAGTCACGATTCCTTTGAGAAAAATAAAATGTCGTGATCAATACAGATCAACTAATTGTCTCTGATTGAATTAAATGTAGATTATGATTATATTTTTTCTCCTATATGTTTATGAGAGCCTATAACACAGACATAGGACAGAATTTTGGGTATGTACAAAAAATCATCATCATACCAGCCACTGAAAGTCCACTGCTGGACATAGTGGAACATAGACCTCCCCAAAAAAGGGGGGATTGTTGCCCATAATTGCCGGGCTGGGCAAGCGTGTTGGCAATCGCCGAGCGCAGTTTTCCCGACGCCTTGTGCATTTAAATTGCAATGTTTTTGATAGATATATCGCCATCCTCAGTCGCCTCTTACGACATCTGATACAAAGGAAGGTGCTATTCTACTCTGCCGATAGCGGTAGAATGTCAATTATTCGACATTGGCCTTCCCAAAAACGGGATATTACGCACTTTATTCGCTCGCACTCGCGTGTTGGCAATCGCAGAGCGCAGCTTTCACCACGGGGATGCTGCTGCCCATTCCTCCTATACTTTTTAGCTGCAATGTTCTGGATGGATATACCGCCATCTGTCGGTTCTAGTACCTTAGTCGCCTTTTACGATACCTGTTACAGGGAAAGGTACTATTCTTCTCTGCCGGTACCTTACGGCTCGTACAAAAAGTACTTTTTTATAAATCTGTGACTAATGTTACTACGATTTGTTTATAAACCGATTCATATCCATACTGAATACAAAATTTGTCTAAATAAGTTCAATTCAGAATATGAACAGTTTTAAATGTATTAATTTAAATCAAAAACCAATTTAGAGATGTTATAACAAAATCAAGAGATTCGGTGATCGTTAATCGGCGATCGGAATATATTAATTCACACATCATTACAGCTATTAGAAGTGCACTGCTGGCCTTCATAAGCCTGCCCAAGAGAAGGGAGATTGTGTTCATAATTGCCGTGCTGGGCAGGCGTGGTGGCAATCGAAGAGTGTAGCTTTATTCCGAGAATGCTGTTCCCAATTCCCACTCTATAACATTTGAGCTACGATTTTTTGGATGGATATGCCACCATCTGTCAGTTCAAGTACCTCAGTTGCCTCTTACGACACCTGGTCTAGAGGGACGTACCTAGTCATGTAGATTAAAAGACAATAAAAAAAAATAGAATATAAATATTAAACAAATCACAAAATAGTAACAAGACATTTTGAAGCCAGGAAAAAATAGGTTTAAACTCTTTATTGTTTAGCTAATTTAACGGCATATTACAAATATTATAAAAAACATATTCGGTTGCATTTTCGTTTATAGTAGTATATATTTATTATCATTAACACAATAAACGCAGAACGTCTACTGCTGGGAATAGGCCTTTACTAAAAGCTAAAAAGATTGTCCCTAATTGCCGTGCTCGGTTCCGGTACCTCACTCACCTCTTACGACACCTGGTTTAGAGGGAGGTGTTATTATTCTCTGCCGGTAACCCACAGCTAATATACATATCGTACCTTTTGAATTTAATTGGCTTTTTAAATAATTATTACGCCAGATTCCTATAAAAATAAAGTATGATAGTACATTTGGAATGATAATAAAAATTAATGAGACATGCTCTGGTGAGATTAATTTTTAACATAGTAGATGCAGTTCACAGGATACGACCGCAGATATTCCGTAATTTATAAGATAACGCGGAATACAGGCTTCAATAAATATATATACATATAACATACATTATACGTAAAAGTATATTTTAACAGTGTGTGAACGTGGCGTGTTTATTTATTGATGTCAAAATATTTTAATTCTGAAAAGATGCGTTTACATTTTATATTATTTTTTAGAAGGCAACCACCACGTCGAAGAAAAACATCTAATCAATTCTCATAAAGATTAAATTACTGTACCAATTTTAGAACTTTTAATTTTAGAACACATTTTCTAGTCTTTGTCTAGGTCAAACAAGCATACAGTCCGCGTGATAGTTAGCGTAACTGCAGACTATAGACGCTCGTAATAACACAAGGATATAACAGGCGCGATAATAAACTTGTGACTTGAAGATATTATGTCACGTTACCCATTAAATTCACTGCCTTTCCCTCCTTTTAAACAGGAACACAGCAATGCAAATACTGCTATTTCGCGGTAGAAATAGGTGAGACTGGGGTACCAATACAGACGACATTTGTATGAGGTTTACCTTATCTTCGCCGAGTAAAAATAATAAATTCCCACAACATCTAATACATTGACCTGAGTCCATGGTAAGTTGCATAAAGCACTTGTATTACAGACGCCAGCCAACAGAGGAATCACAAATATGTTACTTAAATACATATTTTTAACACCCAGACACAGAAAAAACACAAATACCATCATATAAATATTTTCTCTGGGTGGGAATCAAACCCCCGACCCCTGGCGCACAACATAGGATCACTTAACGATATATTATATTAAAAAAAATGAGAACCTACTTTAAAGAGTTTAATTTTTATTAATATTTTATTTTTGTATGTTTGTAATAATTAAACTTATATACTTCTTCACCGATTTCTAATACTATATTTCAATAGAAAGCTATTTAAATCATTAAATCAGCCACAGGGTGTCCACTGGATATATGCCTCTCCAAGTAATTTTTATTCAGAGGTTTTAGTCAGTCTTCCTAACGGGGTGGGGGCATTCTAAGCTGTGCTTATCAGTACTTGATATCCATTTCAGAACTATACGGCTCCATCGGCCATCGAATCTACAAAGTAGGCAATTAATCTAAGTTATATTGTATTTTTGTTTAAACAGAAAACCGTAAACTTTGCAAGTGCAACTGCTTATCGCTGGTAGTATGAAATAAACAGCGTTTTAAAGTTGTTTTCTACGTAGTTTTGACAGAAGTATCGAACACGTTAATTAAAAAAATATTAAATATGTCTTAATTTAACTAGCTGCAAATAGTCTCAAATATTTCGAAAGAGTCTCATGCTCTACCGTATTGTCCGTGTGGTACTGGCAGAGTTAAGTCGAGTAGTACCTTCCCATATGGGATAGGAAGGTACTACTCGACTCTACGGCAGGTGTGGTAAGAGGCGACTGCCGTGCCGAAACCAACAGGTGGCGGTATACCTCAAATGCAGTAGGGCTGAGATGGGAAGCAAAGTTTGTCGCGAAACTACGGTATGCGATTATTAACACGCAGGCTCAGCGAGGCAATTATGCCAAATTCCCCCCCTCTTGAGAAGGCCTATGTCCAGCAGTGGACGTTTTTCTGCTGCTATACTGATGATGGTATGATGATTAAGAAGTACTTTTAGCAATTTATCTCGGAGTCATGTTAATGTATAATTGCGTGAATTTATTTATTAAAATATTATATGTTCAGGTTTCAACGTTTTACTTTTCGTTACTTAATAAGATTAACTTGTTAATTAGTAATAATTACTACTTATAATTACAACCTTGTTTCTTTTCCTTAACGGCCTTGAATCCCTTTATTTTCAACCAGGTGATCCTAATATTCTAGAGAATAGTAGCCGCAATGTAACCGAAACGTTAAACTTAAAATATAAAAAGTTTAGTAAACCACGTTTTAAACAGTAGATTTCAAATAATACGATTGTTTATTCATAGAGGTGTGAGGTATGGCAAAAAGTATACGCAAGTTGAACAAATGCTGTTCAAATGAGAGTGCTTCGAAGTAGGTATGGTGTGAGGTATGGCAGAAAAAACACGCAAGTTAAACAAATGCTGTTCAACTGAGAGTGCTTTAAAGTAAGTATGATGTGAGACTAAGAGATAGATTAAAAAATTGTGTAATAAGAGATTGGTGTGGTGTAAAAGATGATATTGTGATGGCAATAGAAAAAAAAATTAAGATTGTTTGGACATGTAGAAAGGATGGATGAAAATAGAATAACTGCACAAATATACAGAGCGGAATTGAATGGAAGGTTTGGTATAAGATACCTTAACAGGAACATATCTTAACCAGGTAGTATTAAAAAAGGGCCAAGAAGTACTAAAAACAAACGAGCGTGCATCAATAGACTAATTCGAGTAAGGGAAGCGAGAGAGTTTTGCTGAGATTGTAGTCAGAGACTATGGGTCTCCAACCCATAGTCTCTGACTACCCTGATGGCACACAGGCGTGATGTATATATGTATGTATGTACGTAATATAGTATCTCCCATTACACCAGGTGTTGTAAGAGGCGGCTGAGGTACCAGAACTTACAGTATATTACAGTGGCTGTATATCCATTCGAAATAGTGTAGCTCAAATGCACAGGTTGGGGATGGGCAGCAGCAAAGCTACGCTCTGCTATTGCCAACAAGCTTGCGTAACGCTCTTTCACAGGAATCATTCATGATAAATCAATATTTTTATTATTTAATACAAATATGATAGCATACAAAGTCAATTTTTATGTCCAAAATCATTTGGAAATTAGGATCATTGTGATTGTTGCAGACCCATTCTTCAGAAGTCAAAGTTTGCAACTAATTCTATAGATGCTTATGACATCGCCAGCGTTGTCTACTGAGAACATTAATTCCTATTATCCAGTAATTTCAAAGCATGAAACATGCCATCATTATATTAACGTTCCCAAGGGAATTCCTGTTATGTCCTCTTTGTGTCACTGTTTTAATACAGATAAAATAACTAAGTTACAGTAACTACACGGTGCTGTCACAAAACGGCTGAAGTTATATGTGCTGGCTAATTTACAATTAGTATTTATTAAAGTCTGACAAACCGGAACCGACAGATGGCGGTAAAACTGCGGGTGAGATTTGCAGCAGAATTCCCGCGAAGCTATGCTCTGCAATTATTGACATGCCTTCCTGGTACTGTAAAAAATCACCACAACCCCTTGAAAAGGCCTATATTTAGAATATCCACTGCTGATCGTAGTTTCTATATGCTGGTATGATAATGTTGATGGCGAAGTGCCACATGTATGCTGTATTCATGGTACCGATGGCGCAGATAGAGATCTATATTGTGCACCAAAGGCCGAAGGTTGATCCTCAAGAAAAATATTTATATTATGGTGTGTACGAGTATGTGTATTTTGCGTTAAGGTGTAAAATAAATGTATATAAGTACTACATTTATGTTTCCTTTGTTATCTGTGTGTAACACTAGTGCTTTAAGAAACTTATCATGGATTGTTTTGGATGTGAATTTATTTATTTGCAATCGTTTAAAACGTAACCAATCCAAACTTTACGAGTGGCCAAGTTTATGAGTATGTAGTATATGAGAATGCCTCATGATATTATTATATAATACACTAGCTGAACCCGCGACTTCATCTGCTTGGAATAGTTTTTTGGGTACCATACCTCTTTACCTTAACTTATATAAACTTTGAATGTCATGTTTATTTAAATCAAATCATCCCCCTAAAAAATAAGTTTCAAGATTCTAGCTCTAAAAATAGCGATATTTCCATACAACTTTTCATCCCTCCTTTAGACCCTTTATAATCTTATTTTGAATAAAAATAGCCTATATCCTTTATCAGGGTCTAAAGATGGTCTGTGCCAAATTTCATCAAAATTGGATGAGAGATTTAAGCGGGAAAGCATAACAGACAGACAAACAGAGTTCCTTTTGCGTATATAATATTAGTAAGGATTGCCCAAGAGCAATTGCAATTTTGAGCACGTTTTGTATAAAAAAACTTAATGGCCAGATCTAAATTCCGATTCTGATGATATGCCATTGTTAGTTCTGGTAACTCAGTTGCGTCTTGCGAAGTTGGTGCAGACAGTGTTTTACAGTACCAGGATCATAGATAAAGATGAGGGAAGCGGAAAATTTCAAGATCAAAGCAAATTAAATAATAATAGTTCCTTCTTCTTACTCCGGTGGGGAGTTGGCATAAGTTTATGTTCGCATGGAATATCATCATCATCATTATCATCATATCAGCCAAAAGAGGTCTACTGCTGAACATAGGCTCCACCAAGTAATCTCTAATAGAACTGGTTGTATACGCCCCGTGTCTAGCGCGATCCTGCAGTTTCAGTCAGATCGTCTATCCATCTTGCAGGTTGACGCTTTACGCTACGCTTGCAACTACGTGGTCTCTATTCACAAGAAATATGTGAGCAAATAATTATCGCTACCGCTTATGAACAGTCACACTCCTCGGGGATTATGTTTTAATTGGGAATGAGACTACGAACCTACCGGCATTGAATTGAATTATGTTCAATTATTTAAAATCACGAAACAGGGAATAATCCTCAATAAATATGAAATAAGGTCATTTGGAATTGGACGATCGAATTCCACGGAAGAATAGAAGGCTTGGTTTGTGTTGGATTAATATAACATTTACCTAAATTAAGACTTTAATGCAATATTAATTTAAATAGAATCGACGTCACCTTTTACTTAATCATTATATTTTGTATTTAATTATGTCGCTTATCGCTCGTCGCTCCCTTGAAATGTGTAGTCATTTCTATTTTGTTAGAACATAAAACTTACGTTTCATTATGATGCATTGTGGATGAACTTAGACATTTTTAAAAACTCATAAAGTAGTGGTATTAAATGATATATATGGGTATGTTACAAAAAAATCGAAATCTTCTGACTTGGAAGGTTGCATGCTCTGTAGTATAATAGTATGAAAGGCTGTAAAGTTACCGGGTAATAATAGGGTGGTCAAGTACCGGAACCGACTGATGGTGACATATTGATCCGGAATAGTGATGCGGAAATTCATGGGGAGGGTTGGGCAGCAATATTCCCGTCGCGAGGCTATTATATGTGGTTGCCACCATGCGTGCCCAACGCGGCAATAATAGACACTATCCCCTCTATTTGGGGAAGCCTATTTATCTAACCGTGGACCTACAAAGGCTGATATGTTCAAGATGATATTTATACAATGTAAATGACGGTCCCGACGGCGCAGATATGCTACTACTTAAATACATATATTAAACACCCAGATACAGAACAAAAACAAATATCATCATATAAATATTTGCCCTGAGTGGGAATCGAGCCAACGGCCCTTGGCGTACAAGATATTATCACTACCATCTGCGCCATCAGGCCCGTCAGATAATAATTAAATACATATATTTAACACCCAGACATAGAATACTACAAAAGAAAAGAAGCCAGGCCAGCATAGCGATACTTTGTAATTTTTTGATAGTATGTGAGGGTTTGCCATAAAGCGTAGCTCTCATAGACGTTACGAGTTCTAAAAGAGACTGACAGCGACCACTCAAGAACATTACTATGGTCTTTAATTGAACTCTATTTAATCGAATAAAATTTTCGTGCATGTAGACGGGGGTCATTGGGTTTTTTTCACAAGGAGTGTAAATTTAGTTGGAGAATAGTGAGAATACATGAAATCTACAGCAAATATTCTTTCTAGAATATGCATAACACCACAAACTAAAAGAATATACTATAAGTAGCTGTCCCAGCAAACGTTGTTCTGCCATGCAAATTATACAAAAATATTAAATTATTAAAATGACTATTTAAAATAGGGGTTGGTGATAAAAGGATGAACATTTAGGTTTGTATGTATTTTATTACGCAATATTACATAAAATAACTATTAAAAAATAAAATAAATATAATTAGGGTTGGTCAATTTTCATACCTACAGAACACGTATATGACATTTCATAAGAATCGATCAAGCGGTTTTGGTGGAGTATGTTACTTAACACTGACACGAGAATTGTATCTATTATATTATTAAATTTATCATACTACTTAAGATAACAATCTTAAATATGAACACAAAACATAATTAACTCCAAGACTATTCCATGATAAATATTGCCTCTTATCTACTCTTAATTAATTTGAGCTACACTATTATTGCCTCGCCAGGTATATAATAATTAGTGTTATTGATTACAGATTAATCACGCCCTAACAAGCTAAGGATCTCTTACAAGGCAAGCCTTAGTAAATACCTTTTGTTAGATAATATTTTATGCGTATAAAAACTAACGATCTGCAACAATCGGGTAACTATAATACTCAACGTGTGAGACTGTTGTTTCGAATTCCTTTTTAAAATACTGGAAAGACTGGGGGCGCATTTAGCAGTCCATTCAAGTGGGTTCTACACCCATCAAAGAACTTTTATTGAACCAGGTCAAAAAACAAGCATACAGCCCGTCAGTGATAGTAAGCGTCACTAGAGTCTATAGAATCTCGTTATATCACAAGGATATCACCCGCGCGTTGCCTACCTGGTGACTTGCAGATGTTATGTCATGTTACCCAGTTATATCACTGCCTCTCTTCCCTTCAAACACAGTAACGCGAACACTGCTATTTGGCGGTGGAAATAGGTGAGAGTGCGGTACCAATTTGTGTGTAGTCTACCACATGCAAAAGATATTATAACACATTGTCAACGTTGTTGTAACAAACGAGTGCCTTAAGCAAATTATCTCAAAATCAGGCAAATTTATATATAATATGATGTGTAAATTATTATTTGGTGTAGTTAAATATTATATGATACTAGTTATGTGCTTACAATTACATCTATGAGGACTTTTTGGTGTGTTCCGAGTTTATTTTTCAGTAACAGGTGACTATGTCAAGATCCAGTTTCTTATGGTACATATCATTAAAATCAATAGTTGAAATTGAAAATGAAAAGAAACACATACCAAGTATTATTCAAGTAAATGGTTACATAATACTTATCTTTGGGTAGATTTATATTAGTATATATACTTGTACCTTCTTTATATATCAACAATTCGTGTAATGTTATTTCATCATCATATCTATTGGAGGTCCACTGCTGGACATAGGCCTCCCCTAGAAAAGGGGAATTTGCCGGAAATAGCAGAGCGCAGCTTTCGCGACGGGGATGCAGCTGCCCATCCACACTCTGTGCATTTGAGCTACACTGTCTCGGATGGATATACCGCCATCTGTCGGTTTTGGTACCTTAGTCACCTCTTACGACATCTGGTACAGAGGGAGGTATTATTCTACTCTGCCTGTACTCCCCGGCTATTAGCGTTATTTGTCCGGGATGAACTTCTGCACTACTAAACCGTTTTTAATCAATTTCTGTCAACTGAGAGTTAGACCCTACTAGAGAGATATGATAGTTTATAAGTCAAGTCATAGTCACAATTTTTTTATGGTAATCATATATTAAGACATGATAATATCTGACGGGCTAGCCATAAGATACGGGTCACGTACCATGAGAACGGCGAGACTTCGCTATTAAATACCTGTTTTGTGTAATGGTTGACTGGGAGATAATGCCATCTGGCATTAAGTCCGCCATTAGTACATTTTGTAACATTGTGTGCAATAAAGTTAAATAAATAAATGCCCTACCCTGCCCATCCCCGCTCCCACTCTACGCATTTGCGCTACGCTGCTTCGGATGGTATACCACCTGTCAGCTCAGAGTTCTCAGTTGCCTCCTACGACACCTGGTACAGTGGTATTCAACGCTATCAGTAATCTATGGCGATATATCATAGTAGATATCGTAAATATAAATCAGCATACATGACACAAAATTATTTACGAACTAACAGAAATAGGAATAGGTTTATTATAGCGGTTCTATGCAAGAAACTGCAGCGCTAGATATTGCAAAACTTCACAGCGACTGTGGTAATTGCTACACGCTGGTTGCGAAGACGTTAACATATTCTTGGTATCTTATTATATACGTTATTTATTTGAAAACGTAAAATTCTATACACATATATATATATTGAACAATATAATTAGGAATTGTATTTTAGAACGTTTGCAACAAAAAAACTAAAAACGCAACGATTAATCTAAAAATGTGTTTCAGTAGATTAAAATTACATTATCAGCAGGGAACATAAGCTTTATTTTATCAATATATAGTAATTATTTTATGCTACTAAGTTGACAAACGAGCACACGGTCCGCATGATACAAAACGTTACCGCAGCGCGCATAAACGCTCGTATTATCACAAGAATATCACAAGCGCGTTGACAACCCTGTGCTTCTCTCACTTTTCGAATTTGAACACAGCAAATACGGTAGAAATAGTTGAGAGTGATCTATCAATTCAGACGTCCTTTGTATGAGATCTACTTCATATATTTTGGATTACTACACATTTTTATAAAGCAGTAGAAACTAGGGATGGCGTAATGTTCGGAAAATTAAGTTAACTTAAATATTTTTTAATTAAAGCCCTGAAAAGAAAAGCATAACACTCAGAAATTCAGGACAAATCATAAAAAGAATCTTATATCACGAAGTGAAAAAAAAATCTCTCAGGAAAAAGCTGTTTAGACAAGCTATGTTCAAATTAAGCTAAGAATTGTTTCTCTGAATAACCAAGTATATTTTATTTTGCACACCAATTACAATGAGGATACCAAATGGTTATTGGAGGTTATTCCTAAAAGGCAGTCATAGGCTAACGCGGAATTTTTAATAGATCTTTTTAAGGTATGTTCACCTTATTCTGTAGTACAATGTTGTTTTATCTCATCGAGTTCAGCGTTTGTAATGTAATCGCCAAAAAAATAATGTTTATTAACAATATGACATTAGAAACTTCTAAAATTATGTGTTTCTCTTTTATACATACATATAACTACAATATTATGATATTATACATATAAACCTTCCTCCAATCACTATATATATAACGTTTTTCATTTGTATACAAACGTTCTAAAACACAATTCCTATTTATATAGTTAAATTTCAGGTAGGATATTCTTTATTTTTAAACTAGCTTTCTGTTATTTTCTTTGTCTATAAGGATTGAACATCCTCGAGAAACTCTCGTTATTCCGCGAAAAATTGTATGGTTTTAATGCTTAAGTTCACTAGTAGTGTATGCTCGCTAGTAGTGCATATGCTCGTGAAGTAAAATCTTTCATAAAGTAAAAGCCGATAAATGTTTAGTATCGAGTATGACCTCCTCTAGCTGAAAACACAGCTTAAATTCGTCTGGGTATGCTAGCGAGGATATCCCGGATACTTGCTTGCGGAATACGTTCCCATTCCGCCGTAGTCACATTTTTCAGCTCTGATGGTCTGCGGAACCGGTTGTACTGATCCCACGCGTCATTTCAGTACGTCCCAGACATGCTCTATAAGAATAAGGTCGGGACTTCGAGCTGGCCAATTCAAACGACAAATGCCGACCTCTTGCACATACGGTCAGTCACTCGACGGTGCCTACTGGCAGGTCCTTTGAACCGTCGAGTGACTCACACTTAGCCTCTGAGCCATGAAGCATTAGCTGCAACCCTTTTCGAGCAGCGCAATAATTTTGGTAGCTTTTACCTTTTTCTCTAACATTATTGAGACTGACAAACAGGAATAAATGAAGCTTTGACAATTAAGAATATGAAATAAATTCATAAAAATTGACTAAAAGTTATGAAAACCTATATTATATTTTGGAACTTCGCACCAAAAATGTAGGATAAAAAGTGGTTTTCTGTAAAAACGAGCATCAAACGAAAATTTGAATTTAGAACGTACGTTAGTTTTAAACACCACGCCATTTTTAAAACCGGCCAGTGTACATGTACAAATAATTTAATTGAAATCATTTTGTTACCGTATTTTTTAAAGAAAAATTAAAATCAAAACCGCCCGTCTTTTGCAAATGAGTGTATTTTAAGATGGACCAGGTGTCGTAATACTTAACTGAGGTGTTCAATGCATCCCTGTTACAAAGCTAAGCTTTGCTATTTCTTTCACACCTGCTCAGCGCAGCAATTATCGGCAAATTTTCTCCTTTACAAATGGATCTTGCTCAGCACTTTCTAGGCGTTTTAAAGATGCTTGGTTAATGTAATCATGTTGATAAACATTTTTTTTTTAATTTTGTTGAACATCAAGTTAGATGGCGATGGGCAGTCTCCATTTGCAAAGTTCTACCTCTGCGTATGAACGAGACTGTGACAATTCTACATGTAATTATGACGGAGTACGAGAAGTTTACTAATATCAAATGCATAAGTTTGAGCATTCCATGAACCCAGCCGAGTGGCGAGGGGACAAAACATTACTGCACTGTCTAGAAAGTTCTTTGACAAAGTCTGTGGTATTTATCTCGAATTACATGACAAACTAGGTGTAAGGGAATTCTCGATAGATGATTCCCTTCGTATATTAAAAAAAGACAAATGCTTTCGAATAACGGTTTTTCAATAATATGTTTTAACATTTACACGTTCGCTACTCATATTAAAAATACTCTTTTAACGGCTTTTAAACGCGGTTTTAAAGCAAACATAAACACAACATGGCAAACGATGGTTACACAATTTACGCACACAACACAACATTTTTTATCGTTCTTGAGAATGGTTGCCGCAGGGTAACCGTAATATGTAAAAATGTATTTAAGTTTTATTAAAGTTTATCTGACCTTTCAAACGCTTTGGTTTTAACCAGGCAATGCATTTTAATAGACAGTTTAATAAGTACAAGTTTAATTTAAAGAAAACTAGCGACCCGTTCCGGTTTCACCCCGGCAAGTGGATAGTAAAATTCATTCAGTGTGGAGAAACTTTCATCTCAGTTATAGGTTTTATAAAATTAATATAAACTGCGTACTTGAATACACACATTAGGTAGATATAATTGCTACATGGTTCTAATACAATATAATAACAATTATTCAATTTGTTCATAATGCGTTCAACATTATGCGTGTGCGCATAGTAATGACTATTAATCTCAAAAAGACAAGTCAAAGTAACGTGAAATAATTGTATTTTGGACGTTTTAATAGCTAATGCTGATTCTGATTAACATGTTTTCAATGTTTGTCTTAAATATGGTACGGCTAACTATGGAAATTTGTAAAATCAATTCTTCGTCAACATCCTACTGAACATAATCTGAAACTTCGATTTATGAATGGATGGATATGAATGATTGCGAATACTTACATATGAACAGACCTGGACGAAATGAGGCACAGAATCCATGGACGGTTATGTATTTTGTGCCAAATTCCAGGTTAAGGTTTAACAGTGACTTTTTTATATTTATTTTATATTATGAATTCAACAAACAAGCATTCAGCTCGTTTGATAAACGTGACCACAGCCTATAGATAAGGATATCAGCGTGTCTCTAACCCTGTAAACTGAACACCCTTCAAACTGGAACACAGTAATGCGAACACGGCTATTTGGCAGTAGAAATAGGTGAGAGTGAGAGTGAGATACCAATGCAGAAGACCTTTGGTCTACCTCACGCATGAGTTAGTTAATTTTGACTTGACAAAAAACTAAATAACTAGTGTTTGATCCAGGTATTTTTTACTCTAATATCTGTAATACTAATGAAAAATATATTTTTGTCGTAATTCAAAATTTTCATTATTATATTTATACTATTAAGGATTCTAATAAGGTATGTTTTTATATTTTTTCTTCATCATCATCATTATCACATCAGCTGCTGAGCGTGGTTGCAATCGCGGACCCTGGCTTCATTAAGTGGATGCTGCTGCCCTTCCCCACCCTATTTTAACTACACTGTTTGGGCTTTACTGGCATCTGTTGTTGACGGTACCTCAGTCACTTCTAACGATAACTGGTACAGAGAAATATACTATTCTACTATTTTTCTATTCTCACAACAGATTTAATGTTCGATTCTTATACATATTGTATGAACAACAATCAAGTTAATTTTCATATATATGCCATACAAAGTCTTTGAACTATTTATAGCAGATAAATTTATTTTTCAGCTCTCTTGTAAACATGTTTGTAGACAGAAAGCAACGCAAAAGTTTTATATACTTGTATATTACTTCATTTAAGGAGTAAAAGGTGCCCGCGATTTCGTCTGCATGAATATTGATCATCGGCACTTTTATATTCAAATCTCATTATAAGTTAATTGGTACTTGACAGGCCTTATGGTGAAGATGTTTGTGATCCTATTACGCCAATGGTCATGGTCACAATTATTTAAAATACCTCAATTTTTTAAGGTCCTCAACAAAAATTACGAGAGGTAGAGGTCTTACTTTCACCAAACAGCAGTGTTCGCATTGTTGTGTTCCAGTTTGAAGGATCAAAGAGGCACGAAAATTATTGGGTAATGTGACATAAAATCTTCAAGTCACACGGTTAGCACTGCGCTAGTAATATTACGATGTGTTAGACACTACTGTTGGATGTAAATTTTCAAGATACTTCTTGCTAGCTTGATACAAATCGTATATTTTGTTAACCTTCCTTATCCTTTGCTACACTTACCGGGGTGTGGTCCAAAATTTCACAGCCTCAGCCACCATTACTTCAACATGCAGTATGTCCTCCCTGCAGCCTTTCTACGAATATGTCTGACTTCTACGAATCATTTTATACGTTCGATCATTTATCGACAAAATTTCAGACAATCAGGTGGTATGACGATGACGTTGATAAATATTAAATCTGCAAACGCATTACAGTATGTGATATACCCAGACTAGCTTAAAAGTTAAAGTGTTTCTAAGAATAGATGAATTGCGACTATTACCCTTTAAGAACTGAGAAGCTAGAGCGAAGACGCTACGAGAAATAATTGAGTCGTTATTGCTTTACTGCAAGTGTAAAGGATACAAACTTGTCAATTTCTGTCCAATTAGTTTCGAGTGCGTCATACCCGGCCAAGCGTTTAACAGTTTGCTATTTGCATCTTTTATATTCCTTATTTTGTGTGAATATTTGTTTTTAATATAGTGAATATTGTCGTGAGGTAACGGCAGAAGAATAGTACCTCCGAAGCCGATGGTTGGCGGTATATCTTTTTTAAAAAGTTCAGCTTAAATGCACACGGTGGAGTTGGGTAGCAGCATCCTCGTCGTGAAAGCTGCGCTCTGCCTTTACCAACACGCGTGCCTAGCGCGGTAATTATAGGCAAAATTCCCCCTTCTTTGGGGAGGCCCATATCCAGCAGTGGACTTCCAATGGCTGTTATGATGATGATGATTTGTTTATAGTGGGGTACCGAAGGAGTAGTCAATAAAAACTTATCTCGACTTATTAAATTTATTTATTTATTAATGTGACGTACTAACATTTTTTAAATAGTATTTAATATTTAATCTTTACCATGGGACACAGAGTAGAATAGTACCGGGTATCGTAAGTAGTGAATATGGTACCAGAACCAAAAGATTATATTTTCAATATATCCACTTGTAACAGCTTCGCTCATATGTAACAGGAAACTACGCTCTGCAATGCTATGGGCTAACTTCCCCACTCTTATGGTGGCCTATGTCCATCAGTGGACGATACCTGGTTGCTATAATGATGATAAATTTAATCTTTCTATGAAAAACTAATATAACACTTTAGGTGTAAATAAAATATATAAATAGAATCCGTTCCGATGAGATAGTATTGGAATAATCTAAAAATCATAATTTTTATCAAATGTTTTAAAGAAATTACGATCTCCAACGAGGCACTGTTTAAACAATTTTTGCAGCGCGTTCATCTAACAGTACAACGACTGACAAACATATCAAACTTCATAAGGTTACATTAAAAACTTATGTTCATTAAATTTTTCTTGAACATATTGTTTCAGTCCGTTATCTTTTTTATTTTCTTTCATAATAATTTTCTCCAGATATTAATGACAGTCTTCTAACAATGAGTTGAGTTTACGTATGATGTCGTAATTAAGGGAAATTGGGGCACATTTTTATATATTTAGGTTAATTGCGTAGGTATAGTTTCAAATTACAGATATCTTTGTTATTTTGAGTCATAGTAGAAGTCGTATTAATTCTTAAAAATAGCAAAGGTCATAATAAAACAACAGTTTTACAGACTATAACGCGGTTTATTCAACTTTTTACAATTTTTCTTACCTCCCTCAACATTAACAAAGAATGCCGAAGAAGGAAGGTAAGGTAACCGAAAAGTGGTAACAAATAATGTAAAAAGATAAATAAACCGCGTTTCAAAGACGTTAAAAGAGGAGTTTTCTTTTGAGTAGTGAACGTATAATATATTATATAGTAATATCATTTATATGAAACATAAAACAAAAATGGCTTCTAAGATATTACTAGACCGACCTACAAACAACCTCAGTTACCAAACCATAGGGTAAGTTGGGCTAGTGGAAACCACAGCACGAAATCTCCGGGTTATCGCCCGGGTGACTATAAAACAGTCCCGATACGGGACACCAGGATAATGTCGGGAGCTTTTTATTCCCGGGATTGAGATTTATGGACAGTAAATGTGCCGTGAGCATAGAGATATTGCGTGTTTACTTGTACAACTTACTCTGCGGATTTTTTTATCTTTATTAAGAAACATGAAGAGGTTCGCTCGTAGCCTGTTCATCTGTTTGTTTATGGTGTTCGAATAGAGCTACCACTAAGGCGACCTAAATTATTGGAGGTTTCGAAATTTTCCACTATTATGTAGGTTATAAGGATTTATTTGGTGAGACTTACGAGTTCTTATGATCGGCATTAACCTTGAGTTTCAAGAAAGTACAACTTTACAAGGCTGTATTAGTAAAAACGCATCTAGCATTATTTAAGAACTGTAACGTTGTTATACTGTGGATTGTGGAACGTAGGCACGTGGTACTTACTAGCTAGTCGAAGATTACTAAGATGCGAAGACGCATCGTCTAACGGTGCGTCGATATAGCATGATGTGACGTCGTACCACGATTTAACGTTGTAGTCCGATGCGACTTCGTAGAAGGATGCGACTTTGCATCGCATTGATTTTTACATACGGTCAAGGCCAAAACACTGCGTGACGTAGTCGTAACGCAAAAATCGATGACAACGTCGTGGACACAACGCATCGAGTAAATTTGCGATGCGACTAGAACGTTCGACCGTAAGTGTTGATACTTTGAACGGGCTGTGGACGTTTAATTAAGATGGCGAGATTACGATTACCTGATATCTTAAGTTCAGGAACGTCTCGTGCTTTGAGATAAAACTATAAGATACTCCAAAATAACTTTATTTTTAAAAAGAAACATAAAAATCATTATGCCCTAGATTTTATATTTATTTTAAGGAGTTAATCTCATCTACTTTTAATGCTTTATATTTTCTTTTGAAATGATATCCATTATTATTCATAATTAATAGAAATTGGTATCCCCGGTGCTTTCTTTTCTTCTTTTTTTGGTGCATCTTAATGAAGACTACTACCATTTATTTGATTGTTACTTACTAATGTTTTTTCCCTTCTAATATTTAGTCTAGAACCGATTCTTTAGGGGAGGCTTATATCCAGTAGTGGACTTCCAATGGCTGATATAATGATGATGATATTAAGTTAGGCATTATTCTATTCCGATAATATCCCTTGGTTGAAGGCAGTTACTAACAATAAAGTATAAAACATAGGCAAATATTTAATAAATTCCAAACTAACGTATAATGGTGTCCCTACACATCGAAGATCCAGTTCAAGTTTTAATTGAAATCCCACTAGTATGCGACTGTGAAATTTTATAGGCCATTATACTCAGTGTTATCTAGGAGGCGAGCGGTTTAGATGTGGCTCCTAATGTTCAGTGTTACTGGGTAGAAGCAATCGGATTTGGGCGTGGAACATAACTGTTGAAATTGTTATAAAGCTATTGAATGTAATTTGAATTTAGTTTGAATATGTTAATTTGGATATATATTTCACTGAAAGACCATGTAGACTAGATGACTTACAAAATATGATTCTTTCTGTACCTGTTGACTGAAGTACTAGAACCCACAGATGGCGGTATATGCGTGCTGATATCCAAGACAATAAAAAAATAGCCTTTTGAAAATTTGGATTTCATCGCAAAATTTTAAAGTGTTGCATTAACCGGCTAATATTATGTAACTTAATCCTCGTTCATTTGGATTTAATTTTAAACCGAAGCCTAGAACGCTTGTATTACTTTTTATGCACAAAATACAAAGCTGATATTTTGATATAGCATATCAGTTCCATTTTATTTTAGTGTATAAATAAATTTTTGGTTTTTAAAATACCGTTTATTTACACTATGGATAAGTATTATTTTACCGTTTAAAAATTCAATATTATTCTTTTCATTACACATTCTAGAATTATATTAAGAGACATTTTTTTTTTCTCAATTTTGTTTATTTTGCTTTAGTTAAAACAAATGTTTTAATGTTTGCAAATACTAGGCGGCATCATAAGCCTTTAACTTCAGACTATCGCTGACTGGACTTTTATGATTCTTAAAGGTCGTGTTCGACCCTGATAACTGTTAAAGAACGTCATGTTAAATTCTACCATTTCTTTTTTGTAAATGTGTTTTATTATTTTGCTTAAGATTGACCAAATAAATAAAGTATATTTGATATTGTAATAGGAGAGAACCAAGTACCTAGACAGACGGTCTTTGTAATAGATACTACTGCAGGTAATTTTATTAAATTTTTTTCGGTATTTAAGGCTAAGGAATTCTAGCCTTAAGGCTAGAATACGTCATTTTATCCATTTGATATTTATATCAGGTTGATTGAAAGTTATAAATGAACAAACATTTATATATAAGAAAATTATCACGTTATCGTCATAGTTTCTAACAATAGTCAAAATTATGACATTAGTAGACTGACCTGTAATTTATTTTTTCGGATGTGTAAATTTGTATGTAAATATCCTTTACGTACTGAACCAATAAAAGTACTTTTCCTTTTACTCTCTGTAGCTGAAGACATCTCTGTTACTTTTCTTTGCTATTTCATTTTTTTTCTTTCATTCTTTCTCATTTTCCTTCAACTCTCTGAATGAATGATGATTTTTTTTTCACAAATAAATCCTGTAATCAATTGCTATGATCAATAAAACGGCCAATTTTAATATTCCATCGGAATATAAATCCTATTTAACATAAAAATATATTATTCTTTTATGCATGCGCTTCAACGGCATATTTAACTACGTTCATTTTAGGGTTTACTTTAAGCAGTAATGCCTTTAGGCTAGTCAAAGTAAGGTCGGTTTCTCTTTTGCAATCAGCAGACCAAAGGTAGCTCGACTTAAATCAAACAAACCAGCCAGTCTCGGTTGGCAAATGAGCGAGGAATTTATTTGCGAAAATCAAAGCATTCGTATATGAATACTCGCTTATCTGTTATCACAAATATTGAACGGATAATTTCGAAATTTTACGTAAATATTTAATGAAAAAATATAACGCATTTTTTGTTTATATATTCAAATTTATATGTAATAAATTAAATTTCGAACATATAAAAAATAAATAAAAATACTACACAAAACTCTTCGACCAAAAATTTGTTACACAGAATACTTTACACTTTTTCATTAATAATTATGTAACACTTTAAAATTTTACTTTATTAATACATATGTACTAGTTTTTACATATGTACTAGTTAGTGTTTTCTCATAATATTACAAAAATATTTTCCATTTGTGTGTTTTACATTCTAAGGGATGTTATTTTAGAGATAAAGAACTTTGAAATGAAATATAACAAATTTTTTTTTATTAATAATAAATTTTCATTATTCGAAAGATACTTTTGTTTTTAAAAATAAATTTTATCTATTAACGTGGTCATAGAAAAAGAAATGAAGATGGAAAACGCAATCCGTAAAAATCGATTCTTACGTAATCATTATTGTGACAACTTTTTCATTTCTTATATTAAATTGTCTACGTTTTTATTTATAATTTTATTTTTCATACATTAAAACCTATTTTATCTTAAATAGTTTTTTTAAAAAACACATAAAGTAGCAACAAAAATTACAAGTGCTATGTTTTCGTATACAAATTCCCCTGAAACCTTTATCTCTATTACATAACCATAATAGCGACGTTAAAATATTAACAGAGACGTAACACAATTCTCAACGTCAAAACGCCAAATGCACAACCGCATCCAAAAGCAATTTGCTCCAGCAAACTAGACTGGGCTCAAAAACCTAACGCGGGAGCGGACTATAAATTTAAACTTGATATATATCCAAACTTTAACACTTTCCTCGCAATGCAGCAACCTTATTTAGTGCACATACGTTTTCAAAACCAACAGAGAGTGGAGTTAACATGTCAGACATATAAAGACAGGTCGTGGAAAACTTACATTACACATCAAAGTTTTTTTAGATCTATTTTAAATTAGGAATCATTAAAAAATACCGATTTAAACCTATGAGATAAATTTATCATCACCTTATCAGACATAGGGCATCCACTGTTAGACTTAGACCTCTCGAAGTGACTTATTGTAAGACCGGTTATATATTATACTTAAATACATGTAAATAACACCCAGACAAAAAACATATCAATATTTATCTTATAAATATTTACTCTGGGTGTTTGATCACAAGATTGGAGCACTACTATTTGTGCGATCAGGCCGATCACTAACAAAGGCCTCACTGAAGCTTCGGTTTACTCGTTATTATTATTTATCTACATTTAAAACAAAATATAACATATAAATTAATACTAATGCATAAGATTTTGTTCGCGTCTTTTATTCAAAAGTCTTGTTTGAATTCTCAGGATAAGCTATAATAATATAATACACAGTCGATGCCGTATTACGTTAATACCATGTATTACGATACTAACAGTAAAAAGGTAAATAAAAGTTTAAGAAGAAATTCACTGTCTGGAATCATTCAATACAATGATATCTTCAGTGTAGTCATATTACTTGTAAGTCAAGTATGTATCTCAGGTTCACAATTTTCGTATATTGAGTCGTACGATTGTAACACCAACATTGGTAATACGCGTTCTACAATTTATGATCTTAATAAATTTTCGGGACCATTTTAAAATGTTTGTTGAAATGAGATAGTGTATTAAATTTATTGAGAACGCGCTTGTATTCAGCTCCTGTACCATATTTAAATATGAAGCTTGTTTTCAACTATGGTAAGTAAATAAGTGTAATCTTCTACCACATTTGGTGCATACTACTACGCATGTACAGTTGCAGAACGGTGTATCTCGCTAAATATTTAGCATGTGCCTGCCAACATCGATAGAGTTTGCGATAGCATTTCAAATATTTCACCAAATGCAACACATATTGCATTACTGAGAATATGCTATTTGAAGCGTCAGGTGTTCAAGCGTTGAAGTCAAAGTAGCCTTTGGATGTCTTTTGAGTGTGACTTATATATAAAATGAGTGAAGTATGTGTTTGTACTGTATTTATGTCGGATGTTTTTTTCTTTACCATATTAACTTCTAAATGTGATTATGTTAAAATATTTCCTTTATTCCTGCGAGATTTTGAAAAGAGTACGTTTGCAAATTGCATGTAAGGTACACTGTTTTGAATGGATATACCGCCATCTGTCGGTTATGGTACTTCAGACGCCTTTTAAGACATCTAGTACATAGGCATATACTTGCTCTCGGTCAATAATACGATAATAAAAAAGGAAATTTCATACAGGATGGATTGTAAAGTATATGTAAACAGTGGTTCCCTAATAACACTTTATATTTTACTGTAGAGAGATCTCATACAAATGTCGCCTGTGCCCAACGGCAGTGTTTGCATTGCTATGTTCCGTTTTACAGGGTGAGATAGGCAGTAAAATTACTGGGTAATGTGACATATTATCTTTAGGTCACAAGGTCAGAACCGCGTTAGTGATATCTATGCTATATTACAAGCGTCTATGGGCTGCAGTGACGTTTACTATCACGCGGACTGTATGCTTGTTTGTCGATCTGATCTAAGAAAAAAATAATTCTTCAAGTCACAAAGTTAACAACGCGCTAGTGATATATTTGTAATAATAATGTAATAGTTGTAATAATACAAAACGGTGACATTTACTATAACGCGGACCGTATGCTTGTTATTTGCCATTTAAAAAAACTTAGTAGGATGTCCTGACCAAATTATTGATTCTTTAAAAAGATCCAGTGTGGTCTATGTTTAAAGCATAAGTATGTGGATAAATGTGAAAAAATATAAAAAAGTATGTTGTATTTATCCAGGAGTTTTCAATAAGGATTAAGCGTGTGGTTTTACTTGCTTCATCATATAAAACCCTATTGAAAGTCCACTCCTGGACATAGGCCTCCCATAGGGGAATTTACCAATCGCAGAGTGCAGCTTTCGCGACGGGTATGCTGCTGCCTATACCTGCCCTAAGCATTTAAACTACACTGTTTCGGATTGATATACCGCCATCCGTCGGTTTCGGTACCTCAGCCGCCTCTCACGACACCTAGTACAGAGGGAGGTCCTATTTTACTCTGCCGGTACCTTACTGCTTTTTGGTATAATGCTGCAGATTTAAATATATTACAATACTTATATCCCGTCGTCCGAACCCGGCATTATCTTAAACGGCTGGATCTCCAAAACCATTAACCGCATATAATAATAACTCAATCGGCCCGCTACAAAGATTCCAATATATTACTTTAAGTAGCAGTTTCGGCGCCAAGTGGCGGGTTTTTTCCGAAGGATTTATTGAACGGTCTACCGCCGAAAACATTATAGAACCTTTGTCTGCAATTTCGTATGGAATTTTAGATTTTCAATATGCAAGATTTATATTTGTATCCGGCGTTAAGTGATACTATGTGTTTTTGTATCAAAGTTGTCTAGCATTTTTTTATTTCAAAACTATTATTGAATTCTATATTATAGCGCCATCTTACGACATTATTAAGTATTTTAAATAAAGTTATTTACTTTTGAATTATGTTTGATAATGTTGTTTTTCATGATTTTACATGAGATAAACCACATCACAAAGGTCCTCTGCATTAATACATCACTCTCACCTATTTCTACCGCCAAATAGCTGTATACTCATTGCTGTGTTCCGGTTTAAAGGGTGAGAGAGGTAGTGAAATTACTGGGTAATTTTAATATTAACTAAAATCTTCAACTAAAAAGTTGACAACACGCTGTTATTATTTTTATGATATAACAAGCGTTTACAGATAGCAGTGACGCTTACTACCACGCGGATTGTATGCTTTTGTTTGTCGATCTGGTCTAAAAAAAAAATATTTAAATTGGTACAGTAGTTGTTTTTAGTATCTTTGCTACAAACGTACAAAAGTATAAACCTTTCTTACATTTTGTGAAGATACAGCTTCTCAATCATCACATCACTATCATAACAGCCGTAAAACATCCACTGCTGAATACGAGGCCTATGTCAAGAAGTTAAAGTTGTCAATTACAGGCAAAGTTTTCCTAAGAAAGGGGGAATTCATCCATAATGGCCGCGCTGGGCAAGCGCGGCGGCAATCATGACGGGATTGCTGCTGCCCACGACACCTGGTACAGGGGCAGGTACTATTTTTCTGTGCTGGCTCACCTCACGGCTGATTGATACCTTCACCTAATGCTGAAATTATTTTTTATTATTATTATCTTTGGGGTGATAATAATGCCCGGTAGTTGCAGGGCTACCACCCCAATCGAAAACTGGCTCTAGTACCACACAATATTCGCTCATTGAGGACTGACGAGAAGATTGTTGTGTTAGATAAAGAGTTGGGTAGGATTCATTGGAGTATTTTGGGGTTATCTGAAATCCAAAGAAAAGGTGAGGACACGACAATCCTAAAGTCAGGCAATCTGCTCTACTACCGAGAGGAAAACTAACGGTCTAAAGATGGTGTCGGATTTCTCATCTACAAGTCTCTCATTAACAACATAATTACTATCGAAAGTGTGTCGAGTAGGGTTGGATACATAATACTCAGAATATACGAGAGATATTTGCTAAAGGCCATTTAGGTATACGAGCCGGCCTCGTCACATCCAGGTGATGAAGTGGAGTATGTGTATGTGGACATAAGTCGGGCCATACTTATGTCTAAGACCTACTTCATTGTTGTTTTGAGAGACTTTAACGTAAGGTAAATCAGTGGACAACAGAACCTCAGGGGTGAAAAGCTGGTTGATTTTCTAGATAAAGAAGAACTCTTCATGATGAACTTTTTTTTCCAAGAGCCATTTCACAGGAAGTAGACCTGGATTTGCCCCGTTGGTTCCACGAGATATGAGAGATACATTTCATCTTGATGAATAAAAAACTAATGTAAACGGTGGTTTCTTGGTTCATTAGATCTCGCCGTTTAAATAAACCTTAGAAACTCTCTGACCAGACTCTCATCCTCATAGCCAAACGACGCTCGTTGAAACTCCAGTCTTCGGGTAGTGCGAAGTCATATAGGCAGCTCAATAGACATATTTTAAAATCTGTGCAACACGACATCCATCTCTTTAATGCTAAAAATACTAAAGAGAGAAGGGCACCAAAGTGTTAGCCAGAGGCAAGCGCAGCATAGAGCGTCCACCCGCAAAATGGACAGACGATCTGACTAAAACTGCAGGATCACGCTAGACATAGGCCAAATACAACTGGTCCTATTGAAAATTACTTGAGGATGCCTAGGTCCAGCAGTGGACGTCTTATGGCTAATATGATGATCTATGCAAATTAAAAAAAAACTCTTTTCTTTATAATATTTTTATAAACATTAGCAATTTATATCACTTTGGGTTATCTATAGCTTCATTATAACTAAAGCTATTAACATAATGCATAAACTGAATAGTTATCTATCAAACAGCTCCGCAATTGAGAACCTACTTGAACGCCAAAATTAATAATCCAACTAGTTGTCAAATATTACACCCGACATTTGGTTAGCTAACTGTGCATGGGAGCTATTCTAAGTCATGTTAAATGGCCCGTGACCAGCTGGCGGACTCATATATTATATTAAATTATGACACCATACTTTGTATTACAATATTCTATTTATTAGTTGGTATAATATCTTATTAAAAGTGCCGGGCTCGATAGTGTAGACGGTGGTGATCCTATCTCGTGTGCAAAGAGATCGTGGGTTTGAATCCCACTCAGTGTTTGTTCTGTATCTGGGTGTTAAATATCTGTTGTAATGTCCGTGATATCGTTTTTAGCGAATTATCTTGAAGTCAGGTGTCAAAGTATAAGATGTGTTGTAGATTTATTATTATTAATTGTAACAAGTTTTGAAAAATTACACAATATATTTAGACTGAAATTTTTGGTGCATTCAGTATTTTCTATAGGAAAAAACCATTGACCTAATGTCACTGGTATCATAACTGACACTCTGTATATAAGTACGGTATAAGGTAGGGCGGGGTGGGGCGGGCGCACGGTGCTTGATTGCGTATGCGTTATTGGTTCGTCAGTCGAAATTTGGTCCCGCGTTGGGTTCATGCTACTTTCGTTCCCGAAATACATGTACTTTCAATAATGCTGATAAAAAAATCATTTTCTTAATGTAAAATAATATTATTCTTTTTCATGTATATGTAATAAAAAATCTAGGCAATCCAGCAACTGATAACCGCGCATTAAAAAATTTGAAGGATGGATGGCGAGGGGTACTGGCAGAGTAAAATTGTATCTCCCCCTGTGCCTGGCGTTGTTGAGACGACAAATGTGCAAGAACCGACAGATGTCAGTATATCCATCCGAAACAGTGCAGCTCAAATGCATACGGCGGGGATGGGCATTAGTATCCTTGTCGCAAAAGCTGCGCTCTACGATTGCCAACTCGTTTGCCCAGCGTGGCAATTATGGGCAAAATTCTTCCCTTCTCGGACAGACATGTGGACTTCCAATGGCTGGTAATAAAAGAATAAATTCATACACATTTCATACAACTCTTGACTCCGAGATTAGTCGCTTAAAGCACTTGTGTTACGGATATTAAACAACAGGGCAATATAATACTTAAAAACATATTTAACACCGAGAATAAAAACGTATATAAATCATATGAATGTTTGTCCTGGGTGAAAATCGAAACCAGGACCTTTGGTACACAAGATAGTAGTAGCGCTACTATCAAGATGGTAGCGATACTTTTATCGATACTATCGCTATGTTACGATACTATTATAGATACTATCGATATGTTATCGATACAATCGATATGTTGCGATACTATCGATAAAATATAACTATCTGATATTTATCTTGAAGTCAAATCAATTTATGAGACGTGAATTTATAATGAAGGTATATTACTTCTTTTTTTACTATTTTAAATTTTTTGTTCGACGTAAAAGCAAGGTAACAGAAAAATAATCTCAAAATTGGCAGGATTATTCATTGGATAGGATTGGAAAGTTACTATTTCTGCCTTCACAAAATTAAATTTGGTAGTTCTATGATACGTAAATAAGTGGAGGAGTGAACGCGTAATTGTTACAATATGCATTGACCGAAACAATTGTAAAGAGTCTCTACCTACCCGTTTTTGGAAGCACATCTCGTCTACGTGCTACGTGTAGGGCCGCATTGACATAACACACAGACTCATCCATCACAGTGTAAACTAATCACCTATCTAATCCCGCAGAGGCTGATACTAGATTGTAATAGCGCTATTACTAATCTAATGTCTGAACTGTATTACCTAATGTTATTGATGTGTAAGGAACAATCATGGTATTTTCGTGGGAATATGTTCAACGCCTGCAAAATTCCTTCGTTGTTCGGTTATTTATAATACATTTTTTTAATAAAAATATATTTCAACTTTGCGCTGGTTAGCCCATTGTCATCGAACGCTATATGCAAATTGTCCCACACTTCTCTAGCGGCTTTACACTCCAGAACATGCATATAGTTATGAGTAATAAGTAGATAAGTAATAAGTAGAATAAGACTTAGACTTTAGCTTTACATCCCTCACTGGGTCGACTGTTCCGGTGCCCAGTTCTATGCAGTCCCATAGATTTTCGTGCTCCAAATAGGTTCTCATATCGAATTTCCACGTTGAAAAATTATCTCGACCATTCAATTTATCGATATTAAAGATATTATTGGAGCTTGACATATTTCACTTGCACGTGTTAAGATAACCTATAAGTAGGATTTTCCGGTAAAACGTCGGAATCACTATTTTCTTCCAGTTACTTCCGCTTTATTTGCAACCACGCTCTTCTACAATATAGGATTTCGAGCAAGTAAACAAATATTTTGTTAATAGTATTTAGTTTTTATTGAAAATTAACTATAGCACATATAACTGTTTTTCACGAATCATGCAGAGAGAGAGCTCACTTGCTCCACTATATAGGTAATAATTATGCGAACTAATTATTAGGATGCGTTCCAATTTCATCACCTACCTTATCGTATTTTCATCTGTTTACAAAACATATTTCTAGACATCAAACTTTGTTCGCATGATTCTCCAGTGACTAAGGACACCTGTTTCCCGTTAGATTTTTTTAAAATACGTGCAATTTTAAAGACTTACTGTAGCTATATTATTGTACTAAATTTTATAATGGTATAGTTTTGTTCATTGTTTTTTATTACACGAAAGCTATAAACAAGCATACAGTCCGCGTGACGCTTGTAATATCTCAAACGCGTTGCCAACCTTTTGACAGGAAGATATAATGATACATGATGATACACCCAGCATTTTCATCATCTCTCTCACCCTTCAAACCGGAACACATCAATGCGAGCACTACTATTTGGCGGTAGAAATAGGTAGGGAATTCACATGACCTTTGTATGAGGTATATATTGCAATATATTGGTAACCGTTTGATACATAGTAGTCAAAATCAACCGAATAAAGTATTTATTAAATTGATTAATTAAAAATGTTAGTTAAATTAAGGTTTTGAGTACTTGTATATGTCTTAACTATTTTGAATAACTTAATTTTTTTTTTCTATTGTAATAGATATTTTTTTTACTATTTATTTTTTCTGTCATTCCCACCTTTATCTATTTCCAATACAAAAACTAACATTTTACGAGGACAAATCTATTATCAATTCGGATCATTTTTGTAATGGTGGACAGATGGACAGACCTACTTCAGGATTTATAATATTGGTATGGCTAAAATGTTGCATGTCGTGTTGTTTGACTGACTTGCATATTCAGATGGGACGGCAAAAATAACAAGGATGTAGAAAGCAACGTCGAGGGAAATTCAGTCTGTTCGTGCATGTTGTAGCAAGTTCTCAATTTATTTTGCAAGTTGATTGTATACATTCCAAGTCTGTTTCCTTCACTGACGTATGGTATTTATATCTGTATATAAAAAGGACAATCTGACTGACATATCAACGCAGCGCCTTAACTTGAATTCTATATAGATATTGATGTTCTTGATCGAACTGTTTCGAACGTCTTTTGAAAATATCCTCGAGCATGACTTGTAGCCCTATGTTGAGTATTATCTTTAATTAGTTGTTTCTTTGAATTATGCTTTTTAATGATTTATTTTAATATTAATATTTTTATAAATTGTCATTATTACTAACCAGTTTTATAAGTAATAATTGTGCCAGTTAAAAAAAGAATATGTCACATTACTTTGTAAATTCACTGCTTCTCTCAACTTTCTAACCGGAATAGTAATACAACAGAGAGAGGTATTAGGCGAGGTCTACCTCTACTAAATAAAAAAAAAAACATAAACTAACTTAAAGATATAATAAGTTGATTGACAGAATGGAGAAGACAATAATAACATAAAAAGTCTTAATAATAATTCAACTAACATCTAATATAAATAACTTTTGTTACAGTATTCAGACAACAGAGGTATAACAAATATAATACTTAAATACATATTACAACTTCCAAACTCAGAATGAATACAAATATCATGGTATAAATATTGTTTCCAGGTGGGGAGCGAACCCATGACACTTGGCGGACCAGTTAACGACACTACCAAATGCGATATCGGGCCCGTCGAAAACGAAAAACTATAATTTTGATTTTCTCTGTATTGCGATATTGGTATTATTTAATGTATATATATATATATATATGTCAAATAAATACATCTGTGAAATACATCAATTAAATACATACGCCCCGGGGTATCTACAGAGCAAAATGACATCCCTCTGTATCAAAAGTCGTGAGAAGTGACTGTGGTACGGAAACTGGCAGATGGCGGTATATACATCCGAAGAAAATACGTAGGTAGTTCAAATGCGTAAGACAGATACATAAATGATGTCATAAATATAGTACTCAGTACTAATATTGTACTTATATATGTTTAAAAATCACAAAGCGAAATAGGAATGAGAAGATAATTTCCTTTTCGTTATATCTTGTTACGTAATCGTGGGAGACATTACTCTTATTTGTAAGAGACAAATATATATTTTGTTCTAGGATTTTTCTGAGAACAATCTTATGAACACAACTTACACCGAATTCAATAAATAAACCCTATAAACCTACGCATGTTTCGTAAACGGTTATCAAATAGGAGTGACGCGGAATCTATTGGTACGTTTACAGCTGACAGAGAAAGAAATAGCTGTAAGATATATGAGATAGACCTGGTCGTCTGTGTTAATACCTCATTCTCACTTATTTACCGAATTCAATAGCAGTATTCACATTGCTGTGTTACGGTTTGAAGGGCGAAAGAGGTAGTAAATTTACTGGGTAATGTGACGTGGACTGTATGCTTGTTTGTCGACTTGGTCTAAAAATAGAAATTTGTTTTGCTTCTTGGTTTACAAATAAGCATATGCTCCCAGTATAATGGTAAACGATTGCGTATTTATCCCATTTTACTGGGGCGTCACCACTTTGCGTCCAGAGGATATACAAAACATCTCTACAATCTACGCAATATGTGTTTGTGACTTTATCACTTACATTAATCTGATCTTTATTTAAGGATTTCTCTTAATTACGAATCAGAAAGAAACAAACATTTTTAGAATCACTGATTTATTTATTTTTTGTCATCACCTTTGTTAAATCTTGTTAGATTTGTTAGGGCTGTTAAAATTTGGTTATATTTTTATATACATTTCTAAATAATTATGTTATAATCGCTGAGTTAGTTGAGTTTATGGACGCTGCCCGTCAAACTAGCGAAAAAAAGTATGTTTTATACATTCAATAATACTAAATATTATTTTCAAAGTATGACACACAATTTTTTTTCTTGTCAATACTTTCGTAATTTTGAAATCTTTCTTAATTATAAAAATTAACAATTCCTTCTGTATCGATATATTTAAACTTTTAAAAGTATGAAATTTGAGTGGTGGTATTCAGGTGAAGGTATTTATAACATCGAAAAGTTGGCGAAGACTCCTTAGTACAAAAAAAACCAGGAAAACTTATTAATTAGAATTTATTAATCCAGGAAAATTCATTAATTAATTAATATGCCACTAAGGTTTTGATTGCGCTACTCCAATAAGATATTGAACTTTATTGCACTAAATATTACAAATATACAAATGGCGGACTTAATGCCGGTTGGCATTATCTTTTAGTCAATCAATACACGAAACAGAAAATATATATATAGTAGTGCAGACAATATATATACAAAATAGATAAACGTTACATATATATTTAAATAAATAAACGCAATAAATACATATGATATAAAAAATATATAAAAAATAACGTACATCAGAAATAGGGTTATAAACTTTGAGAAGCAGCATCAGTAAATAAAGTACGGAGAAAGTATTTCAGAATAAATTTGTTTGGGGATTGCTTAATATTAAACGGAAGCTCATTCCAGAGTCGTATAGCTGTCACTGTAAAAGAATTTATCAAAAGTTTTCTATGTTTAAATGCGAGATAAACTCTTTGCATTTCTGATGAATCTAATACCAAATTACTTAGACGTCAATTCCAGTGCGACCATAGACAATGTCAGTGATCATTGGAAACACTCCTCACTCAGGGGTAAAAACTACGGATCGAGGTTGACAAAAATATTTGGCCGCTTATAAGGCTGTATTTAATATCGAACGGAGATTCATATACTGAACAGATCATTGCAACTACGAGTGGTGAGTTAAATCACTGCTCTGATACAGAGAACAAGAAAGAGTTGACTACGTTCCACGCGGTCCGTTCATTCTACATTAATAGTATAGAGCCCTGTTTCATCAGTAAAACCCGACGCTTCGGTGCTTGCATTAGTGCTGATCCCGAAAAGCATCGCAAAGGGTCGTAGGGACGGGGACTTTTTCATATATAAGTGAAAGCTTGGTGATGAGTGAACGCCAAACAAAACATGCAGTGCCTTCCATAGAATTCGATAAACCGGACATTCCATTTTCAACCATGCTTTAAACCAATGCGTTATAAGGGTCACAAAACAAAAAAAAATGACATCAATGCAAGCACTACTTCTTAGCTTCAGGTTTAGGCGACATGAACAACAATCTTTCGCGAATGGTACTCAAAGTGGAATAAAACTGCATTTATCCGGGACGACCTCATTCTATTATATCTACTAGCCGTTTTCATCGTTTAATCCCTTTACTTTGTTACGAAATTGCACGTTCAAATATTACAGGGGTTTTTATAACCAGTAAAATCTCCGTGCATTAAACTTGTGAAAATGGGTTACTGGATCCCAGTCTGCGAGCTCCAAGTTTTAATTGAGCCTGCGCTGTTTCATCATAAAGTATTTGCAGTAGTAGTCACTTGTTTTGTTGTCATTGTTCGGTGTCTTCTACGTGGAGCTTGCATGTTGTAAGTTAAAACAATTTTAGAACGTGTTTGAAAATCAAGTGTTCAACTCAACTCTTCTAACTACTTTATCGTCTAATAGACTTTTCAAGTATCAAGAACTCCAATATCCAGTTGTTAAGTATCGACTGATACACGCAAAATTTAACACAAAAGCAACAATTTGAGCCGTGCACAGAAATAATCTTTTCGCTTTCAAATCAATAAGCGTTTTGTTTTCAAAGAGTTAAGGTTTATATTTAGCATGAACAAAATTGTGTAATGAGCATGCAGAATGAGATAGGGAAAAAAAATTAAAATAGTTTACGCGGGCTTGTTATTTTTTGTTTCTTTTAGAGATTTCACCGGGATCGGGATTTAGGGTCCAGTGCTACGAAACAGTGGCGAAATCTATCCTAAATTGCTTTGTAAATTAATATATGTAGGTATAAAGTGATTGAATTTCAAAAAAGGACACCAATAATGATCATTATCATCAAACTAGCTATTGTGTGTAATTAGGCTAAGGGTTTTGTTATTTTTTGCAGTATATTAATATTTATTATTATTATTTTGGATATAAATTTCTCGAAACACTGAGGATGTTTTGGTCTATAACCAAAATTCACGAGCTTAGACCCAACACGGGCTTACGCCAAGTGGGTTGGTTCATTGTGTAGGGGTTTGCGTGCTGGATGTGAGAAATCGCAGAACTATGGAACATGTGTCGATAATAACTGATTTTTGTATTTGAATGTGTATATTTTTATGTAAACTTATTTCTCTGAGTGATATTTGTAGGGATTTTGGTATGAGCCCTGTTGATGAAAAAAATACGGGAAAGATTTTGACGGTACGTTGATGCCCCATTTGGCATATTTCACCTGCGTGTAAAATATATTTTTGTATTTTATCTGTAAAATTCTTTTCGATATTGATTGAATTGAGTATGGCTACGTTTAAGAGAAACGTTATTTTTTTATTTTTTAGGTGGAAAATAATATCCAGTCTATTGTTCGAAGTAATTTGTCGGTTGTAATATCGTGGTCCCAATAAAGTTTTGCTCTTTATTAGTTAAGTACATTCAAAGGTTTATTATTAATTAAGTAAGTATATAATAACATTTATGATAAGGTTCGGACTTATCTAAAAAATTATATTTTAATGCTAATATTCTATGTATTTGTTTTGGTACATAATTATGTCTATAGGTATATTGTATGTTAGCTAAAAATAGGCAGCCTGCTGTAACGTGATCTTTTATCTCTTGGCCACTATTACATAGCCTACATTTTTCGGAAACTACTCTTAGATCCTTGATTGTGTATTTTTGGTAATTTTTTATAATAATTATTTGATCCTGAATGCGAATAAGGCTTTCTGTTTTTTTTATATATATTTTCCTTACTGAGCCACGTGTTTGATACTTCCATGTCTGTAAAATCTTGTTGCAAATAAAATTTAGATAATTTCCGTGAAGTGTTTATTGCTTCCAACTATAATTTTTTTGTTCGTTTATAATAATTTGTTATACATTCCAAATATTATTATTAAATTTGAAAGGTTTGCCACAGGAAAATATTATTGTAAGGGCTTTGCGTATAGAACTATTTTTAGCTTTACTGTTAATATATGTGCGAATGTTGTGTACTTGCTTGTTGTGCAGATTCTTTATATAGATCAGGCCTCTTCCCCCTAATTTCTTCTTGCACTTGTTGTATTTCGCTTGAATCTATTAAGTGTATCCAGATCTGAAGCTGTCCATTTTATGATTCCAAATGCGTATGTCAAGATTGGTATCACGTATATATTAATTATTTTAAGTATATTCCTCCTTGGTAACTCTGTCTTAAGCCTATTATTAACCCTGCCGGTATTATTACCGGTAGTATTTTTTTGTCAATTTTTCTTTTATTTTATTGTGATCTAATCCTATGATCTGTGAATAACCTAGGTATATATATATATGTTATAAGTTCCATGCTATTTATTTGTATGTTATGTAGGTTGTGCTTGTAATATGTATCCCGGTGTTTTCCTTTTATTATGCATTATATTTGTATACTTTATATTTATCGATTCCAAAGTTATTTAAAATATTTGTACTTTACTTGTTGAATAACATGTTGTTTGCTTGCCGCTAATAATTTTATAAAATTAAACTATTCGCGGCAAGTAAACAACAATTACCATGCAAAGTATATCTGTAATTTTGGTATTTGTTTCTTTGTGTAAGATTTCTCTTAGTTTTATTATTATTATTGAAAGTCCACGGCTGAATATACAATTTTAAGAAAGGAGGTTTTTGGCTTATAATTGCCGCGTTGGGCAAGCGTATTGGCAATAGCAGAGCGCAGCTTTCGCGACGGGAATGCTGATGCCTATCCTCGTCTTGTGCATTTGAGCTGAACTGTTTCGCATACACCGCCATCTGTTGGTTCTCTTACCGTAGTCCGTAGGTTCTCTTACCGTAGATTCATTAATACTGTGCTTCTATTGGTCGTAATGTAATGTGGTATTATAGCTTTAAGATAAAATTTGATCTTACAACAACAATTATTCTTTAGTTCTTGAGATACCGCGATGAGATACCAAATAAAGTCTTCAACTGTAAAATATTAATATGTTTGTCAAAAAATATTGCAAAAATTCTATGCTCGTATGAAATTGAAGATGACATCTCACAAATGAATATTTAATTAAATTTATACGGATCCATTAGTGCATAAATTTTGTTCAGACTTGTTGATACTTTTTTCGCAACTACTCTATCCGGGTGCCTTAGTTTTACTGTGAACCTTGACGGAATGCAGCTATTTTTATAAGGTTCAGGCTCCATTAAACGCCAGGGTAGTTTACAAAGTCCGCGGAAGAGAGTAATGAAAAATACACAATCTGAATGGAATAAAAAATCTCAGTCTAGGAAAAAGCACGAGTCAACAAAACAAATGCTTCCCAGCTTCGATAACAGATGGCATTGTTTTAATCCTATCAGCACTCACGCAGACTTTATATAATTTATGTATTGGTTGAAAAGCGGGTAAGAGCTGCTATATTTTAGAAACATTTTCTCGAATTTATTTTTATATCCATTAATGGACGTCTTACTTTTCGATTAACAAGTGATTACAATACAGTATTAATTATTTATCCCCCCCTCCTGGATAAAAAGATGGGAGTAATTTTCTTAAGACTTTGAATAGCACTTTTTCTTCAATCTTCTTCAATCTTTTTCTTCAATGTCTCTCAATATTATAGTGATTATAATATATATACTAGTGTTATAAAATTTACCATTGCTGATGAAAGCACAGATTCTTGTAAATTCCACTACTTAGATCTTTCAGCATCACACGGTTTACTACCAGCTCAAGCCCTCCCAACTCGTCAGAAATTGAATCTTGTTCATGTAATGCTAAAACTCCTGTTCCCATAACTACGCATACCGAACTCAACGATCATAATAATGTGTGGTTATTTCTTACAAAAAGTATACATAAAACTAAATCTAATAAAACTTATATGTACGTTAACTATAAAAAATTTAATACCCATATGTGACAATCCGATATTTCCCAAATCATACTCAATCATATAACACAAAAGATGCGAATGCAGCTGCCAAACTTATGATTAACTCGGTTGAGCATATCGTAGATCAAAATAAATACCCCAAATCAAAAAAGAATTACTAAGCCATGGATAAGTATAGGGTTACTGTGCTGTATACGCCATAGAAATGTATATTAATGCATCAACGGCTAAAAATACAACTGATAACGAGATTCTAAAAAAAAAATACATAATATAAAGAAACTTTTGCAATTAAGTATTGAAAAATGTTAAAAGAGTGTGTGTGATTGATGAATTGAGAAAAGTCGGAAGAAACTATAATTAAATTTAGAAACAATAAACAAAATTAAAAATAGGGAAACAGAAAAACAATTTAAGAAACTCACTTTTACTCTCGACTATGTGGATATGAATAACATTACGGTGTTGACTTTGGTTTTAATAAAAAAATGGAAAATATTGGTGTAAGGGGTGATCTATGTACTTAACTATTATAAATACTATATTTTCAACTAAGTTCTCCTGTCGATTGTTATGTTATCTTACATTGTTTATATAATAATAGAATAATAAGCTTACAATCTGTTCATACCAAAAACAAAGCAAACATTGTATTCCGCTGACTACTAGAATTACATAACGTACATAACTGATATAAATAAATAAAATAAAGTACTTACACAAAAAACGAAACAAACTTCCTGATAACACAAACACACACACACTTACCTTATATAATGTAATACAGCAAATACAATCGTACACACACCATACACTATTATTTACTTAAACTACACATGGAAACACACTCAAACTGTGTAGTAATAAAATTTTAATTTTTATGTATGTATATATCTCATGAAACTGTTACTATTGACTATTGACTATTATAGACAGCTAAATAAGTGGCCAGAAACATAGGCTTTAAGCCTAGTTCAGTCTTCGAGTCTTCCACAATAGATTACAAGAAACTCCGTAACAAAAATTTATATCATAGTGTTGTCTTTTTATTGTGGAACATCAAATAAATTTATTATTATTATGTTTGCGTAACGATTGTATCTCCTGATAATTACGTTAGTAATATAAAATAAGTTATCGTAAAGGTAAGAATTTACTAACCACCAGTACAATGTTCACTACCAGGCATCCAAACTGATTTGTATTGATATACCATCATCTGTCAAGTTTGGTACCACAGTCAGCTGTCAGTTCTGGTACCTCTGATAAAGTAGGAGGTCTACTCATTTGGTACCACAGCTTAACAGTATATCAATATTCTTTGAAATATCAACGATTTCTTGCGCCTCAATAAATTGTATCAAATAAAAGTATTTGCGTGTTAGCAATTTTTTAGCAAATCGTATGCAATGAATAAATTTGTTTTATAATTTCTATGCAGGTGCTTTATAAAGTCGGTCTACAATAGGACGGACGATATTTACATTTATATTATAGACGAGCCCGATGGCGTAGATGGTAGTAATCCTATCTTGAGCGTCAATGATCTGGGTTTGATCTCCACCCATGACCCACCAAGATATGTATCTAAGTAGTACATTTATGATTTATCTGTTGTCTGATGTCTGTAACAAAAGTGATTTAAGCGAATTATCATGGAGTCAAGTGATTATGTTATTATGTGAGATGCTGTGTGAATTCATTATTTATAGTAAGGTTTCAGGCAGGTCTCAATCCTGCATCTTCCCCTTGCACTGCATATTGTGGTCTGCACTGATATCGATTTTTCTCAATAGTCTCTTGTGTCTTCAATTTAGAGTCATCTCTCAATACCAGTTAATAATCTACAAACACTTGAATGTGATACTTTACCAATATTTGAACAAATCACCATCGTCAAAAAAAATCATTGGTCGAAGACAGTCGATTATGCTCAAAAAAGGATTGTCAACTATTCTTTGATCTTATGCTAAATATTATACATATAAACTTATATTGAGTATATAAATACCTTTATCAATATAAAAAATGCGAAAGTTCATGGTTATGGATATGTGGAACAATTATTGAGACTCTGGAGTAATACAAAGACTACTTTTTATCCTGTGGGATACATATAGCTTTTGTTTTTTAAGGACACGATACTACATAGGTCAGTTGAATAGTTAGTTAGGGAGCGACATATATTTACTTTCGGAATAATAAACGTTTCTCAAGCATGCGATGAAGTCCTTGCGTGCAAAGTCGCGGGCGGAAAAATAGTATTTAATAAAGTATTGTTTTTTAATAGTAAGCAGTATTGTTTTATCAGTACAAAATACGAGTATATGACATTTCAGTTTTATTATTAACATTTAATTATTACTATTATACTAGGTCAACAAATAAACATACAGTCTGCTTCACGCGTATTATCACCTCGATTGACAACATTGTGACTTAAAGTTCAGAGGTTTAGAGACCAGCCCAACCATGTGACAGTTCTTGCCAGAGTTCTTTTGCACCAAGTGTGCCTGCTTAAAAGTCATGTTTGTAGTGGCTACTTGTGGTTTGCTTTAGAGGTGGGGCAATTTTAGGTCTGCCCGATATTACCTCTTTGACTGGGCGCCTCACCTTGCCCACGGCGAGTACAAGATTATTAGTGGGCAAAGGTGAATGCGAATGATGAGTACGAGATCCAAGAAGTCTTTAGCTGATTAGTAGGGTTGGTTTACTCAACTGTATAGCACCTCCAACACTTGATAGTTGGATGCGCCCTGAGTCGCTACATGAGTGCCTGTCCATCTAGCAGCCTTAATCGAACCTGGAGAGATGTCCCCAAGTACATCGGGATGTGAAGGTGCCTTATAGCTCCGGTATGTCTTCAGATAGGGATCGGCATATCCAGTGTCTCAAACGAAGATTCATATAGTGAGTATTTGACTACGAGTGGGAGCGACTTGACAGCTCCGGTACCTCTCTGGACAAAAGGGAGTGCACTTAAATCCACGCGGTGCTATTCGTTAATAGTAATGAGCCCTGGTCAATCGATAGGAACTGCCGCATTCGGTGCTTGCACTGGTATTGGCCCAGAAAAGTGCCGCAAGACGCCGTAGGGACGGCCGCTCTTTAATATATAATCGTGAAGGTGGGTGATGGCCGAACGTCCTGAATAAAATATTAAGTGATCTCTATAGAAGCACACATACCTTTTAAACTTGAATACAAGTATGCGAACACTGCTATTTGCCAATAGAAATAGGTGGGTGAAGTACCACAGCAGATGATCTTCATACGTGGTCCACCTCGTGTTTAAATTAATGTATTTTGGCTATTTCTAAATACGTCTTGTAATACTTACATGCTATCGTACTGCTACTTCTTAACACTGCTAACAATTAGTCAGAGGACTGACTGTTTTAATAAAGACTAGTAACTAAAAATTTGGTTGATGTAATTTTTAATTGTCCGTACTATACAAATGTTTACTGAATGGCCCATAGATAAATCCTACAAAATAGACCCACTAAATTTTGTTGCAATTATAAACACCGTTACATTTGTACCACTTAAAATTCCTTGGTATATTACCCCGCCGAACTTAAACAAAATGAATGTAGCCACGGTGCTTTTTCACTTAAAGAATGTTACATTAATTAAATTCCAAGCCTTCTATCTCGCTCGACCTCAGTACCGGCTTAATACTACCATTATATCCTGAACTATCACACGGATTTAATGTTAAACTATTTTATTGCGAGACTGGGGCCAAGTTACGCTGGCACTCTTGCGGTTTTCCTTAAAAATATAAAATTGTTTCCAGCCCGATCCTAACAAGGGATGATCATAACAAACCAGTGCGGACTCTAAAATTTAATTGTTTATGAAATTTCAATACGAATTAACATCTTACCAAACTACTAGTACACATTTGCAATATTTTCATATTTTATTCACCATAAATTACTGGCATTTCGATACATATCATGCAAGATTGTGTGCACCTTCAGCATATATGTATTTATACCTTTTCAAAATAATGTAAAATTTAAACCAAATAAAATATGACGTACTTTTTATATATTATTTTACAACTAATAATAATTAATTAACTTTTCATGTTCCTATTTTTTAATTATTTATTACTATATTTTTATTAGATTAAGTCGACAAACAAGTACAGTCCACGTGATAGCAAGCGTTATTGCAACCTATAGACGCTCGTAATATTATATGTTATATCACTAGCGCGTTGCTAACCTTGTGATTTGAAAGATATCATGTCACATTACCTGATCCTGACACACTTTCCTTATTTCCTTAATATTTTTAATTATCTTTATATAGTGTCGGTTGTAAGTCTTCTTCTGTTGTATCTGTCAGTCTTCTTTAACTTTTGTTTTCATACTTTATATATATACATATATATATACGTCTATCATTAAATAATAAAGAAACAATCTATATAGCGATGCTTATGAAGACTTAAATCTTTTCCTTGAATTTCGATTAATTTTAAGGCAACAGTTTTGTTCATGGCAGCACAAAAGTTTTTCACGCTTCAATAAAAGTTCGATACTTTTTGTTATCGTTGCCTTAATTATGTCAAAAAATATAATGCGAAGTTATATTTCCTTTTGATGATTCCAACGATATTTTTACAAGTTCTACGAGTTTCCGGAATACCTTCGAGTTGCAACAATTATTCGTTCAGAAACAGAGAATACAATTACACAATAGCTTAACGTGATTGAAATTTATTTGTATTGCTTTGCTTACTAAATATTTATTAAACAATCGTGTTATTATAAAAGATTTCTGAAAAGTTATTGAGAAACTATCAATCAGTAAGGGTTAAATAGTTGTATTGTAAGTAATTTCTTAATAACATCTTTTTAATTTTTACGGCCAATAAATAAATTATGTTTAAAGTTGACATTATCAAAATATCAGTGTCATCAGTAACTTTTGTATGAAAAATATTGAGAAATTAAAAAAATTTAATAAAATATATTTTGTAAATTATTTACATTTTAAAATTTTTAAAGCAATGTAAAATTAATGTTTATTGAAGTCTGCTTTGAATTTTCGTTGTGGCTTATGAGCAGGCAAGAATAGTTACTCTATTATACTATGTGTCATAAAAGACAGCTACGGCACCGAAACCGATGGATGGCGGTTATGGTCCGTGTAGCTAGATTGACTAGGGAGACTCCACTTCACTCACTAACGACAAAAGGTATACCACTATCTACATTCAAGAAGGTTTAAGCCTTAGATAGCCTATATAGATATATAGCATTACTCATCTGCTGGCTATTAAAGATTTGCATCGTTTCATATTTTTTATATAACGCTACAGTAATGTGACCCCACTATTGTATTAAGTACACTGTACATTGTCATTGATGCTCACTATTATTAAAGGCACGTATATTAGAATAGTGTTATTTTTTTAAAAATCGTCAATAAGAAAACATTTTTTTGACAGCAAACAAAATACACAAATTGATTTACACATTATCTCATCCTTTGAATCTAAAACAAGACGCTTGAAGCATTTTTAGAATTATGCGTTTTACGGATCATCAGGCTACAGAGAAATTTCGAAAATAATAATAATAATAACTTTATTCAACAACAAAAGGTAACTTTAACTAAAATACATTTTGATACTTAGGTACCTAAACTAGGTCTAGCCTGTTCTTATAGGCACCTAATATTGTTTGCACATATTTTTTAATAGGTAGACCTTACAAAGGTCGTCTGACTTGGTGCTCGCATTGCTCTATTTAGGTTTGAAAGATGAGAAAGGCAGTGAAATTACTGTTTGAAAATGAAATTACCTAATATGTAAAAATACAGTCAATTCACAAGGTTTTCGACACGTTAATGATATCTTTGTGATTATCATTATGTCATTATCAAGCGAACCGTACGCTTGTTTGCTGACTTTTAATATAAATAGTAATTTTTATACATTTCTTACTGTTTTTTTTGGATGTGAGCATATTACATATATGTTTGTCCTATGTGGAACTCGATTAAATCAAAAGCCTTGAAGCTCAAGAAAAAAACACTGCTATTTTCGCCATTGGGTCAGTTAAAACACAAATTAAAGAACCCTCTTCAACTTGAGTTTTATTGTATAAAAGAGACCGATTGAACGTCTGTTACGTGGAGTAGTACAAATAAGCAAAGATAAAAATAAAGGCGGAGCAATATTTGTATTGCAGAAAGAAATTAATAATAATGTAAATATCATTTTGGTAAAGTTAAGATCAGGCTCGATAAATTGAAAATAAAAGATAATAATAAAAGTTTTGTTACGAGTTCAACATTGTGTAAAGTTATTTTGTTATGAGCAATAAACGAGTTTATGTTATGAAATATTTAACTATTAATATTATACGTAAAATCCCGCTATAATAAATATACAAGTCATCCGAAAATACTTTTGGTAAACTTCGCACATTACAAATGTTCTTGAAAACTTTAAATTGCTCAAAGAATAAAATATTTTGAATAGCTAACAAAGTACCGAATTTCATCAACTCATAAAAGATGAAAGTTTCTTTGTCATTAAAAATTTACTCTACGTTGGACACTGCAATTTAGCGTCCACAAAGTACATAATGCCTGAATATTAAAATTTATATTAAAGTTTGCTCACTCTTATTCCTGAAAAGACTCAAGTTGGGCCACAGTGCTAGGCTTGTTTTATTTTTATCTTTACTTATGTATATATACAAGGAGAAGCTGACCGAATGACTGACATATCAACGCAGAGACTAAACTATAAGGATAAAAAAAATATTTTTTATGAAAATTTACCCTCCAAAGGGGTAAAACGGTGGTGGAAACCGCGGGGCGCTGTTGGTGTACTATAATGTAGAACAATTTGTGGGTGTGCGTCACTAAAGCCCATAGACGCGTGTCGTGATATAATGTCATATGTACCCAGTAATTATATTGTTTCCCTAACTTTTGAAACTGAAACTAAGTAATTCGACAATGTTGCGTCAATGCCATAAGGCACCGGTTAAGTAAATAATGCCTCGGTCTATACCTGTAACGACTATGGCACTGAAACCGAAAGCTGGAGAATCTGTATTGCGAAGTTGCGCTCTCCGGATGGGTTGACCACCGTCTGTCGGGTTCGATACTCCAGTTCCTACGAAACAAGGCACAGAAAAGTACAACATTAGTCTGCCGATACCCCACGGCAAAATTGAACCTTACGTTACTGTATTAAAGTATCAAATTATGTTATCACCTGGAAGTTATTATAGGATAATACAGTTTAAACTAGTGAATTATATTAATAACTAGCTGTAGAGTGAAGTTCCTATTTACGTGAGAATAATAAATATTTAAAGTAGCCTAAGTTACTTCTTAAAGATCCTCTATCTGGCAGTGAAAGTCCCGTTAAAAATCGATGCAAGATTAGCAGGGACATATATTAATATAACTTTTATTGCTATATACTATTGTGATTTGGAGTTACAAACAGACAGTTCAGTTTAATTTATATAAATCGATATGTATACTTTTCAATAGACAGTACGAAGAGAAACGCATTTTGATTACACGTCTGTAGAATTAGGCTACATGAGGTAGGCCTCATACAAAAACCGTCTGCATTGGTATCTTACTCTCACCTATTTCTACCGCTAAACAACTGTGTTCGCATTGTTATGTTCCGGTTTGAAGGATGAGAGAGGCAGTAAAAGTTCTCTAAAGCTAAAACATAAAGTCTTCAAGTCTCAAGCTTATTAACGCGCTAGTGATTTTTTGCGATATCTCAAGCGTGTATAGGCTGCGGTGACTTATACTTTCACGTGGACTGTAGGCTTGTTTGTCAACCTGGTGAAATATTAAGAAATATTACGTGACCGGCAATAATAAGACGGTAATTCGTTAGTTTAAAACTATTTGGAACCATCCTGAACTGCTAAATCTTTTATTTGTGAATTTATTACTGCTAGAAGTATACAAATAAGACGGAGACTGCACGAAACATAACGAAAATACAAAACTTTGTGACCTTATGGCCTTTTTTGATGTTATTTGTGGCGTTTGACATATGACACGTTTGAGATTTGGCGCTATTACGAGATTGCGAGTTTTAACTATCGTCTCAAATACATTTATTGGAGTTCTATTAATTTTTGTTAATAGAACTCCAATATGTAATAATAATGTAATAATATTTATTCTGTGCCTGGGTGTTAAATACAAGTGCTTTAAGCGACTTGCCATGAAGTCAGGTCAATGTATGCGATGTTATGAAAATTTATTATTATTGATTAATACATTTCATTTTTCCAATTAGCTTTATATAACAGTTTGAAATACTGTATCTGAAGTTGCAAGCGTAAATAATATAACAAAGTAGCGCTATCAATAATATTTCAATTAAGCTTGGTGCTTAGCCGGCCGAGCCTCACTGCCGGCAGGCGCTGACGGAGCTCGGTAATTACCGCGCACGTCGTCTGAACCGAACGAGCTGACGGCTCACGATTGTGCTGACCTCCGACGATTGGGCGCTAAATTTGGTCAGTTTCAAATGAGCTATAACTGTCTGATACCTTATCTATTTAACATATATGTGCATAAAACTACTACGTATATTTTTTATTTTATTTATTCATTTCTATTACGACATCTTATATATTGACCATATTCCGCAGTATGTCGCTTAAGGTACTTGTGTTTGGACATCAGACAATAGAGGAATCACAAATATGCTACTTAAATATATATATTTTACACCTAGACTCAAAACAAATATCAAAATCATTATATAAATATGTGTCCTGGGTGGGAATCAAACCTTTGGCTCACAAGATGGGATCTCTACCGAATATATAATATTTCTTAAATTAAACAAAATATTTTGTCTTTATATTACTAGTCATTGTGATTTGTTCAATTGTGTATTACTAACGTCCCATTGAACTTTCATCTTCGAAATTTTGAACGTTGTTGTCGGATTCAGGCCTCCCTCAAGCCAGATAAGTGGGGTGACAGTTGTAGCTTTTTGACGGTAATACTGCTGCCAAAACCCTTGTTTTTGCATTAGAGCATTTTTATTGAAGCGTTAAGTTCCGGTACATATGTTTCCTCTCACGAAACCTGGTAGTCACCAAAAAAAAAATATTATTCCTTTAACAGGCATATTATTGACATATCTGCAATTGGGAGTTCACTACTGAACATAGGGCCTCTCCAAGAAAGGGCAAGGCCCATCTCCGCCTTGTGCATTTCAGCTTCACTGTTTCCGATGGGTATATCGCCATCTGTCGGCTCTAGAACCTTAGATAGCCACCCACTTAGTCACTTCCTACGACACTTGGAATAAGGGGAGTTACTAACTATGTCGGTACCGCACGATTATAGGCCAACCATAGACACTTTTAAATAGACAAACCAAACTGTTTTTTTAGAAATAAAGATTATTTACTATTTACTTAACTAAAATAATCGATGACATTGATAAACTTGATTGATGATTAGAAAATTAATTTGCTACTATTCTGCCGGCATAAAACCGATCTTTAAACTAAGTTAGAGAAGAAGATAATATTCTATTTTCCCAAAAAATTTTTATGAATTCAGTCGGATCTATCATTCCTTATTTTTATCGTCTGTGTATGCATATAGTCACAAAAATGAGGTAGAGGTATTGGTACATCACTCTCACTTTTTTCTATCGCCAAATTTCAGTGTTCACATTGTTATATTCCGATTTGAAAGGTAAAAGAGGCTGAGAGAGAGGAAATTACTGGGTAAATGTGACACAGTATCTTCAGTTCAGAGGGTTCGCGACACGTTAGTGACATTTTTATAATGACACGAGCGTCTATATGTTACGGTTATGTTTACCTTCAACCGGACTGTATGCATGTTTGGTTACTTAATTTAGTAAAAAAAAATAGATATTAATATATCAAATTCATAATATATGTCTTTTACATCTCTGAGCGTAAATTAATATTGAAGTCACCTTTAATAATTGTTTCAATAAACTCGGTCCTTAGACATTAAGTTTCATGGTCGGTAGGTACTGAGCGAGCTTTGTAATGTGGCTCGCATCAATGGAACTGAATTGTATGACACTTGCTACCTTCCAACAACAGTCAGCTGAATTTGCTCCGTATCAAGTAATATGAAACTGTCAAACAAAGTTGATGACTAGCCCGATGGCGCAAACGGTTGTGATCCTTACTTGTGTGCCAAAGGTCGTGGGTTCGATCCTCACCTAGGACAAATATTTATATGATAATATTTGTGTTTGTACCGCATCTGAGTTTTGAATATATTTATTTAAGTTTTTTTTATGATTTCTCTGTTGTCTGGTGTTCGTTAAACTAGTTCTTTAAGTGAAATACTACGGAGAAAGTCAATGTACGAGATGTTTAGTAAACTTTGATACTATTTGTTACACATGGTATACATTTATCAGGCCTGTGTCCCATCTATACGATCTACACTTGTTACGATCTTGGCATACCTTTATCACTTCTTTTACTGGCATTGGTCCGTTCATACACGCTCGTTTATTCGTGGTAAGATATTTTCGCCTCAGTTGCCCTATCAACTCTTCCATTCACTTCCGTTCTATATATTTGTGCAGTCATTCTACTTTCATCCATCATTCATACATGTCCAAATCATCTGAAAAATACTTTCTCTAGTTTTGTTTAAACACCATTTTTTATACCACATTACATCACAACAAATAATTCTCCCTATAATCACCAGAGTATGTAGGTAATTGCAGAGAGCAGTTTCGCGACGGGAATGGGGTTGTTAATGCTTACCTTGATAAATTTTTGCTACATTTCAGATGCATAATTCAATCTCCTTTTTCTTGGCAAACTGCAAAGGTGAAAATTGCCGGTTATTTCACAAAATATCCTCATGTCTCATATTAGTATACACAAGTTATGCATGGAAATCAATTTCTGTTGTGTACCTACAGGAAAATACTTATTTCTTACTAAGTGAAAATAGAAACTGTGCCCGAAGCACTGACCGTATATTAATTTCGAAGGCACCATCAATAACATTTTGATTAAATTCGATGCTTAGTCAATTGACTCTCCAGGCGAGTGCTGACCGCGCTTGGTAATTGCCGATCGCATCGCCGGAATGGAACTGCTGATGTTTGATATTGCGCTGACTTCCCAGGATAGGGCATTAAAGTTTGACAGTTTCAAATAGCCTGTTAAATTTATGACGAATAGTCGTCGCCGCAAATTTGGATGGTTTTCTAAGGTTATATTATAATTTCTTGGAAAATAATAATGCATCAAGCTACATTTCGTTAATTGCAGAGTTAGTAGCAGTATTGCTACGAGTTATAAGAGGTGACTGATGTACTAATATCAGCAGAATTCGAACAGTGTAGCAAATGAACAGGGTGGAGATCGGCGTCGTAAAGGTACACTCTCTAATATCACACTTTTTCATCAAAGCAATCCTGGCTAATAGGCCTACCCAAGAAAAGGTTTTGGGGAGGCCTATGTCCAGCGGTGGACGGTCAATGGCAGATATGATATGAACATCATCCTTTCTGTAAACTTTTGTTTTTATAATTATAAGTAACCATTTGTGTGTTATTTTACTTGCGTGCACTTTACATCCCAATTATTAGGAGCTTTTCGTAATTAAGTAGCCTATGTTCGTCCCCAGAGATTAAAAAACCTGCCTAAGATATCTCATTAAAAAAAGTCGTTCGTTTAATTTATGTAAGCGTATCAAATTGACAAAAAGATTAACGTAAACATTAATCAATTTAGAACTATAGTATTTGACTATACTTTTTATATAATAAAGTAATACTTTTATAAAATATATATTATAAACAATCCCCAAACAAATGTATCCTGAAACGCTGTCTCCGTACTTTATTTACTGATGCTGCTTCTCTAACTTTATTACCCTATTTCTGATGTACGTT
>JACJUM010005602.1:3356930-3373009 GCA_020976665.1 Heortia vitessoides
TATAAAAACTCAATAACGTAAGAAGATAAATATTCGATGTTATTTTTTTGAGCATGAAATATTTAATTTAAGATATAAAAAGCTGTATGATTCTAAACGTAAAATTCTACATCTTAAATGCATTGTACGTCAAATTCAGGACATTTCAACAACGCCACAAAAACTCAAGCACCAAGTAAAGCAGAACAACTAACTTCATTAATAACAAGGCACATTCTCTCAAACGTCGAATTCGCTAAGTCTGCGACGTGTGAGGGTAAACTTGGAAATGTCTTTAATAATTTATTTATCACTCCATTTTTTTACATCTGTAGATATAAAAGGAAAGCTGATTGACTAACAGCTATAACAATGCAGGGCCTAACATATAAAGGTTAGAAGCCAGAAATTATACAACGGGGTTTTTTTATAGCACTAATAAAGAATATTTGAAAATTCACCCCCTAGAGGGGTAAAACGAGGTTTTTGAAATTACTCGAATTAAATTTGAAATTGAATTTTAATAATTGAAAGTCATAAAACCCGTGTAAAATACTTTGTTGAAAATTATCTCTTTTGAGGAATGCAAATTTAGTATGAAAATTATACTAACAGCGGGGCGGTGCAAATACTTCATCAATTTGTATTTGCTTTTTATTATTATAGCAACCGTGAAAACACCACTGGACATATACCTCTATAAGAAAAGGAGAATTTTCCAATAATTGTCGCGTCGGGCAAGCGTATCTGCAATCGCAGATCGTAAATTTGAGAGCAGAATGCTGCAGCCCATTCCAGTCCTGTAGTATTCGAGCTAAGTTGATTCAACTGGCACAGGGTAATGTTCTACTCTGTCGGTATCTCGAGACAAATGTGTTTGCTTCTTGTAGTTTCAAACGGTGACGATTAAGGATTTAACGTCTCTTTTATATTGTGTTAAAAGAAGGACTGCCCCTTTTTAGTACACTCTTTAAAAAGAATACAAGTAAAAAAGAAACATATACGTAGGTTAATGATATTTATGTAAGAATAATAATATGTATTATTATCGCAAGTAAAGAAAAACTAATTATTTCTAACGATCTTGTTTTACCACTATATAGAATAAACCTTCCGCTGTCTGTCTGTCCCTATATAAACTTTAAAACAATGCAACAGATTTAGATGCGGTGATTTAAATAGATAAGAGTTTTCAAGAGAAAGGTAACGGTAATACGTAACATAGCAGAAAACTATTGATAATTTCAGTTTTCTAATATGATGACGTAAATTAGCACATATTTTGCACTTACATAACAAACGCTTCCTGAACCCTGTGAGATAGATCAAAATAATGTAATACAACAGTATTTTACACCTTAAAAAGGTCTACAATAATGTCTGCGATGGGACTGTTAGGAAGACCAAAATATTTTTAGCACCCTTGGCGAGTCACTAGTTTATTAATAAGACTCAATCCGCGTAGGTAAGAAATTATTAAAATATTCTTGCAAGTTTTACCACAGGCGCTGATGAATATCAAACGCGTTTATCTTATCTAGCCGGTAGCAGGACTCTGCTTTATATGGAAGAAGAGTCTAGGGATCTAAAATGATGCAAAGGATTTTTTTTTGTCAGCCATGACATGGTCTCTATTAAAGCCTAGTTAAAAACGAAAGACCGAACGCAGAATGGTAAAGTCAAGAGGGCATCTGCAAACCGAAAAGTCTTTGCTTTCATTCCCTATCCCAGGTAAAAGAGAAGTCACATTCAAAAATTCTGAGTTCGTAACTCCGCGACGTGAGACTGAAGTCGAGATTTTTATGAATAATTTATATAACACTCCGTTTTTATCGCAGCTGCGGCAATATACAGCGTGTTTGCCTACCGCCAGGATCAAAGTAGTATCGCTGAGAAATCTCACTTCTTTCTCCTCGAATACTTTAAAATGTTGGTTTAAGTTTTGTGGATCTTTCACCGGTATTTGAGGTCGAAACGAAGGCTTGTGCATGGTCTGGTGAATTTGTTGGTTTATATGTGGCACAATTTGGTAAAGCTGTATTGGTTACGGAGTGGCAAATTCGGATTGGATTTGCGCTTTTTTGTACTGGTCGATGTTGAAAATGTATTCAATTAGTCTAATGAGAAGTAAATTATTATTAGTGTCTTTTCTTTTTGTTGTGCAAGATATACTTTTTAATTCTCATTTCTGACCATTATATTAATTATGATCCTAATTAGTGTAAGTCGAATGCTCTTGTTAGTGGAATCCGTAAAATATAAAATGTATATTTTGGATTGTTTGCCACAATTTTTGATAATATTTACACGTTCAGGAAAAGTAATAAAACCAAACGGCTTTTAAATTTTACTTTTGGATTATAAAATAAGTACTAACATCTATTAAATTTAAATTAAACAAACATGGAAGGTTTAAGATCTTACGACATGCAAGTAGAAAATTACTATTAAAACGAATTGGTAATTTATTTATGGTGAAATTAAGAAATTTTAATATAAGAAATTAAGCACTTAGAAAATTGTATTCATCCATTCGAGTTTAGATGGATTATGGATGGATGGACGATCACAACGGTCATGCTATGGAACTATGTTGTTCGGTGGATATACTGCTACCTCTGTCGTCTCTGGTACCTAAGTCACCTCTTACATCTGGTACAAGAGGAGGTACTATACTTACTAGCACCCTACAGTATGTACAGTATAGATTTAAATCAGTAACATATAAAGCTTCATATAAGTAACTTCGATACAGTCTACGTAGCCACACAATGCATTGCTATAACTTTAGAGCCAAAATCAACAATGTCCGGCACATAATAACTGGAAAAGGCAACAATCAAAACAATTTAGCCCCTAAGGCGACGACATTACGGGTGAAATTCGGACGTAAAGTTCGCTGTTTGATGTATGCTAGACCTGAACTTTGTCCCAGGCAACATAATATCGTAGGGAATAGCCTTAGAATTCCTAGGGAGTTTAAGTCTCAAACGAAATATTTCACTATGATTTCTTAGTATTTACTTAAGGTGTTGTAACCTGCAAAACCAATTAGCGATATCTTCAGTATTCAAGATATTTTTCTAAAGGAATTTTTAACTAACAATTCTAAGGATGCCTGTTCCTGATTAACCTAATTGTGTTTTTTAATATATAAATATTGGTGTCTTAAGAATTGACTGAGGTTCCGGAACTGACAAATGGCGGTATATCCATTCGAAATAGTGTGAATGCAATAGAGCGTGAGTCGACAGCAGCATTCCCGTCGCAAAACTCAAATCTACGATTGCAATCACGATTGCTCAGCGCGGTAATAATGGGTAAATTCTTTCTTTCTTGGAATGGCTTGGACTAGCAGTGATCTTCCAATGGCTGTAATATGAATAAATTCCCTTAACACCTCATATACGGCGCGGCTATTAATAAGGACAGCGGCAACTTATATTTAATACATAAAAATGAAAAAGAAAAACATAAAGTTAATAGAAATATATTAGTGTTCCAGAGAATATGGATCTTTACTTGCTACGATTTTGGCAAACCTCTCTCGCTTCTCTTACTCGGTGTATCTTAAACAGGTAGATTGGTATAAAAGAGGGACCAGATCAGAAGTACCAAGAATAAACGAACGTTTATGTTACAAGTAATCAACATTAAAAATAAGTAGTTTATCCCAAAAAACAAAGGTCCAGAAAGACGTGATATAAAATTTAGTTCATATGGTCAGAAACCAACCGTGAAATATCCTCATATTAACATTTTGTTTACACCTTCTTGTTTAGCGGAAAATATTTTTCATATATTGACTGCAAATTTGAATTTACGCAGCCATGAAATTTCACAAAGCATTGTGCGCCCCTCGACAAACACCTTTTGAAATTTAAACTATTTCGTCGCAAAATAGCAGGGAAATACCGCGATCTTCGGACGTTGTATTTTCTTATTTTTACTTACAAATATACTTTGCCAGCGTTTCGGCACCTTGTGAGAAATTTCCGAGATTGTAATTTCAAATCTCGAAACAGCAGATATTTTGGAACTTGTGCATTTCTCTGTACACTTGCCTCCGCTGGCAAAGGCTAATATCCTTTGATGCTGTTTTATTCATGTTACAACTTCTGTGTTTCTTGAAAATGGGTTATTTTCTATACAAACTAAAAATAATATATCAAAAAAATATATTCGCGCAAATAAATTGTGGCAACTGTAATGTTAATAAAAAAACGACTCAATGATTGAAGACTCATATACAAAGAGACAAATTACACACACACATACACACGCGCGCTCAGGCATATACACAAATAAATAGATACACTTAAAGAAAGTAATGCAGAACTTATGTATTTTTTTATTTTACTCATCTGTATTGGACTAAAGAGGATATAGCTCGTATGCCCTAATAATTTTGGTGTGAAATGCATAATTCAAAGAATATTATAAGTCCTTAGTTTAGCAACTTTGTAATATTATTAAAAAATCAAATTCACATTTAAACACTGACAGATGGCGCTTAACTCATACAGTCAGCCTGTATAAACAGCGTGTCTCAATATAAGCGACATAATCATCGGTTAAATTATAATTATTTAAAATAAGAGCAATGCAATTCCATGGGTTATTTCTTGGCTGCTGTGAAACTGATGCTTACGTTTACCTATGTAAGGAATTTCCTGTCTGCCTGTTCTGTCAAATTATGGGTAAACCATGTTATAAAGTCGAGACGAAGCGTCTAATAATATGAAATTGTTTATACTAGAAACATATGAGCAAATATACACTCTCATTTACATATTACTACTCATTTGCAAAAAAAACGGGCACCTAAGCAATGAGCCATTTCAAATATTACTATTGGTTTGTTTGATAATTAAAGGTAGTTTTACTTTCACAATTTGGTATATTAATAAGCAAATAATCGTTGTCGTCAGTATTATCATAGAATTTTGATAAAATTTATGGGTTTTAATGCTAAAGTTCACTAGTAGTGTATGCTCGCTAGTTGTACATATGCTCGTGAAGTAAAAGTTAACAAAGATTTTTGTTTGTTTTTTCTTTAATAAAGTAAAAGCAGACAAATGTTTTGTATCGAGTGTGACCCCTTCTAGCTGAAATTACAGCTTAAATTCGTTTGGGTATTCTAGCGAGGATATCCCGGATACTTGCTTGCGGAATACGTTCCCACTCCGCCATAATCACGTTCTTCAGCTCTCTGATGGTCTGCGGAGCCGGTTTCACTGATATCACGCGTCATTTTAGAACCTCCCAGACATGCTTTATAAGATTGATTTCGGGACCTCGAGCTGGCCAATTCAAACGACGAATGGCGACCTCTTGCGACTTGCGACTGGCGACGCTTCCACATCTCCAGACCGGTGAGTGCAAGCGTTGTCATCCATAAAAATTTAATCATCGCTCGGCCCGCTGCCCCTAGCTACTCCGTGAGCACAGAGATGCCAAGCTTAGGTTTGGCCGAGAGCAGCCTTCCCCTGACCGACCATAGACTAATATGCACATTTCTTAATTCTTCAATGTGCGACTCACAAAAAAACGATCATCCTGTGGTTGGGTACATGGTTTCTTCCAGAACCAGGCCTTCTCTTGACGGAACCAGTGTCGATACCGCTGCCAGGTCCTTTGAACCGTCGAGCTACTTACACTTAGCCTCTGAGCCACGAAGCATTGACTGCAACCCTCTTCGAGCAGCGCAATAATTTTGGTAGCTTTTACCACTTTCTCTAACATTATTGAGATAGCTAAACAGAAATAAATGAAGCTTTGACAATTAAGAATATGAAATAAATTCATAAAAATTGGCTAAAAGTTATGAAAAACGATATTATCCGATAGTAATATGTACAAATAATTGAAATCATTATGGTACCGTATTTTTTTAAATAAGAATTAAAATCAAAACCGCCCGTTATTTTTGTAAATCAGTGTAGTTTACATAAAAATTTCACCATTACAAATTCAAAGAAATGTATAGAAAATAGTAAAATTATATCATCGTTTAGACTTGCTTGCAAGATAAACTGAGACTATCTGATATATACTATATATACCGAGTGACTGAAATATCGAAAAATAAAAGGAAGATCTTTATTTCTACTAACAAACAGTTTCACAATACAGCGCTTTAAAATGATACTAGTGGTAAGAGATAAAATAATTGTGAAACCAGGACCGTCGATCAAAGAAAGATTGTTAAAAAATATCTTTTAAATGTCAACTCTCTCAACAGAGTGTGTGCACAAATAGCATGGAGACCACCATGTCTAACCACACCTCACAATCCACATTAATTTTAATTTCCTAGATAATTATTTTAATATAGTTCAGAATGACAACATTCAAGACACATGAGTTCATTCATCATACCAGCCATTGGAAGTCCACTGCTGGACGTAGTCCTCTACAATAAAGGAGGGTTTTTGTTCATAATTACCGCGCTAGGTTACGTGTTGGTAATCGCAGAACGCAACTTTCCCGATGGAAATGCTGCTGCTAAACCTCGACCTGTGCATTAAAGCTGCACTGTTTCGGATGGATATACCGCCATCTATCGGTTATGGCACCTAAGTCACCTCTTACGACACTTAGTACAGAAGGAGCCGGCTACTCTGCCGGTACCTTATGGCAATCATATAATATCAAACATATCATTATCATATAATAACAAACATTAATACATAATTTCATTATATTTAGTTAATTTCGTTAAAACATTTTTTGTTATTATTAGATCAGGTTGATAAACAAGCCTACAATCCGAGACAGTGAGCGTCACTGCAGCCTATAGGTGCCCGTTATATCACAAGTATGTACTAGAACGTTGCCAACCTTGTGACTAAATAGATATTGCGTCACATGAAGACAAAGAAATTAGATACCAGTATATAAGAAGTACCTCCTTCTGTACCAGTTGTCTTAAGAGGCGACTAAGATACCAAATGGCAGTAGATCAGAAACCCATTCGACAGGACTTTCAGCAATAAAGACATCACACAATTTCTGATACAGTGTTGTAATTCCAAATTACTTAAAATTAATTAATTTAATTCCCTAATCTCAAGTCCGGATAGATTAAGTCAGCAGGTAAGCATTAAAGGCCTAACTTTGCTCCCGTTAAGTTAAATTTTAGATGAGACAAAGTTTTGTGAATATTATATAAATTTCTCCCTACTTATCTTTATTAAAACCATCTGGTTATGGTGTATGTATGTACGTACCTTTAGTAGTATAAAAATCTTATTTCATTGAAAACAGGTTTTTTTATTTATTAAAATAGATCGAGAAAGAAGCCTACAGTCCGCGTTGTAGTAAGCGTCACTGCAGCCTATTGACGCTTGTAAAATCACAATCAATATCACTAGCGCGTTGCAAACCTTGTGGCTTAAAGATATTATGTCACACTACCCAGTAATTTAACTGCCTCTCTCACACTTCAAACCGAAACTCAGTAATACGAACACTATACCTATTAGGCGGTAGGAGTAGGGGAAAGTGAGCTACCAACGCAAATAGCTTTGTATGAATTTTACCTTATGTAAAGTTCAGAAAAACGAATTGAAATGGGTAAATTAAAATAATAAACTTTTCATTTCTCGTCCGCGTTACTCTTTTAATTATTTTTATCGTTATGTCTTAGTCAAAGTCAATTATACTTTATTCAAGTACCAGTAAGATCCATTAAAAGCACTTTTTAATAAAATAATTGTAGTAATTATAAAAACATTTATATTTCTAATAAAGAAGTGATTATATTTATTTATAATATAGATGACCCTGATGACCCAAAGGGTCATGAAAGTAATCAAATAAACAGATAATTTAGTTAAGCTCACATTAAACTAGTCTGTCAGCACCAGACGAGACTTAAAACAAGGGTTACTAGGTTCATAACGCAAACCACCAGAATGGAACCTGCAAAAAATCTGGTGGTGACAAAGGTTCCACCAATACCACCCATGTTGTAGCTGGCGGTAATAAAACTCGCAATAGCGTCGGCGTAAACAAACCACTTTCTTAAAGCTAGAGATTAAAGCAGTTCAATCAAAGCAGTTTTATCGTTGACATAATCTTAAACGCAATAGCAAGCTTTAGAGACAAGCTTATTTTTAATATATTCCTTGAATTTATTCAGTAACAAAACTATTTTACTGCTTAAGTTTTTATTGTAAAACTGATATAACACATAAATATCGGTTTGTTATGTATATATCGGTATGTAGTTTAACGTGCCTGATGAAGCAAATTTTATATGTTGAATATTCGTATTTGTTCTGAGTCTGGGTATTATTTATATGTATTTAAATATTATATTTGTAATTCCTCTCTTATCTCATATCCATAACACACGTGCTTTATTAAGCTATCTCGGAGTCACCGAGGTATTAGATGTCTATTTAAAACTATTGTTTCAAATGTTACAGTTGCAAACATCTTTTTTCATCTCATTGATGATGACCATATCGCACTTCTTTATTTGACCGTCTGTCATAAGTATAATAACTTATCTGGTTAAGTAGCTAGAATGGATTAAAAATGAACTAATAGACCATTGCAAAACTGCATAATATGTCAGGATTTATCACGAGTAATGACTCCAAAATGATCATCTATTGAGATCGACTAAACTAACTCGGTTGAGTATTTTCTATATAACTATATTTAACTTACTCTTTAACAATAAGCCAAGTAAACTACCAGACAGATCAATCATTAAACATATTATAAGGTATTATTTTTTACTTTTAGAAATAATAAATTATTTCACCAAACATCATATATTGACCTGATATTTAGATAAGTATCTTAAAGAAAATGTGTTATGGATACCAAACTACAGTAGAATCACAAATATAATACTTAAATACGTGTATGTAACACCCCAAGACACAATAAAGCGTTCAAATTTATTGCAATATCTAGAATTACTGTCAACAATTCTTATCGGAGATGAGTCAAAGCCTCTTTGTGTTCAAAATCGATAACGCCGTAAACATGCTCCAAAAATGGGATAGAAATATCCATCTACATTTCAAAATATTTTCTAAGCTGGATCAAAGATAGGATCCCCGTATTGGGGTGATGCCGGGCGGACACGACCCAGGATTTATGCCTGCAACACTAGACATCTTATTATTAACTAGCTGTGCCCGCAACTTCATCTGCGTGGAATAATTTTTTTAGGTACCATATCTCTTTGCCTAAACTTTTATAAATTTTAAATGTCTTATTTATTTATATCGAATCAATGGCCTGAAAAATAAATTTCAAGTGTTCCTGCTCAAAAAATAGCGAAACATCCACACAACTTTTCATCCCCCCTTTCGACCCCTCACAACCCTTTTTTGAATTAAAAAATAGCCTATGTCCTCTCTCAGGGTCTAAAGATTGTCGGTGTCAATTTTTCTACAAGTTGGTTCAAATGTTTAAGCGGCAAAGTGTAACAGATAGACAGTGTTACTTCCGCATTTATAATATTAGTAGGGATAAACGTTAACATTTATATGCAGAGGGTACACTTAAATGGACAAATAAATATATGTACTCTATTTCTGAATATATATGTACTCTTTGAAACATTTAAAAATCCATTATATTTGTTCAGAAAAATATTTTTTAAAATGAATTATTTCTGATTATAAACAAAATAAATATTATATATTAATTTTGCCTTTAGTTGGTGCACGGTGCTCTAAAATATTTATAAAATATTTTTAGTATAATTGTATAAAGTAACAAATTTATATTCGAAATGGAAAATACGGTACGTTTGATCAATATGCATCAAATTTTTTAAATTAAAAAAAATACCATTTATTGAATTTCGAACAATATAACAAGTAAAAAAAAGGAAAAAAAGGAACAAGAATAAGAAAAACTAAGGCTGAAGATACATATTAACAAAATAGTAAATTAACAAAAAAGTATAAATAAATATTTAAGTATTAGTAGTAACTATTTGAAATCTTATGCATACTTGTGCAGTAGTGTATTTTTTATCGAAATCCTAATATATATCAATTTTTTATTACTTGAGTAAGCGTCTACTGCACTATGATTAAGTGAAGAATTTCAAATTAAACCCTCGACAGAGTATGACGGCGAGTCAATTTAAGAAGATAATACATGGAATCTATATAAATAAAACGAGAAGCTGACTGACTCGACTGACATCAACGCAGGGCTCAACTATGAGAGTTAAATACTTGATATTTTGCACACATAAATTTTTATAACAAAGGGCCACTTAGAAAGTATTCTTGAAAATTCACCTCCTAAAGGGGTCAGAGGAGGATTTGTGGTGCAGTGTAAGTACAAAACTTAGTTTTATTTTAAGTTATTCGAATGAATGAATTTCATTTTAAATGTTCTCCATTAAAATTCGTATAAAATATTTTTGGAAATACAAAAATAACAAAAAGACTTTCAAGGTATATAAAACAAACAACACATTCTGGCTCTTTCGAGTATAACTCAAATAAAACGAACGAAAAAAGTAAAATAAATATTTTACACGCACATAATATCTTTTGAAAATTTAAACTACATTCGTGTGATATTTATTATTAAAAACTTGTTTAGTAATCATTGATAAGGAATAATAAATATCGATACATCATTTATGCAGTAATTAAAACAAAACAAAATTTAAAAAAAATATCCAACTATAGTCTTCCAATGCCTACATCCATTAAAACCATTCCATGTCTGTCAGACAAAAAACGTCCCAAAACATCTGATTAAAAGTAAAAGTGAAGTAATATAATAAAGTGCCTCTATCGACTCCAGCATACATATTTAAACCCGTAAAGCGTGATCCTGTAAGCCCTGTCTCGCACCAAAAAGAATGCAACTAAAAACAAGACGACCTTTATCTTGGATCCCAAATAAGGCTTCTAACTATTCTATTGTGTCTGCCAAACGTTGCATTTGTAACTTACATATATCTTAACATGAACTCGTTTTGATACTGTTTTAATATTTTAATTTATTTTTAATTCGATTAAGCCGTACTGAACCGACAGAGTAGAATAGTACCTCCCGCTACCCCAGATGTTGTAAGAGACGACTGAAGTATTGGAACCGACAGATGTCGGTATATCCAATAGAATCAATGCTACAGGGCAGGGATGGGCATTTCTGTTGCTGAGGGCGGCATTTATGTGCAAATTTTCCGTTTCTTGGGGAGGCCTAATTCCACCAGTGGACGTTTTACAGCTGCTATGATGAGGAAGATGATAATTCGATTCAATTTTTCACTTGATTTTATCACATTCATTAATATCTTCATGCACCTTGAGTTATGGCTAAAAGCAGACCACATTCTTTTATGATATCAGCGTATATTTTTCGAAATCTACTTCATATAACCACTTCATAACCTTAGTCTTACATAACATTTGTAGAAACTCTATTTTCATTACTCGGTCAACTCGCATTGTGTGGTCTACTATCTAGGCGTATTACAGGCTTATTATCATCGTCATAGCAAGAGAACGTCCACTGTTTGACAATTTATTTCTTAAAAAAGGAAATTTTGCACGTGATTGACGTGACGCAATTACAGGCGTGATGGCATTCATAACGCATAGTATGGGAATGCTGGTGCCCATCTCCGTCCTATAGTCTTAACTGACTAAAATAACCATGCCTGTCCCGAGGCGTGGTAATAAGAGACCTCCTTACATAAGGTATACAAGTTCCTCTGCATTGGTATCTCACTCTCACTCGGTTTGAAAGAAGAGAAGCAATGAAATAAATGGGCAAGTGTCACTGTATTATCAGTTCACAGGGTTAGCTATATGCTAGCTCTATCTTTGTAATAACACGAGCATCTAGTCTAGGGTTACGTTTACCGTCAAGCGAACTTTATGCGTGTGTTCTAACTTTGTATTAAAAATATATAATTATATCAGAATTAGTTGAAATGTATAAAGTAATATAGTATAGTTGTGAGTTTATAATGCGTGGGCAATAAAATAAATGCACCCAATACACGAGGACATATAAGCCGTGAGGTACCGGCAGAGTAGAATAGTACCTCCTACTGTACCAGGTGTCATAAGATGCGGCTAAGATCCCAGAATCGACAGATGGCAGTAGCCCAAATGCACAGGTTTGGGATGGGCAGCATCATTACTGCCGGAGAAGATGCACTCTGCTATAGCCAACACACTTACCTAGCGCGGCCATTATAGGCAAGATGCCCCCTTTCATTTGGGAGGCCTATGTCCTACAATGGACTTTCAATGGCTATAATAATAATAACATATACGATCTTTATCTTGCTTTTTAGTCTCAACAATGTCTTTTCATATTTTGCTGTGTCTTGTAACTGCTGGAACTTCGTTATAAACTCCATGTTGTCGAGACGACGTCATTATAGTTCATGTTAGACTATTAGGCATTAGACTTGTAAGATATTTTTAACTGAGGTATTTCATTTTGTTATTATACTTTAACTCAACTTAATTTAGAGTTTAGTTATTTATTTTGGAATATTCTGTTTTTATTTCATGACTAGCTTTCATCCGCGGCTATGCCCATGTTTCCATAGTATAATACTTTAATACACAGAATAAACACAAATCTTCAACAAATTTACCCTGGGTAGAGAATAAGTGAGTGATCAGGATTTGGGAGCCTATTGAATGTGCCATTATTAATGACGGGCCCGATAGGCACATTCGATAGTGTTGATATCTAGTCCACTGGTGTCGTGGGTTTCATCTATACAGATCAAATATTGTATTATATGTGATAAAAATAATATTTGCCCTGTGTCTGGGTGTAATGTATATTAAATAATAAAACTAATAATAACATTATTGTCTGTTATACATAAAACAATTGTTTACAGCTAATTATTACTGAGTCAGTTTATATAAGATATTTGTTTGAAAGTAAAAAAAAGTACTATTTTTATGTTAAACTACGATAATAAATTTGAAAAATAAAATTCTTGTTTAGTACATGCTGTGTTCATCTATAAATGATTGTACATTTAGATTTAATATTTAGTTTTAAACGATTATGTTTTGTTAAATGTAACTAATCGTAGATGATCCATTTAAATAAAATAAAATAAAAGGATTCTATTATTAAATCCTTTATTTATATCTACCATTGGACGGCCTTTCCTTTTTTTTCTTATAATATTCATTTAATACATTTTATCAAGACTTTCAATCCAAGATACGCAAACCTTTACCCTAACCGAACATTAATATGCATCCTCGTAATAGCTTATATAACATAATATTGAAATATAGTTGCATAACCTAATTTCCAAAACCACTATGTACCTAAACTTGTATAATTTACGTATGCAAGCAAATAATGTCTGTGGCATGAATACTATCTGAAATTAATTGAACCATTCCACAATGAGGATAATAGACATTGTATTGAAACTTATGTATACTGATAAGCAGGGAATTGTCCGCAATATGACAATGTATATTATCCGCCCCGACTTTCCCTGAGTTAAGTTTAACGATATAAATATAGAAACTCGTGCTTATTCTATTAGTAATGCTTAAATAGTTAACGTGAGTTATCTGGCAAGGATAACACACAATAGTAGCGGAAATCTTAAACTTGTCAGTATAATAGTAATTATAAATAATAAATTTCCACAACATATACATTGACCTGACTCCATGGTAATTCGCTTAATGCACTTTTATTACGGACGCCAGATAACCGAAGAATCACAAATATTATACTTAAATACATATATTTGACAACTAGATACAGAAAAAACACAAATATCATCATATTATTATTTGGTCTAGGTTGCAACCCACGACCCATGGTGCACAAGATAGGATCACTGCCGTCTGCGGCAGCGGGCCCATTAATTACACTTCAACAAATTAATTATAATTTTAAAATCATTTTCCTCATAAAATAACAATGCACCGTGCATGAAGTGTCGGTCTTACATTAAAGAATCAATTGACAATCGTAAATCGCAACTAAATTGACAATTGACAATCGCAATTGCAAATTGAAAATCGCAAATCGATAATTCAAATTTTGAACTTTGTTGAACTCTGGCTCAACATCAACCAATTTTAAATTAAAGTGACTGCTCAATAAAATATTTCTACTTAAAGCTACAAAAAAGAAATGAAAAACCTTTGTCTACGTCTATTTGTGTTGTTGGCAAATAGCTATTATGATAATATTATCGAGGACTATATTAAGAATTGAGTGTCAAACTAACTCACTTTCACGCGGACAAAATCGGACTTAAAACGAATTTAATTTTAATAATCATATTCAGATCAGCCGTAGGACGTCAATTGCTGTGGTTCTAGTCAGTCAGATCGTCTGTCCACCTTGTGAGTGGACGTCGATATTCCCGTTGCAACGTCACGGAGGAACCTTACCTCCTCATTTGAGGACAACAACAGCCCTGTCCAATGCTACCTACATTTATTGTCCTTCATATCATATCTTAAGGATAGAGATGAGTGAAAGCATGAACAAAATATGGGCAGCATTCCATGGGAGATGAGGATTTATGACCTCTGGGCATTACATTACAATTTAATACTATTATTTATCCGTGGGGTACCAGCAGAGTAGAATAGTACCTCCCCCTGTATCAGTACTAGATCGCAGTATATCCATTAGGAAACAGTGTAACTCAAAAGTACAAGGCGCGGGTGGGCAGCAGCATCCCCGGCGCGAAAGCTGCCCTTTGCGATTGCCTACACGCTTGCTCGGCGCGGCAAAAGTGAAAAATGTGTTTACAAATCACCTCTTGAAAGAAAACACTTTTCTACATTATAATTAATAATATCTTAATTTGACAAATAATTTTCATTGTTGGATAATGATGCTATACTATATAAAACCTTGTCATCGTTTGTTTTATATCAACGCGTCGGATTTGCTGGATATTGGTAATGAATAAATATCAAAATAAATTAACGATATCGATCCTAATTATTTCAATTGATAACAATTAATTATACTAAGCAAACATTATTGCGGGTTGCGCAATTGTATGTAACATTAAATGCGATTACCATTTGTAAATAACAAGGGATTACGGATTTTATAGTTCCAAATTTATAATGATTCCGCTTGATGTATTTGGTAATTTCATTATTAAGACAAGAAAACAATGTGTTTAATGATTTAATACAATATACAGTGTACATTTATTAACATTGATCGTCATTAATATTTTTAATAAAAAACATAAAACAAGAAAAAATTTTGGAATCTACTACATATCAAACAAGTTTGGTGTAAACATCAAATTGCACTAAGACTCCGCAATTAAAGGCACTGTGAAAAGGCGTAGTTGAACCAAGTAAGAAGACAAGATTAGAACTCGATTTCAATTTTATATATGACTGATGAGGCTGAACGATCTTAATACTATTTTGTATGAATTTATATATATATATATATATATATATATAGAACTAGATAATAGAAGCCCAGCCATGATCTAGTCTTGATTTTTATAATAATAATATATCTTATATAAGATACAAAATTTGAGCATTGAAACAGTATATAGGGCGCCCGCCTAATCGCATAGAGGGATTTCTTCCAGGCAACCTTTGGATGGAGAAAGATTAAATAGGCACATCTGAATAAAATATATAAATTATGAAAAAGCCTTGATTTGATTGTGCACAGACAATTTTTAAATCCTGAGAAATGACATAGTCTATTTTTTTATTCGAAATAAGGGTTGAAAAGTTATATGAAAATATCGCTATTTTTGAAGCTAGAAACATGAAACTTATTTTTCAACCATTGATTCTATATACATAAACATGACATTCAAAGTTTATATAAGTTATGGTAAGGAGGTATAGTACTTAAAAAACCTATTCCACGCAGACGAAGTCGCGGGCACAGCAAGTTGTAATATTACTACTTAATTACACATGATAACGACATGTAATATACCTTTGAACATCATTTAAATTATTGCGAGCATAAGTTGAGATATAAACTACTCCATCTCTCAAGTTGAATCATTCTATACACAGTAAGCAAAAATGGTTCAGGTCAGTATAAAAGTTCCGGACAAACACTGACAAAACAAGATTGTA
>JACJUM010005602.1:3373409-3400364 GCA_020976665.1 Heortia vitessoides
TGGCTCAAACCTAATTCAGGGGCAACAAATGGGTACTTAGATTAACTAAAATACTGCTATGACAAAAAATATTGTTGACAAAGAAAAGTTAAGAGCGTGCCCGAATAGAATGAGGTTCCGCGGATTAAAAGGTTTACAAGGCTCTACTTTTAGGTGTTACCATCATCATATTTGCCGGAAACGCTATTGGACTTTAATCTAAATGGGTTAGCAGTTTTGCAAAGACGTTATTTTTTATATTTGTGACACACAGATTCTTAAAAATTCATCCCGTAAGGGGTTTTAAAGGTTTTCCAATGTAATTCAGTGTGAAGGTTGAATATTGAAATCCTTAAAGGGGAAACGGAGGTTGCAATGGTAGTGTGAACGTTCTGCAACTTAACGCGAAAACAGCAGTGCGCTACTAGAACGTCTTTATGTCATAACTTACTTACGTGTTTTTCCCATTTTATCAATACTTTTTAAGGGAAATCAGGTCTGAATTGATGCATTTTTTTAAACTTTGGCAAGACATCGGGATGTATCTTTGGCCATCGTCAAGAAAAGTGAGACTTTCCTACTTTACCAACTCTCTCTGATGCCCTGTCAAAAATATGAATAAATAATATAAACAATAATAAAAAACTATTAACGATTAAGATATTTATGAATAAGGTGGCACTAATAAATTAAGTTAACAAGTTTTCGCCTTTTACAACGCCTGTTCAACTCGGCTGCTACCCAAATGCTGCATTATATAAAAATCATTGAACTAAGCTGAACATGTTTAAGATATAAATAAAAAAAACACTGCAATTAAAATGGTTTAAATGTTAAAAAATCTATTGAAATTGCTTTTAGATGCCCGCCTACAGCCTTAGTGCAGTCAGTTCAGGAGTTAATGGGCACTTATAGAGTGAACTTTCTCTATCTAAACTACTTGGTCGTTTCCTACCGAAATGTGCACGTTTATACAAGATTTTCACTTAAAAATGGCACTTTAAAATGTAACTTTCAATAGACTACGTTTACCACATTACTAACACATTAATATTATAAATCTAAGAGTTGTTATGAATGTATGTTAGCTACTCTTTCATGCAAAAACTACTAAATGGATTTTGATGAAACTATTTAATCATATTGATCATACATCAAAATAACATAGATTATAATAAATAATAATAAGTATTGTTTGCGTTCTAAACGTGTGCCAAGTTCTATCCGCAAATAATTATAATAATAAATTCAAAAAAGTCATACTTATACTTCCTATTTTAAAGTCTTTTATTCTTTCCTATATTAAAAATATTGTTTTACATGCTTTCAAACCATATTAGTTTAAAAAACATCATACGCCGAATTAACTTATTTTAAGAACTATTGAATTTCACAAATTTTATCACGAATTCTTTTAATTTGGTTCTGATATTCTTGAATAAAATGGATAAAAATAAATATAATAGATAGAAATAAACCAATATTATTTTTAGCTTTATTAGTAATCCATCTTTATCTTTTTTTCTTTTCTAATCTTTGATTAATTTCTATGTCAAAAATGACACTATTGTAAAAGTCAATGGATTAAAGTACTTCCATAACACGGCCAACCATAAAAAACCATCAATAATACTGAGACTAAATTTTAATGAATTTACCTCCACAACATAAAGTCGTTGATCCCTAAAAATACGCGCAAATCTCATCAAACATTTTATTTATTCAGGTCACAAAAAACAGTAAAAGCGCGCCAAATTGTACTCATAATGAGTTAACTTGAAAACTTGAACTAAGTTGGATTAATAAGTTATATTTTTTATGTACCTCCTCCTGAAGGCAGAAACTTGCTAATTGCATTGACCGTGCAGTTCGAATTTTCTGAATGAAAAAAAACTTTGATAACTGCGAATAAATTTTAATTCGCCGACTAATAATACCCAATTACGTATTTAAATATTTAACATACATACTCGTAAAGTTATGCATTACAACTGGGGTAAGAAAAGATTCTTGATAATATTTACTAGATAAATATCAATCGGGCGAGACTCGAACCTGAATCTTTTCCATACCGAGGACCACACTACCGTTGTGCTGCCGAGACCTAAGCGGACATGATGAATTTTTTCCTAGTTTTCATTTTGGGCTGAGAAGTCAGCGCCATTTCTTAAATCTTTGAAGAAATTAATAAAAAAGAAACGGTTATTTAATTACTTTGGGAGCTTTTCTGGATAATACTAGAAAAAAATCATCTTGTCTTCGTTGTCAGGCGGGACTCAAACCTACATCTTTTCCATGCTGGGGAACTTTATTACCGTTATGCTACCGAGAGCTTCTAGTACATCTTCGATATAATATAGCATTTTTTATGCAAAAAACCTCTCAAGTAAGAAGTTTTTATAAATATAATTCCGTTGAACTGAAAAGAACTAGACCTGTGGCTTAAAACGACTATAACTTACTCAGGATATGCACTTTAAGATCAGTCTCTACCTACCAATGTTAAATCTTTGGTATAAAAATCTATTTAATAATTACATTTTAATCCTTCCATTCTAAAAACTTTCCTGTAAGTGAAATATAATTTCTAATCTTTATCACTAACTCTCTTTTTGATCATAGTGCCTTTAAATATTAAACATAGCGGTACCTAATGACGGTACGAACACAACAGTATCTGAGAAGATAGATTAATATTGTATTAATAAATCAATACTTTTGGTTTTGTTGATTTGTAATAGCCCATTCAGGAAAAGATACAGTCGAATTTGCTTGTTTACATAAAAGTGAAGGTTATACAAAACGAGCAAGTCTAAAAGATATGGTAGAGCGACTTTATATTTTTGTTAGGTATTTAGTTTAATAAACACATTACAAAGCGTATGTGAATAATGAAAAATATGTGAATAATAAAAAACGGGACACACGTTCGCCCAACGTAGTCGAACATAGAGGTAAGGAATCAAATCAGTCACTATAACCGGGATTAGTTTCTTTAAGTAAAGTCATTATGTCCGACTCAGTTGCTAAACGGTTGGATAATAAAGGTGGAATCATAATACATTTCTTCTATAGATTCTACTATATTTTTGTTCTAAATTGACTATTATATCGTAATATAAAGCGTTATATATCAAGAGGCGAATGTAGTTCCACGATTAATTCGTACAAATACAATATCGAGATTGTCCAAACCATGTTCGAATCGAAATGACTATTAAAATTATATATATATATATATATATATACTATTATATATATATATATACTACACATAAATAAGTTATAGGCATTTATTTATTTCAATTTCTGATTTGGAGAAATAAAAATGCCTATATTGAATGGAACATTTATCTTTTAAGAGACTTGGTTCAAAGCTTCCTAACATTTATTCTAATTCTATTTATGTATAGTATGCTGTCATAAAAAATATAAAAATACATAAAAATAACTAATCACACGTGGTTTTGCGTTGCGACAAGACTTCTTATCCTCTTCTCCACTTTATGAACTAAAAACGCACAACCTGATTGAAATGTTTCGACACCTTTTCAGCTTCTTCCCGTATTCCTGAATGGTACATCGTATAATATGAAGTAAAATACGTACATTAGTTCGATTGTTTATTCTGATATATTTATAAAAACATCCTAATTCTATAAATGAGAAATGAAATAATATTACACGCAAGAACATGGATCCGCTACAATTGTAAATATTTCTTGTTAAAATTTGATATGATTGGGTATATTTATTGTATGTTTAGTGTAGTAAAAAGGTAGGTAACAGTCATTCTATTAATTTAAGTTTTTTTAAATATTTTCAATTGTTTCTGGTGCAAATATAAATATATTTTGGTTAATAAAATACAATTTTATATGTCACTGTTATAAAGATTGCTGAAACACAAATTCACTGCATTAAAATATCATATCGAAAATTATAACCATTAAGGCGCCAAAACGTTGATAGTTAATTAATCTAAGAGAAAAATCAACTAGCTAACCCGATACACATTGTCCTGCCTTAGTTGTGTTTATCATGAAAAAAATATCCCTATCAAAAACTATTCTATATACTATTTCAAATTGGATAAAACTGTACACAGCAAGCAAAAATTAATAACATCAGTTTAATAACTTAGAAATTCATCTCGGACATAATCGTGATACGAAATGTTTATACATAAAAATGTTTTTATATAAAAGCTGACAAATATTTAAAAAATATTTATTACATATTAATTTGTAGTTGTAAGAAAAATTACGAAACAAAATTAGCGTTTACTTAAAATTCCATAATGTTTACGTCGTATCAACCTAATTCCGTCTGTTCCCTTTATTCCAGACTGTTTGTTTATGATCCTCGTTGTGCTCATATATTTCTACTATGATTCTATCGCGATGCCGATAAGGAACCTTCATAGCTCCACGGAACTCCCATTTGGAAGCAGTGGGCTTGAAAATTCGGTCCGGTAATCTTTGGCTATCCCAGTTCGATTGGGAATATTCTATAATAAAGGCTTATTAATAAGGTGCCTGTTAGCTCCGTTTGATTGGTTATCGATTTTTTGTTTGGATTCTCTGGGGATGGAGAAATGTATGAAAAGTTGTGAAGATTTAATTTTAGGTTTGTATTGAAATGTGTCAAGATGTTCTGTACGAGTTTAGAATATACTTTGAAGAAACTCTTTGCTGAAATAGTAAGCAGGGTAAATATAACCCGCACGTATTTTCTCTTTGTGACCAACTTTTGTTTAACTTGTTTGTGTGTACTAGAGTTAGTCCAAATCCTGCTTGCTGAATTTGTACCACCTCAAATGTTTACTTTTGTGTACATGTAGTTACGATGACAAACCGTATTTATGGCGATAGGTGGCGCTCATAAGCAATCCTTACGGGAATAATATTGGACTTTTTTCTTGGAATCGTTTATGGTTTATTTTTAACTGTTCTTAAGCTGAAAAGGAAAGTTCATCGTCATCGTCATATCAACTATTCGAAGTCCACTGTTAGAGATAATCCTTCCCAAGAAAAGAAGAATTTTGCCGAAGAAAAGCGTGTTGGCAAGCGAAGAGTGCAGCTTTCACGATGGGTGTGTTGCTGCCCGTCTCCGTCCCTTGCATACGAGCTATACACATACGGATAAATATACTGCCATCTGTCGGTTTTGATACCTTACCGTACAATTCTCTTCTGCTGGTACCTCACGGTTAAACAATGGGTAAGTAATAACTAGCTAACTATAATAATATATTAAAATATTAAATTTAAACTGAAATGGTTTTGTTCACAAGTAATATGTGTGTTGTATGTTGTGTCTGTGTGCAGGTGGGGGAAGCAGACCCCTTCATCCCTCCATTCTGCACGTTATGAAAACTATAGAGCTGTCCCTGACGATGTCTTTTTAGTTCTTTATTTACCGAAGCCTCTGTTATATTGTTATTTTTGGTCCTATGTTCGTTTGTGATACAAACAAATTTTTAAATCTAAACAAATAAATAAGAAACTTGACCTCAACCTAGATTATAGACCTAGACAAGCACCATCATCATATCAATGGTAGGACCTACTCTGCTAGACAGAGGCCCCCTCAAGTGATCTATTAGGATCGGTTGAATGCAGCTTGCATTAACGCATTACATGCATAGCGTAATGCATGTAAAATTATCTCATAAACGCTTTAGTCCTCGCTTTTGCTTTTAATATTATTATACATTGGTATACTTAAAAAAACCCACTCTTCGCTTTCCGATGTATAAACATATTAAAATTGTCTGTCTGTCACTTTGTATATCTCTGTACAGCTTCACAGCATAACTATCCATTCAACCCTGGGAAAAGATAAAAGCTACTATTTCTATTAAAAACGTTACAGTGGAAAGTAATATAGAGGAAAGTCTACACAGATAAAGTAACTAACTAATAACTATTTATAAAACAAATAATGGCATATCGGCAACTGTTGTAACAATAGCCCAAGGCATATTTCATGACAAAAGCGAATACACAAAATAAATTTAAACTAATATTACAAAAATAAAAATTATCTGTTTATGATACGTTCAGCGTTTAGCAATTGAACGGATTTTTATAAAATTGGAATGGTTTCCTGAAAAAGTTCCCCTGAATAAGCCTTTCTTTAGCGTATTCGCACAGTATTTCAGTTTGTCCTAGGTAGAGATCGAACCCACGCTTCTTGGCGCATATGATACTACTCAATGTGCCAATGGGTTAGTCATTTATATGACTTTTACATGACTACACAGTTAGTGGTCCTAGCATAAGCTGGGTGGTCCTAGCCTCGCTAGTTAGAGGTCCTAGCTTATGCTAGGACCACTAACTGCGGGCCTTATAAATAAGATCAAGGTCACTCAATGGACGGTGCTCTGAACTCTGCTCTAAGTCTTCTTGCGTGGTCGAATCCAAAATGAGAAAGTCCATTCTATCACAACAAGTTCTCGATATAGCTTACTAAATTGCAAAGCTAAAAATGATGACGGAGAAATATTCTTGAGTGGCGGCCACGTACCAAAAAGCGCATCGTTCGACGACTCCCACCTGATGGACTGACGACCTGGTTTCGGGGAATCGTTGGTTCCATGCGGCACCAAAACCGCAGTGTGAAACCGTTGTGGTCTAAATTAGGTGAGGCATAAGTTCAGTAGTGGAAATTTATCATTATTATATAAGTAGGCTGATGATGATGAAGATGGAGATGGAGAATACAATAAGTTATCAATAAAATAAATATTTACTAGTATAAAAAAGGTAGCTGGAACAATCTAGGCATATAGTAAAGCAAAGTGCGAGATACAAAAGACGCAACGATACTCTCTTCAAATAATGTAGAGCGAAATGATCCTGTTGTTCCTTTGTCTACGGCAGGTGTGCTTCCTAGCAATTTACAACAAAATTTATTTCTCATGAAGTCTAAAGCACTTTATTGCCCGTACATTTGTGTGGCCATATTTAAATTTACAGCGCTCGCTCGGAAATTATAAATCGCTGCTCTGCTTGTTTGAAATTAAAATTGTGCCAGTTCTTTGCTACTAGCAATTCGCACTGGCTTTGCACTAGAAGCAATATGTATATGTAGCACTGAAACATAGTCTTATTATAAGCCCTATTAACCAACGAGCCTTATTAGTCAAAGTAGGCCAACAAGTTACGGAAAAGGAAGTGCTTAATAATCCTTTGCATGATCGAATCGGGAATGCGGAGATTCGTAAGCTAGCGGTAATCAAGTTAAAATGGCAATGGACAAGACAAATAAAACAGGGAACCTTCGTTTGATGGAAAGGTTAAGATCAAATGCAACGAGGCGAGGCAAAAGCATCATCCTCGTCCTGTGATTGCCATCACGCCACCACTATTGAGCCAAACCTTGAAATGATTATAAATCAATTCGGGAAGCTCATGTCTTGAGGGTGATATTTGATGATGATGTCCAAGCGGGAGTGGCAATCTTATTAGTTAATGAAAATGTTATCTTAAGTACGATAATTTGATACTGTCACATTTGAAATTTAGGTATCAAAATGCATTTAGCAAACTCGTCTAAAACATCGGCCTTAACCATGAGACCGCTTTTTTATTAGAAACTGAGCGTTGGTCATCTTTTTTATATTGTGATCAGCAGGTCAAGAGACCCAAAAAATAATTACTTTACGTGATTAAAACGTAAGTAGTTTTAGTGCCAAATGCATTTCTGTCTGGAAAGTAGTATCCGTTTGTGAGAATATACTGTTTTATCTAATTATTTGCTAAAAGCTTGATGGTTTACAATTGGATTACATATTTCTTGGAACTAACTTTTCTTGCAGTTTCTTTACCAGTAAGTCACATTCTGCAGTAAAATAAGTATTAGGAAACAACTAATAACACTGTACAGGCTGTTTAGATTAAAACTAGGATTAGAACAGCTTGAAGATTTGATTTGAGTTTTAGCACTTTAACAATTTCTTGACCTGGCTGCTTTTACCCTAGATCGCTTGTAAAAGAGAAGCTAGGCTCAAAAAGTTGCAAGGTTTCTAGAAAAAGAATTTTGCGCTGTATTCTTTTGTTTTGTTCACTAATGTAGGTGAAAAATACAAGTTTGAGATCCCGTGGCTAGATCAGGATAAATACTTAGGGGTAATAGAGGAGCGAGGAGTAATAGAAAGCCTACTAATGCGACTGATGTATTGCCCCAACTCTTACTCACCTGAATGTACTGCAGCACATTTAAATATAACCGCGTAAAGTCCGCTTAGAACACAAGTGAGTTAGTGAATTGTGCTTTTGTAGAGTTGGCTTGCATATTGCATTAGGCGTATTTGTACAGACTAAATAAGACTCTTTTTGAGGCATAAAATATTATGAAATTATGCTTATTTTGTATCGATTAAATTATTTTTATTGGATTTTTATTTTATTTAGCTGAAACCAGTAACAAAGCTAAATTTTTGACTACGTGTGGTACAAATTTGCAATTTTATTTTAACGATTTTAAGAAAATAAAAAAATACTATAGCCAATTGTTAAAAAACCTCCGCGTAGAATAGGTTTTTTGGATACCATATTCTATACCTTAACTTATATAAACTTTAAAATATCATGTTTATTTATATCGAATCAATGGCCTAAAAATTAATTTCAAGTTTCTAGCTCTAAAAATAGCGATACTTCCATACAACTTTTCATCCCCCTTTTTGAGCCCTTTCAACCCTTATTTGGGGTTAAACAATTGCCACTGTTCTTCCTTAGGGTTAAAAGATTGTCTTTGCCGAATTTCATCAAAATTGGTTGAGAGGTTTAAGCGGGAAAGCGTAACAAACAGACAGACAGACAGAGTTGCTTTCACATTTATAATATTAGTAGGGATTACTAGTGGTCACATAGTAGTCTAAATTTGAACTTAACTCAATTTTTTTAGGTTTAACTCAATTCTCGTTATGGTCATCACTGGCGATAAATGACTTTTAATCAGTCCAAAGATAATGTAATCACTAAAGCCTATAGACAATTAATGCTTATTTTGATTTTATTTACCGATTGCTGTGAGGTAACGGTGGAGTAAAATAGTAAGGTGTCGAAAGAGGCGACTAAAGTACCAGATCCAACATATGGCGGTATATCCATGCAAAAAAGTCGGCTTAAATGTACAGGGCAGGGATGGGCAGCAGCATCCCCGTTGCGAAAGCTGCGCTCTACTATTGGCAAAAAGCTTGCCCAACGCGGCAATTATGAGCAAAAAACCTCGGGCAACATACCCCTTTTCTTGGGGAGGTCTATGTCCAACAGTGGACTTTTAATACCTGGTATAATGATGATGTAGATTGATTTTTTTTTATGTATTCCTACTGCATTTTGATGTTTATATAATAACTTTATTCACATCTGTGGAAATCTATAATAATGACAAATTTTATATTTATTGATTTCCTTAAATGTAGTTAGTAAGAATAGATTATGTCAGGTTCTTAAATATATTTCATACTAAAATAGCTGTACCGGTTTGGACGAAGTATTGTATAGTGAAAGATAGACTGTAGTCTGGAATAGCTTGCTTTTTTTGGAAGTGGACGCGTGCTGCATTTGAATTTTACTTTTTTCACCAAGGAATATACACGATTCTGAATGAAAATCGTATGAATTTTGTGGAATACATTTTGTTTTCTTTAAGAGTAGGAATCGACATTTAATGGTGAGAGGATGGCATAAGCTATTTTCGATACTGATATAGGCTTTGAGGGAACCTTTAAAAAGTGGAGATTTTTATCATTCATCTCATAGATTGATCAGAATTCGATATAAGATTTTTTTGTATAAGATATAAGATAAGTCAGCCATAACACGAAACAGAAAAAAATAATAATATAGTGGTGCAGACAATATATGCACAAAATACATACACGTTGCATATATATTTATATAAATAAACGCAATAAATACATATGATATAATATATATATATATAAAACAACGTACATCAGAAATAGGGTTATAAAGTTAGAGAAGCAGCATTAGTAAATAAAGTACGGAGAAAGCGTAGTATTATACATTACATTGCCGTCATTCTACCGGTACACCGTACCTGCAGGGTAAAATGGTCCATTATAACAGGTGTCGTAATAAGTGTCTAAGATACCGGATCCGATAGACAATGGTATACCTATCTGAAACAAAGTGTTAGTAGTTCGAACGCGCAGGGCGGGGCTTTTATTATACAGCGATTATGGGTAAATCTCCCTTTTTCAGGAAGAAAGCAGTGGACTTACACTGGCTGCTATGATGATAACGATACATGAAATTTTTGGTTTAAATACTATTATTTAACTTAAAATGTAATGTCTGTTTTGGGTACAGATCGAACTCCCGACCCTTGGTACACAAGACAAGGGTAATGCAAAATATGTCATTACGCCTGAAATCTAACAAAGGCTACGACTAGATAAGCTAAGCTACTACCAAATTAAAATTGTAGTTGCGCGATTATTTCTGAGGGATTACCACCGTTAGTTATACAAGATCAGACGCAAGACGTATTCTGATATCTGAATAGAAACAAGTGTAACTTTTGTTTCTTATTTTTTGTGCATGTAATAGTTTTGTCCCAGTGGGTCACAATTGATGCTGGTGTGCCGTAAGGTGGCATTCTCTCTCCGTTATTATTTTCTCTTTTCATAAACCTTGTCACCAAATCTATTGGCTGCTCTTGCCATCTATACGCTGATGACCTGCAACTATACACTCAGGCATAGTACAATGACCTGGATAATGCCATTGCTCGGATTGATGCTGATTTAACCAACATCACAAACTGGTCACAAAAGTTTGGTGTCTCTATGTATAACCCGTTCAAGACTCAAGCCATTATTTTGGGCAGCAAACGTCAATTATCCAGTTTTAAAAAATGTATCTGTAATTATTTTTAATAACTTGGTAGTGCCCTACAGCACATGCGTTAAGAATCTTGGCCTATTTATCGACTCTTCCTTAACCTGGGATACACATGTTAATGAAAGGTAATGGGAAATATGATCATATTTACTGATTTCATTTACACATGTTAATGAAATCAGTAAATACGATCATATTTCCCACTACCTTTCTCTTCTCGGCTGGCTTCCTATTCAAGAACGTCGCAAAATTCGTGTTCTAACCATACTATTTTCAATACTTTTTGATCCTTACGCACCAATTTACTTAAAGGACAGATTCCTATCTTTCTCTCACGAACGTAATCTCCGTTCTTCTAATACTCTCTCGCTCTTAACTCCTCATCACTCTAGTTTTTTGAGAAACTCTTTTACAGTGACAGCTATTCGAGTCTGGAACGAGCTTCCGTTAAATATTAAGCAATCCCCAAACAAATTTATCAGGAAACGCTGTCTCCGTACTTTATTTACTGATGCTGCTTCTCTAACTGTATAACCTTATTTCTGATGTACGTTATTAAATTTATACATACATATATATTTATATCATATGCATTTATTGCGTTTATTTATACAAATATGTATGCCACAATTATCTATTTTGTATATATATATATATATATATATATATATTGTCTGCACCATTATATATATATTTTTTTCTGTCTTGTGTAATGGTTGACTAAGAAATAATGCCACCTGGCAATAAGTCTGCCATTTGTACATTTTGTAACATTTTGTGCAATAAAGTTAAATAAATAAATAAATACCAAATTATTTTAATAATATTATTTACTGACAGGAAAACGTTATCATGTCATACTGAATATTAAATTGATTTAATTAATAAGTAAAGAATATGTAATTCCAAACGAGTCATCTGTTGCATACAATATTTCCAACGTGAATACAATCTATCGCATCAACTGAAGGACAGCTATGTCAAATGTCATTAGGAAAAATAATTTCTTTTCTTTCTTATTTTCGATACAATTTCCTTAAAATATCACTTTCACTAGAAACCTTAATAACAAATATAATATACACACGATGCCGCGACCAAGAGAAAAAGGACTTTAAAATGTGAGGTCAACGGAAAATCCTGTATGTCACTGTATGCCAGCCTTAATGCACTTATGCAGTATTGCAAGCAGCGTTCGGAAACGATACATCACAGCTCTTCCGACTCTACTTAGCTCACTTCCGGTACGTGCCCCAACATCAACATCGGCTCGTTAACTTTGTGTTTTTTTAACATCACTTGTATGTTTCTTGACACATGGTGCAATGCGTTCTCACCATTTTATATATTCTACGCATAATCAATAAATAATAAAAATCATTTACATGTATACATATAATGTACCTTTATACCACATATACCTTTACATCATTATCATATCAGCCATTAAAAGGCCACTGCTGGACATAGGCCACTCCAAGAATAAAGGATTTTTGCCCATAATCGCCGCGCTGGGCAAGCGTGTTAGCAATCGCAGAGCGCTATTTTTGCGACGGGGATGCTGCTGCCAAACCTGTGTATTTGTGCTGCACGGTTTCGGGTGGATAAACCATCTGTCCGTTCTGGTTCCTTTGTCGTCTCTTATGTCACCTAGTGCAGTGGGAAGTACTATTTAACTCTGCCGGTACCTCACGGCATACATACACGGGCAGTGTCGAACTATCGAATTCTTCGGATTATAGAGTACTGCCTAAGACCCCCTATAGTCCGGAATTTTTTACAAAAGAGTACCTACCTTGTAATCCGACAAATTACAGATCCAATGATACGATTCTTTATACAAATTATATATACATATGTACATATATGTACTCTGAAGTACAAATCATACTTGTAGACCATATCGGATTTCAGGTGGCGTCAGATTAGACAGGGGCAGGATTTCCGGGGGTCAACTGTATTTAAATTAAACTGTAGTTTGTGATGTTTGAAATAAGTAATAACTAAACGCGTAAATATTTACAGACAAAGCATACCTTATTTATATTGAGCGAGTTCCATAGCTTGAAGAATAAAAAATTTGTTAACAGAAAACTAGATGTTTAAATTCTGTACACGTTAAATAATAAAACGTAAAACTGGGATACAGGAAGTAAAACAATTAATTGGTGATAATATTTTTTATTACAAACTATCGCTTTATTTACCTTACAAAAACTTTATTCCCATCACACCACTTTATACACACTAGTCCTAAAGCATTCACCGGCATGTGCTAGCAGTCCTTAATCACACAAAGCAAATAGCAGAAAATGTTCGCAAACCCTATACTCCTATACACGTACGTTAATATAAAGTTAGTAAGTTTTAAGAAGTGCTAGAGTTTAGAAGCGATGCATTACGTCACTTCCGCGACTACTTAGTTCACTTCAGAGCGTATTTGAACGTCAATAGCAGAGATTATTTATTTTTGTATTCTCTTCTTCAATATTTTAAGGCAAACACACACAGGCGCCGTGGTTAACCATGTCTATTATTTTAGCAAACTTGTTTCAACATCATTACAGGGCATTGGAAGTCCACTGTGCATTAAAATAGAAAATAAGAATTTTGTCCGCAATGGCGCGTCCAAGCGTGAAAGTTATTTAACTTTTCTAAACATAACTATATTTTGCTGTTATAATAGCAGCCTTTCCACTACTGGAAATAGATCCATCCTGGAAACCCATCCCATAGTTGCGCTGTGCAAGCGTAGTGGCAATATCAGGGTGTTGCTTTGGGACGCGAATGATGTAGCCCATCCCAACTCTGTTGACTAAATACTAAAATCTGTCGGTTGTAGTACCTCAGTCGTCTCTTACACCACCTCGTATGGGGGAAGAACTATTTTCTACAGTAATTTATTTTTATTTTATTCACTTAAATAAACATAATACTCGTGATAAGATGAAACTTACAATTAAAAACTCTCAAAAGTTTATGACTTAGTCATGTAAAGCAACTTTCCCGGCGCAACCATTGCTTTTTTATTTACACATTAAACAACGTTAGTGCCTCTTATATGTGAACTATAAATCTACAATGCAATATTAACAAGCAAAAGAGAAAATAAGTTTCATCGCCCTGATATTCATATTACAGTTTCAAGTTCATCAAGTTAGTGTTATGAAATGCTGCAGTTTGGAGGCAAAGGGTCACTGACTTAGACAAACTGACTGGAGTAAAGTATGTTCTTGTGAAATAGTATAATAGATTACACATTCAAACATTCCGGTTTTGAGCTGAGTCGAAGTAAAACTTTGTTACTTCAAAGGTTCTATACACAGGAAATGCTGGATTCAAGTATTAAATTGTACTACCTACTTAGGTATACATACAATACCTCTGTTTTAATCACCGTATCATCTCAATATCATCATCATACCGGCCATTTGAAGTCCATTGCTGGACATAAGCCTCTCAAAGAAAAAAAAGAAAGTTTTCTACCCATAATTACCGCGCTGGGCAAGCGTGTTAGCAATCGCAGAGTGCCGCTATCGCAACAGGAATGCCGCTGCCCATCCCGTTATGTGAATTTGAGCTGCATTGTTTCGGATGGATATCAATATACGAGTATGAGATTTTGTGAGAATTATGTATTGTCACCTAGGCTAATTCTTTACCAGGTGAAGTAAAATTTGGGATTGAGGTAGTGAAACCGATAAATGACGTTATAGTTAATGATTCTTCTGAAATAACTTAGTTCAAATACGAGTGGAGATATCATCAGCATTCAAACACTAGCCTCCGCGATGGCCCCTCTACGGCAAATTAAAATAACAACAAAGCATAAGGAACCATTATCAAACCAGCCGCAGAACTTCTACTGATGGATTTGGGCCTCACCGAGAGGGTGAATTCCGCCTGTAATTGCCGCACTGGGCAATCGTAGTGATAACCGCAGATGGTAACTTCGCGCCGGGAATGCATCCCATTTCTGCCCTGTAGCTGAGCTACGCTGTTTAAGATGGTTATACCGCCACCTGTCGGTTCCTGTACCTCAGTGTTATACTTGGACGGTACACCACGGCTTATTAGTAATAAAAAATAGAATATAATATCAAAATAGAGCGGAATATTTTATATTTAAGTCAGTATTACAAAGCTTATATACTCGTACTATATTTTGACTTCATACCAAATGTATCGGCACATTTTGTGTAAACCAAGTAAAATAAAGCCTTAATGTTTTGCTATATATACGTACCTACTCCACAACAGTTCATTACTAATCGGATCAACGGCTGTCATGTGACCATGGTTTGGTGATTTCATATATTTATTTTCAAGCAGGACCCTGCGGCTATACCTGCGTACTTTTCATTACCAACAAAATATATAAATAATGTAAAGTTAATATTATTGGATGATAATGTAACATTAGATTGGTAAAAGAAATTTTAAAATTATACACACAATAATATACATTATGCCTCGTTAGATTAATATAGCCGTTGTAACTTGGTGAGGATATAGCCTTCTAATGATGAAACAATTATTAAACTTTTGAGTTAAATCTTACTGGCAAATAAATGTTTTCTCTTGAAAATATTAGTACAGATTTCGGTTCAGATTTAAAACATTTCAGCATAATCATCATATTGGTCTTTGACATCCACTGTTAGAGTTAGAAGACCGGTTGTATACGGCCTAAATCCAGCATATTCCTGAGGTTTTAGCTAGATCATCTGCCTGTCTTATAGGTGAACGTTCTATGCTGGGTTACGTCTCCATTCCAGCACTTTACGGTTCTATTGATTATTGATTATGCATACTATACGCCCTGCCTACTGCCACTTCAATCTTGTATATGTGCTGGGGCATGTCGGTACGTTTTTGACCTCGGTGTGTAGATATGGTTTTTGTCAAACAAAAGTGTCACATGATCCCTTAAAATTGCGAGTAAAGTTACTGACTTCGAATAATATAATACACTGCTCAGCCATACAGCTCAAAATTTTAGGAGTAAGCTTCAAACTACTTCTTTCTTCTTCTACATACAATAAAAACATACAACATACATTACCCTACATACATTACAATACAAATATGTCTCAAAGAGAATTGCTTTAGTAGGAATTTGCGAAAATGAATGAACTTGAAATTTTATACAGTTAAAGTGTAAAGAAAAAGACAATAAAGCTATTTTCCAAATATATGATATGTCTATGAATGAATTAAATGACAAGCAAATAATTAAAGTGTTAAGCAATTTACGCTGGATTTTCAACCTCCTGACGCCCATTACATAGTATATCAAAAAAGCATACATTTTTTCTTCATGCAGGTTAAATCATTGATTTGAATTACCCGCAGTTTGTATTTTTGTGATATCATCATCTCATTTTTATATTCTAGTTTGTATAAAATAAAATAATATTAGGTTACAGTAGTTTTTGTTTATACTCCATGATTCTAATTTACAAAATGCAGATAGAAGTTCATGCTAACGATAAATCACCGACACTACGTCAGTGCCAGTGGAACGTCTACGTCAAAATGCCAGATGTCAATGTCATCCGATCCGCAGTTTCACTGAATTGTGGTCACAGCAAGCGAGCCTAGGTTTGTGATTCGCGCAACTGGCAATGGATTATCCAGTAAAAGCGTCCCTGACTAATGATCGGATTTGATATCGCTTTGAACGCGCCTATTGACGTCTGCTCAGTTGTGAGGTGTCGGGTATCAATTGGCATGCGATTACGTGACTATTATTACCGTGTTATTTATATGTACTGGTATTGAGATCGGTGTACAAAAGATAGTACAACGTATAGTGTTGCACGTATTTAGGGCTAGCGCAAACATGAAACTTTTAGTCAAACAACGATTTTGTTGCTGTTTCAATATTATTAGATTTATATTGTAATAAAAAAACGATCACACACACTGTCAACTCGATAGTTACTCGAAAAAAAAACAAAAGTGCTTAATGATTTTTAATTAATTAAAAAGTTTAACTATCGATCTTACGGTCACTTTGTAACTATTATTTAGTATTATATATTTTAATAGTATGTTTATTTATATTTATATGTATATATTGTTATTTGTAATTTATTATATATTACTACTTTAACATATATACACACCAAACTTTCTAACTTTAATCTTTCTGTTTTTTTCCATCGAAAAGTTGCCTGGAAGAGATTGCTCTATCTATGCCATAAGGCCGTCAATTATACTTTTATTTCAAATTAATATACAATTGTTTTTGTATCTGTTTGACTGGTGTATAATAAAGAGTCAGTGGTGTACAAAAAGGGGAGATTTATTATTACTGTTTATATTGCGTTGTATTGACGTGAGTATCAAATTGACTTAACAAGCTATCTTCGACTGTTCATTTGTGCGTGCGCATTAAAATTGGTACTACGCCTCTTGTCCCCACGGCGGGAACTATTACGGATGCCACTAAATATAGAGACCCAATATTGATATGATTCCATTTCAAGTTGCTTCACTTATTTAAAAGCTTATCTCGGTCTATATTCCAAATATTCCACTTGGTAATAATTTGTCACTGAATATTGGGCGTACAGAATATTTCTATAAAGGAAGGCACAAACTAAAACTTTCTTGTTAATTGACATTGTTTGTAGCACCATGACACGGGCGTTGTTGAAACATACTTAGCGGTTTGGTTCATATAGCTCATCAACTAGTTTAGTTTTGTGTAACGATGAGTAAATAACTCAACTAAAGAGTTGAGTCGATACAAAAATTATATGTATGCACTAGCCATACTCTTAACGTGGCTTTGATTCTCAGACTGAATATATACGGAAAAGAACGTAAAATTATTTTGAACATATAGACGAATTCATAAGTTATTCAAATTCCAAAACGATTGCCATAAGTCAACCGAAATGTTGATGGTATGCTGCAGGCATTATTGCTAATATGCACATGCGTTTTTCTCGCCCGGACCGTTGATCTATGAAATAAACTCGCTGTGTCGGTATTCCCAGACCGTTACGACTTAGGGATCTTCAAGAACAAAATCTATTCTCTTTTTCAAGGCCGGTGATACCTTTGGTGTTACATGTGTCCATGAAAGACGCTTATTGCTTACCGTCATGCAACTCATTGGCTCGTTTGCCTTGATTACCTTGAGCATCTGTATTTGTAAGCATGGTATGATCAAAGATATTGCAGTTTTTTTTTAGACTCACAGTTGGTAGCTTTTTACCATATATCTTAAATTTTTTAGCAACTTTTCAAATATTTAATTGTTTTGTCAAGCTTCAATTCATGTTTGAAGAATTGATAAACAAAACATCATATCTGTCTTACATGCATCGTCTTAGCATTGCTTAGTGACATCAAGCGTCATGTACTCTAATTTAAACGATCACCTTACCACGCCATAACACGCTATACGTGTTTTTCAAATAGGAACCAATTAGGTACTTGGTGTATGATCCTATACGGCCCAGGTCATTCTTTTGTGAAATGCAATTCCTCTTTATATAAGATGCTCGCAGTCTAAGCCTATGTTTAAATAGTTGATGAAATATCACTTTCTTTTATTATAGTAATATTTATTGTCTTACTCTTACTTCAACCAGTCAATTTCTTAAAAAAACAATAAAAAAAATTGTGGATCGCCAAAATTTTTTACAATGAGCACAATGGTTGTTCATAAAGTGAAGGTTGGGTATGGCAGAAGAAGCACGCGAGTAGAATAAATGCTGTTGAAATGTGCTCTCATTCGGAGTATATACGGTGTGAATTTGAAATATAATAGTAATAAGAGATCAATTAGGTGACAATAATAGAGAAAGGAATGTTGAGATGGTATGGATACGCAGAAAGGATGGATCTTTCCTCCATATAGAATGACTGCACAAATATATAGAACCGAAAGTGAATGGAAGAGTTGGTATATGACGATCTAGGTGAACATATTTTAATTAGGCAGAAGAGGTATTAAAAACGGTCCAGGTCAGAATCATCAAGAAAATACGAACAAGTCCGTAAGGTCTAATACGAATAAGGAAAGTGAGAAACGTATGCTAAAATCGTAACTAGTGGAGATCCACTGGGGATGAGATCAGATTGGACGCGGGCGTGATGCGTGTAAAATATATCTTTACTAATATTACAAAGAGGAAATATTTGATTGTTTCTTTGTTCCGTAATTTTTGACGTAAAATCTACTCGACCAATTTAAAAATTCTTTTACCTAGAAGAACTACATCTTTACGGAGTAACATAATCTATTACATTTCATATTTTTTTATATTTGTCTCAGGAACTAAATTGTGAAGCTTTACTAGTTAAGAATTTAGAATATATAGTATATTAAATACTCAATATATTTTCTTTCTATTTATCTTATTAACACTTTGAACTATCTCCTGGTTTAACTATTTTTTTTCATCTAAAGGTTGCCTGAAAGACTCTTGGAGCCATAAGACCGCTCGCTCTATTTTACAATTATTGTTTTTGTCTTCTATTTTTGAGTTTGCTGTACAATAAAGAATTTATTATTATTGTAATTACTTCTTTGATGTTCAAAAGGTTGCCAGCATTTTTTATTGTTTGACATATTTTTAGAACATCGAATTATCATTTGACACTATTCTTATTTTAACGAACTACGTTTCATAGAGTTTAAAAGTAGCTTATTTCTTCTAGCCAAATATTCTTTTGAACGTTTTTTATTTGCATTTGAATCGGAACATTAAATATTTTCAGTTAAAATAATCGCCCGAATCATACGCTAGTAAAGATTATAAAAAAATATATGACGGCTGGTCAATTGGTATAGAGGCAAACGAATTTCAGAACAAGTTATAACAAAAAATAAATAAACGAAATTACGGTTTCAAACAAGTAAAATTTGGTCAAAATTAAATTATAATTTCAGTTAACCGTTTTTTATTTCAAATTGTGTATAAACATTTTAAAATGAGTACCTTTAACAAAAACTTGTATTTGAAGACCCAAAGATTAAAATTGTACTATTCTACCTATTTTATCATAATTACAATATTCTTCACCGCCACGGTAGTTCATCTTGAAATCTTGATTAATTTCCTCAAACATTCTCAAGAAATACAACACCTCAGATAACTAAATTACGATTAAGTTACATAATAGTGTTGCCAGACGCTGCTTTCTGAGTTTAATAAACAGGCGAGTCTATAAATTTTGGTGAGATCTACGTTTCAATGAAGGCTGCGGGTTTATCTTTCAGCTCTTTGTATAGAAGATTAACTTTTTTATTAACTTCAAGTTAACAAAAAAGCTTACGGTCTACGTAATGGGAAGACTACCTCACCGTAGGCTATAGCCACTTGTGATAATATGTAAAAATAATAATAATAACATTTCCTTGTAATCTCATACATTGACCTGACTCCGAGATAAATAGCTTAAAGAACTTGTGTTAAAGATATTAGACAACAGAGGAATTACAAATTTAATAACTAAGATTTATATAAATAACATTTAGATACAGAACAAATATAAATATTAATCATAAAAATATTTGCTCTCTGTGATGATAAAACCCACAATCTTTAGCACAAAAGATAAAATCACTGCCATTTGCACAATTGGGTCTTTTATCTCTATATAGCGCATCGTCAACATTATAACTTGGCGATAAAATGGCACCTCACCCAGTAACATTTTCGTATCTAAACCCTGAAAGCTTGAACACTGTAATGCAAGCGATGCTGTTTGGCAGTAGAAATATGTATGGTACTAAAGTAACGAGAAGTAAAATAAATTTGTATAATGATATTAGGTATTCATTAGTTACAAGTACTAAATTTGGAATCATATGGGCAAGTTGACAATAAAGATGAAATAAATATAAATATTATAATAAATTAAGATTAAAATATGACAGGATCGGATCAAATAAAACCAAATTAGATTCTGAAATATGCGTCAATATAATGACGTAAACTCTGACGTAAAATAATTAAGTCTAATAACCTTATAGCTTATTAGACTTAATTATTTTACGTCAGAGGCCTTTGTAAATTGCGGAGGTATTTAGAAACGGTAACCTATTCGTAACCAGTAGTTATTGTGAAGATTAATTAAAATTAATTAGTTCCATCTTATCCTTTTTTGAGATTCTATTACCTTTTTTTAATTCGGCTGCAGGCAGCACTGCTGGTCCATTGTGATTGTGATTTGTAGATCTGTTAAAGGCGACTATAAGACAGATAGTGGTATATCAATCAGACACAGCGCAACTTAAATACTATAAGGTGGGGATTTCGTCATGAAATTGCTCTGTGCAATTACCACCACATCTGCCTAATACGGTAATTAAAAATAAAAATTCCCCTTTCTCGGGGAGGCTCATGTCGAACAGTGGACTTTCTATAGCTGATATGATGACTGGTTGTCCACTTAGGTCCAGCAGTGGACGTACAACGGCTGATAGAATGATGATCACGATGAAACTTTCACTATAAATTATAAATAAATAAAAATGCAAAAACAAGCGAAATAAAAAAACTTACAGTCTATCATCAAATATGCAAGTATATTAATATTCCAATAAATCGACACCCACCCCGTATTCTAAGTTACCAATAAAATCCGTTGCTTAAACATAAGCCCAGCCAATAAATCCCGTTGGGGTTTACTTTTCGTACAATTGCTCGGATGAAACGCGTCAAGCTTATTTCACAGCTGTTTAAACATGTTTAAAGAATTACCTTTTTATTTATTTGTTGTGAAATAGGCGAATGCACGCTTCAGTTTATTTTAAGATAATCTTATTTCGCAGAGTAAAATGCTGAATTTAAATTTCTAATATCAAAATATAAAATAAACTAATCGAAGTACACTTATAGTTTAGTGACGGTCCCGATGGCGCAGATGATACTGATCCTATCTTGTGCGTTGAGGGTTGTGGGTTCAATCTCCACACGGGACAAATATTTATATAATGAATATTTGTATATGTATTGTATTGTAGTGATTTCGTTTCTGCCTGATGATATTGGAACCGACGGACGTTATATCCACCCAAAACAGCGTAACTCAAATGATATAGGGTGGAGTTTGGCCACAGTATTTCTGTCACGAAGCAACGGTCTGCGATTACCGCCATGCCTGCCCAACATGGCAACTATGGATAGATTTCTCTTTTTTGAGGTTTATATCATGCGGAGGACGTTTCGTGGCTTTATGATGATGCTCGGCTTTATGCATAATAATCAATTAAAGTAACTTTTATAATGCCTTGGTAAAATCACATTTAACTACCTTTTACCTTATCAAGATTTGGGGCTCAGCTCCACTCACAAACTTTAATTCATTACAGAGAGCTCAAAACGAAGTTTTCAAAGCCTTATTTCAATATCCCTTCCATACACCCACTGATTAATTCATATAAAAAAAACTGAAATATATATTCTTTCTCATTTATATTTGGTGGAGCACAGCTGTTCAAGCACCATAAGAGAGTGAAAACACCAATATATGTATTTAAAACTAAGTCATTGTATTTAGAGTCGAGTACCGGCTAATTATAATATTGTTTGATAAAACTATAATAATATCTCATTGTAAAATAAATGTACAACAGGAATAAAGGTCTTCAAACATAAACATTCTTTTTATTAAACTAGGTCGATAAATAAGTATACAGTCCGTGATAGAAAGCCTATCTCTACTTATCTCAGAGTAAGATCACTATTTTTTCTTCATCATATGTAACTATCCTTGTGCCTTAAGAAACAACAAAACAAAACTAAAAAAATATCCATTTAGTCGTTTTTATTTAGTCGTTCTTGATTTTTGCGCTTAGCAACGTTCATCATCATCAATGCAGCCGTAAAACATAAATATATGCCCCCAAGAAAGGGGAAAATTGCCCGTAACTGCCACGCTGGGAAAACGTGGTGGCTAGATTAATTTTTATTTATATATATAAGACTAGCAGCACCCCGGGTTTTTTACACGCGTTAAGTTGTTAAATTGAAAAAAATATTTTCGTTGGGTGTCATGACTTTCAATGAAGAACCTTCATACTGAATTATTTAAAACAACGTCAAAAATAGCAAAGATTCATACTAATTTTGCACACACGTTTTACCCTTTAAGGCTTTGAATTTTCAGAAATCGTTTCTTAATGCTCCCCTGCTCTAGAAAAGATATTTATGTGCAAAATTTTAAGTTTCTAATTTATATAGTTTAGGCCCTGCGTTGATATTTGCTGACTGACTGGCATAGTCAGTCAGTCAGTCAGCTTCTTCTTTATATATGTAGATGAAAAATTTAATTTACCGAATGTTTGAGAAAGTACAAAGTGCATAGATCTTTTCTCCCACCTGAGTCACACACGAACTCCAAAACTATAATGATCACAGGAACTTGAATTATAACACGCTCAAGATAAAGTCCACGAGCTATTAAATTTTGCAAACAACATATTTAACAACTGCTCCCGGTAAAGTTTCAAAATTAACTTTACATGATTAATTACTCGCATTATTACTATTCATGAGGTGCGCAGCGTGTATAGTAAATAATTGCAGTTTACATTCAGGAACTCACGTACTCTAACTACTACTACGGTGGATGCTCACAGTTTCATATATTCTGAAAATTGGTTTTATATGTAACGCGATCATTATTTTTTTATTTGTTTCAAATAAACTCAAATTCAACACATAAAATAGACTTTATTTAAATAAAACCAAACATAGATTAAATAATAGTGTGATAAGAGATCGATGTGGTGTAAAAGATGATGTTGTGACAACAGTAGAGAAAGGAATGTTAAGATGATTCGGATATGTAGAAAGGATGAATGAAAGTAGAATGACTACGCAAATATAGAATGGAAGTAAATGGAAGAGTTAGTATAGGATGACCGTGGAGAACATATCTTAACCAGGGAGAAAAGGTATTAAAGAAGGGCCAGGTCAGAAGTACTAAGAATAAACGAGCGTATATTAAGGGACTAATGCGAATAAGGGAAGCAAGAGAGGTATGCCAAGATTGTAACAATTGAAGATCCATAGTCTCTGCGTACTCCGATGAGACACAGGCGTGATGTATATATGTAGGCCCAACATCGAATCGTTCAAAGAATCGTTCAAAATATAGTAAAAATATGTATATACAACATAGAAAGACTTTAACATATAGATAGTCATCTAACATATGTTTATTAGGCCTTCTTTAAACTAGTTTACTGGCGCCAAATAGATCTGAAAATATATGGAGAATGTGTTTAATAATGCAGATGGTTTCTTCGATAAATTGCATTATTGGTTTTGGTCGCGATTTGATATGTAAACCTTCTTTAATTTGATTTTGTTGTTTTTTATATCATTTTTCTAATCGGGGACTGTTTCTTGAGTATTAATATAATAATAATAATAAATATAACTTCATCACAGAAAAAGTTACATATTACAAATATACTCCTCAATCTATATCAAAGAATCTATGGTGATGGTGATGGTATTACCCATTATTTAACAACCGAGTATCTTCATTCGACTTTATTATTAATATAATTATATGAAAGTATTTTTTTTTTCATTTATTTTAGATGATATTATTAATTATTTGCCGGGCCCGATAGTGCAAATGATAGTGATCCTATCTTGTACACCAAGCGCCGTGGGTTCGATACCCACCATGCTAATATTTATATGAAGATATTTGTGTTTATAATGTGTCTGGGTGTTAAATATATGTTTTCAAGTAGTATATAGTGATTTGCTGTTGTTTGACGTCCGTAACATAAGTGCTTTAAGCGACTAACTACGGAGTCAGGTTATATAAATATGTTTTTATATTATAATAATGTACTCAAACGCAATGACTCCTAATCATAAATAAAACAAATGTTTAATTAATAACATTGTATGTTCACAGAGAAACCGAAGTCTAATCGAAGTATAATAGGACCTCCCCCTGAACCAGGTATTTCAAAAGGTGTCTTTGATACTAAAACTAACAGCTTGCGGTATATACTCGTAGCTCAAATGCTACAGGGTAGATACAGGCAATCAGTGCTACCTTCGCAAAATTACACTCTAAGATTGCTACGTTCCTCCAATATGGATATCAATTAAAATTCTTTCTTTTGGGTCGACGTATGTCCAACAGCGGACGTTATACAATTGCTATGATAATGATGACACTAATTAATAAACATGATTAAATATTGCATATAATATTTATAAAGAACGAAGATTCGATATTATTTTATTAGGCCAGGTCGACAAACAAGCGTACAGTCCGCGCGATAGTAAGCCTTACTGCATCCTATAGATCGCAATATTACAACGATGTACTAACGCGTTGCCAACCTTGTGACTTGAGGAAATTGCGCTACATTACCAAAAAACTCTACTGACTTTCTAACCCTTCAAACCAAACACAGCAATGCAAAAAACTAGGTGAGAGTGAGGTACCAATGCAGACGACCTTTTTTATGAGGTCTCTTTATTCAAATTGGAATTTCCTCATTATCATAATATCGATCATTAGAAGTCCACTACTAGACATAAGTCTCCCCAAGATAGGGGGAGCTTTTCCCATTACTGCCGCACTGGGCAAGCGTTTTGGCAATTGCAGAGCGCAGCTTCCACGACAGGGATGCTGATGCCCAACTATACCCTGTCCTTGTGAGCTACACTGTTTTGTATGGATATACCGCTATCTATAGGTTCTGGTACGTTAGTCGCCTCTTACGACACCTGGTACAGGGGGTGATACTATTCTACTCTACTGGTACCTCACGTCTTCCTAATGTAAATTTATCCAGGATAAGTATGATACAGCGGCTATTGCGTAAGTAGGACTGCGAAACCAGCCTTACAAAGACTCATCAGTACATCGCGCTAAGCACTCGAGAAGTACCCTTTGCAAATGCCAACAGAAGTGGCACTCGGTTTCAGAATTAATCATTGACTTGGGTTTCATCCAACTATTGCTACTAACGAGTAACATATTTTGCCACAAATTTGATATTTATTTTGGAAATAATGTGTAAGCCGTGCCGCAAAAATGTGTTGTATCGGCAGAGTAGAATAGTACCTCCTCCTGTACCAGGTGTTGTAAGAGTCGATTAAGGTAGATAAACCGATATATATATATATATCTTTTCGCAACATTGTAACTCACGCTGAGCAGCAGCATCCCTGTCGCGAAAGCTGCGCTCTGCAATTGTCAAAACGCTTGCCCAGTGCGGCAGTAATGGGAAAAACTCCCCCTATCTTGGGGAGACCTATGTCTAGTAGTGGATTTCTAATGGCTGATATTATGATAATGACGAAATCCTAAATTGAATGATGAGACCTCATACAAAAGGTCGTCTGCAAGGTACTAAAATAGTATAAACTCTTAATGGCAACTCTTCCCCCAATTTTACATGGCAAAATTGGGGGAAGAGTTGCCATTAAATCGAGTATAAAGTCCCATTTAATATTACAAATGAGCCAAGTCATATCAAAAGTTTGTTTGGCCACAAGTTTATGAAGTTTGGCAAGATTATCAATCGTCAGTTGTCAGATTTATCAACATTAGTTACTGTGGATTTCGTTGAGACAGCAAATTAATGAATGATTAGGAGAAAGCTTTCCACAACTAATCGTTAAAGTTTTTTCCCTTCTTAATATTACAAGACCAGGTTAACAAACAAATAAATGACAGTAAGCGTCAACTCAGCCTAAAGATGCTCGCATTACAACACGTGACCAACTTTGTGACTTGAAAATATTATGTCACAATACCCAATAATTTCACTGCTTCCCTTAACCTTTAAGCCGGAACATAGCAAAAAAAACACTGCTTCAATCAGCAGTGTTAATCCATCTATTTCTTAATCAGTGTTAAAGCAGTGTTAATCCATTCAGTGCCAATGGTACTGCAATAGAAATTGATGGGAGCGAGGTACCAATGTAGACTACCTTTGTGTAAGATCTACCTCATAAATAATTAAAATTCCATCGACAGATGAAGTTATATATGAAAATAAGTAAAATGTGTTAAGTTTTTTGTTAGGCATTTTACATCTCAGCTGTTTCACATTTACCTTATTTACCGTATTTAC
>JACJUM010005602.1:3400464-3477609 GCA_020976665.1 Heortia vitessoides
TATATATATATATATATATATATATATATATATATATATGTATCTGTGAAATCCCTAGTAATTGTAAATTCTGCAATTTACACATGTTTATAAATGTTAAAAATACTAAAAGAAAGATATTTAATTTGGATTTTTTCTAAAATAAAAACCATCCAGCTCAGCCACAGTTTGCTCTATGCTCTTTCTAGGAGTAGGGCGGACATAATTACATGGTGTCGGGTACGAACGAGGTGATTCGTTTCCATCTTATTATTTTCTTTTAGTAATTTTAACATTTACCAACATGTGTTGGTAAATCCTGGGTTTTACCATAATTCGCTAACATCAGCATATCCAATAATAATAATAATAATTCACACTACATCTCATACGACCTAACTCTGAGATAAGTCGCTTAAAGCACTTGTGTTACGGACATCAGATAGCCGAGAAGTCAAAAATATAATACTTAGATATATATATTAAACACATAGACACAGGAAAAATACATACAGCACATTTTATAGCCAGGACTGTATAAAAACATTGAAGCTATGTTAGTTCAACGTGATATAAATTAAGTAAATAAGAAGTTTAATAATAATAAAACACAAAAAATAATATTATATTTGCGTGCTTAGCCATAGTATGTACGAGTACGTTCTGCGAGTGCAGGAAATTAACCCACAATTCCTTTATTTTAAGTGGCACTTCTAACCACTGCACTTTGTTCGCTGGATTGAACAAATTAAAGAACCAAGAAAACAAATATTAACAAAAGACAATTATCTCTTTCTCTTGGAAAAAAACGTGAATATTCAAAAAAAATTTTAATATCGGCAGTTTGTTATATATGCCCAAAATAACTCTCTTAATTTTATATCATTTATTTATAAAGACATTTATATCTTTTTGCTGTAAGGTAGTTCAAAGGTCGACATGAAATTAAAAAAATCATACAATGGCAGGTAAAATATATCATTGTCATTTTTTCTAAAATAAATTTCTATCACTTGCGTTATGGACGCCAGACAACAGAGGAACCCCAAATATGCTACTTAAATACGTATTTTTAATACCCAGACACAGAAGAATAGTCCTAATCTCTGTAGCAGGTATCGAAAGAGGTACCTGAACCGCTAGATGGCGGTATATCCATCCGAAACAGCGCATCTTAAATTCTACTATCTTAGTGAAGGGCATCCTCGTGGCGAAGTTGCCCAGCGTGGCAATTATGGGCTAAAATCCCTGTAACTTGGGGAGGCCTATATCCGACAGTGGACTTTTTATGGTGTGATGAAGTTTTGTAAGGATTTTTATCTCTATCGGTAATACTAATGAAATGTCTACATTTTACTGATGCATGTTTGTAAAGTTTTAGCTTATATGTAATAGTTTGCAAGTCTGAGGTTGAAGGTGCTGTATGATGACAGGGTACTATCCTAGTTCAGCAGTAGAGGCTATACTGTAAGTTAAATTTTGAAATTTATTTTGTGTAGTATGTTTTTTTTGTGTGTTCTATGTAGTGATAATAATAATAAATGTTATTATTATCATCACTAAATAGTGTAAAACTTTAAAAAAATCTTTAAAAAAAATCACTTCATTATGTATGCTTAGAACTTAAAGATAACGCAACGGATTATGATGATTGAAGGTTTCTTTTTAAATGAATAAAGTGATTCAAGTGAAAACTTAATATATATATATATATATAATACTTACATAATATAGTAAAAAACCATAATAGTTTTAGATTTTTCTAATATAATATCATAAATAAACAAATCTGCGTTTATATTGCAAACGCTTACTGAACCGAATGAGATAGATCAAACTAATGTACTATAGTATAAAATACCTTAAAAAAGCCTGCAAATAAGTTCGCGATGGCATATGTCTTAGGGATAATCCGCAATAACCCTTTTCTATCCTCATTGCAATCAAAGCCGGGTTTCTAAATTATGATATAAAAAAGACATAAAAGTGGTTTTGTTAGGATCATGGCACATTGAACTCAATTAGTGAAGATATAAAGCATTTTTTATTGCTTTATTATAAACGTCCTCAGAATGTGTAGAAGCAGCTTAACGTTGTAAAATTCCTGATAAAGCACTTGTAGCTTACATGTTACCAGGTAATTATTTTTTCACTTGTAATTGCTGCCATATTGTTAGCTACGGAAATGTATTTATTGATCGCACCATTAAAAATACTAGTTTTGTGGGTGGCAATTACATCGCATGTCGTGCACTTAATATCATTCAGAAAGATCGATACATCTATCAATGGCAATCATTTCAAAACATTTTTAATTGTGGTGGAATATGATTTATCCCTAATTAGTTCACCAATTTAAATTAAATAATTTTATACTTTCTTTCCGCCCGCGTCTTTGTCTGTAAAGTTTTTACTTTATACCTTTTTCTAAGGATTTCTTGTTATAACAGGAAAAAGTATATGTCGCTCTCTGACTGTAAAGCTGTGCAAAAATTTGTGTGCGATTTCATAGATAAAAATAAAAAGCCGGGTCAATCCCACGGAAACATGTATTTAGGATAAAAACCTATGTGTTATTCAATATTATTTTATAATCTCTGTGCCTAATTTCATTGCGTCTTGTGCTGCCGTTCCGGCGAGAAATAGTAACATACAATTACCCACACATCCAAAAACATTAGTACCTACAAATTTTCGTGTTCATAGTATTAGTAAAGATACATTTGTAACTGAATAATCTTAAGAAAACTTTGATAGAACTCAATACCTGAACACTTCAATCAAATTTCTCAACTGATACGTCTCAGAACGAACATTGAAAACACCAAGCATGAGTAATGCCTATCGCGTGATCTATTCTGTGTGTGAAGTGATACTGGGCTGGATGATGGAGTTGTAAGGTTCTGGAATGAAGACCAAATGCATCAGCAAGTAGTCCAGTAGAGGATGTCCAACGGTAGACATAATAATTATGACGATAATGGCAAATCTTAGGAATTTCCTCTGAATGTAATAACTTTTCATTATTTTTTTTATGTTAGTTCTACCCTCTGTACCGGATGTCATAGGAGGTGACTAGGACACTCCAAGCGACATGTAGTAGGCCTTTCTATAAATCTTTTTGAGATACCTGTGTCCAGCAAATGGACGTCCATCGACATAGGCATACCATATGTTGACTTAAGTAAAAGATTGTATTAATGAGTTGCTAACTCGACAGGTATCCTATCCTACTTTGACTATGACTATATTTATTCCAAAGTGATGTAATAAGAAAAATAATATAATTCCGAAGAATAGATCTGGAAGAATATACGATAATCGCGACAACTGTCAAAAGACTGACAGTTATGTCAAACACATAAGGTCACATCACAAAAGTTTACATCATCGTTTTCCTTAAGTAACCTTACTTTACGAGCATAGTTCTTATTTTTTTTTAATTATAAATTTCTATTGAGCATAATAACCTCGACAAAAGGGAAGATTTATTTATTGTACATAATTCCTTATATATAATAAATAAATTGATTATTGTGGGTTTTTAAAATAAACCACAATCTGTTTATCTGAAAATACAAATGTATGTTTAATTTACCACACTTATTTTAATATTTACCTAACACTAACATTTATCTAACCTGGAAATACAAAAATACTACCATTTAATATCCTTTATTTTACTACTATATCAAAACATAAAATGAACCCGAACGTTGATTCGTCATTTGATAATGTAATGCTCTGCAATGCGTCTCCTATTGACTTTCACCCCGGGAAACTATATTTTTTTAAATAATTAAATAACGTTTCATTTCACAACTGTAAGGTACCGGCAGCGAAAAATACCGTTTTAGTCGCCTCTTACGATACCTGGTACCTCCCCCTGTACCAGGTGTCGTAAGAGGCGACTAAAGTACCGGAACCGACAGATGGCTATATATCTATCCGATACTAAATTGCTTAAAGCTGCGTTCTTCGATCGACAATACGCTTGGCTTGGCTTGGCTTGGCTTGGCTACGCTCGTCGCGAGAATTATGGACAGAAAATTCAGCTTTTTTTTTGGAAGGCCTATATCCAATGGTGGATATGATGATGATGATTTTATTGCATACATGTCTAGATTTAAATACATGTCTAGATTACTTCTAGTAAACTTCTAGTAATTCGATCGAATTGCTGTAATTTATTACTTTAAAGAATAATTTGTTTGATTGAAACCAACCATTAGGTGTTAATTTATTATTTATGACCACCTTTAAAACCTGTTGATTGCAGGTTGTTAAAAAAAGGTCACTTAATGAGCTATTTGTTCAAATGACTTCTACCCGATTAGATCATGAAGGACAATCGGTCATTTGAGTTGTTATCCGTTTTTTTATTGTGAAATCATATGGATTCTGTTTTATGAATATTATTGTGTACGCATTTTGCGTTTTCCCAGCGCGGCAATTATGGGCATAAAAATCTCTTTGCTCCTAGAGAGGCCTATTTTCAGTTTTCAGTAATTTATTTATTGACCATTGACCTGACTCCATGGTAAGTCGCTTAAATCACTTCTGTTACGGAAGCCAAACAACAGATGAATCACAATTATGCTTCTTAAATACATATACTTACAACCCAGACACAGAACAAACACAAATATAATCATATAAATATTTGATCTAGGTGGGAATCGAACCCACGATCCTCAGCGCATAAGATAGGATCACTACCACCTGCGCCATCGGGCTCGTCGTCACTTTCAATGGCTGGTATGATAATGGATGAAGGTGTATTTTGCAGATTGAAATGAAATGTCTATCTATTTCAATAAAAAGTCTTTGGAGTTTTAGTTTAGCTGCAAGTGCAACAGGCTATACTATAAACAATTACTTATTCTAGTGTTTCCAGAAAGTGCAGGTAATGGAGCCTCAAAAGCATTTTACGAGCAACGATGGAAAACTAGTATACAAATAGGAAAAAATAAGAACGCTGTACGGTGTAGTCTCTTTTACTTATAAATTATGTTACAGGCTTTATTGTATCTGTATAAGTAATATTTGTTGCATTTCATAAGAATTGTATTGAATTTTTGTCTGTTCGTTCGTAATCATCATTATATCAGCCATAAGACGTCCACTGCTGGAGGGAGGCCAATGCCAATTAATCTATACTAATACTATAAAGCGGAAGAGTTTGTTTGTTTGCTTAAACGCGCTAATCTCAGGATCTACTGGTCCGATTTGAATAATTCTTTTTTTGTTGGATAGTCCATTTATAGAGAAAAGTTTTGAGCTATATAACATTACGCTGAGACCAATAGGAGCGAAGCGTCAGTGAGAAATGTTGCAAAAACAGGGAAAAGGCTGCTATACCCCTCAAAGTCACTATACGACGCGTACGAAGTCGCGGACACTGCTAGTCTCCAATAGGACCGGTTGTATGCGGCCTGTGTTTAGGGTGATCTTGCGGCTTCAGTCAGATAGTCTGTATATCTTGCGGGTGGACGTCCTACGGTGCGCTTGCCGGTACGTGGACTCCATTCGAGAACCTTATGACTCCATCAACCATCGGTTCTACGTACTAAATGCCCCACCTACTGCCACTTCAACTTAACTGATCCGCCGGGCAATGTCAGTAATTTTGGTTCTGTTACAAATCTCCTCTTTCCTGATTCGACCACGCAAAGAAACCTTTGCCCTCTCCATAGCTCGTTGAGCTATTTTCAGCTAGCTAATAAAGCTTACTTACTATTGCTTTTTATTATTTTTGCTATTACTTTTGTATTTTTATCTGTGATAACATTTTTTTTATAACTACATTTATCATTATTAATATAATAAGCCGTAGAACATCCACTGCTGAATATAGGCCGGCTAAAATAAGCGATTTTTGCCTATAATTATGATAAAACTGTTGGCGTGGATGGTGGATCGTGTCTTATGCGCTAAAGGTTGTTGGTTCAATCCCCACCCAGGACAAATATTTATATGATGTCATTTATGTCTGTTGTATGTCTGTGTGTTAAATATATACATTTCAAGTACGATATTTGTGATTCCTCATGGTCAGGTCAATGTATGAGATGTTGTAGGAATTCCTTATTATTATTATTATTTATTGTAGAGCTGAGTAGGCGTGCTGCCAATCGTAGATCGTAGCTTCGTGACGGGGATGCTGCTGCCTATTTCCGTCTTGGAGAATCTAAGCTATGCTATTTCGGATGGATAGACTGCCATCTGTCGGTTCCGGTACCTCAGTCACCTCTAATGATACCTGCACAGAGGCAGGTACTTTTTAGCTCTTCCGGTACTCTACGGTATCTTATGACATAAATAAATAAATAATGTCAAATAACAGTCTTACATCACATCTTCACCAAAAGTACGTAAATGACCTTAAGACAGTAGATCTTCATACATTTAGCGCACATTTCATTTAAATATATATGCTTTTTTTAAAGATGACTGTTTCTTGAATAAATTTAGGCCACTATCTGTTTTTATTTCCCACAAATAAGCACTGACATAACAGATTTTATCTCAATAAAAAATGCCTTGCCCTCGTTTGTGGAGGTGCTTAAAATAACCATTTATAAAAACAACTCGATGATATTTGTGCAGGTGAAAATGGAATACGTGACAAGGTTGTGTAAAATCAAATGTGATACCGTCGCATCAAAATATTTTATTACGAAAATTAATAATTACAAGCTTATTGATTCAGACGGTATGAGTTCAGCGATTATCACAGTCGACGCGTAAATGTCGCAATTAAGAAACTTTCGCAATAATAAATAAATAAATTTATAAAACATCTGATACGTTGATCTGACTCTAAGATAAGTAGCTTCAAGCACTTGTGTTCAAATATAATACTTAAATGCATATAAATAACAGACACAGAACCAATACAAATCTTATTAACAAATAAATATATCGTGTGCGTCAAAAATTGTAGCTGCGATTCCCCGCTAAATACAAATATTCAAGTGATAAACAAAGCTATTGACTACCTCCTCCCTGTTTCATCTGAGCTGCACTATTTCGGCTAGACATACCCCCGTTAAATTCGGTACCTCAAGCACCTTTTTCATAGAAGGAGTTACTATTACTTCTCGTTTGGTACTCTACGGCACTTTTTAGTAGTATTTGTTATATCAGTTTAAAAGTTTAAATGAAAACTTTCTACTAAAACGTAGATACACAACAAATGCACTGAATACACCACTGGCTCGGGAACTAAAAACGATCTCATAAATAATTTAACACTTGAAGAACCTTTAAAAAGAGATATACTAAATAAAGGCACCTTATCACCGGCCGGATTATTGGCCTTTAACGACTTCACACATTAAGTACTCGGATATCGTAAAAGGGACTTTACGCTTGTGTTATCAACGCTTAGAAGTTTCTCGGCCTTTTATGGGAGCAGATGATAAATTACTTCATTCTTCGTTTCTTTTTTCAACTTGTTTCTGGATCAAAGCAGACTAACATCTGAAGACAATAAATATGATTTATATTATTATAAATAATAATTCTTTGGAAATCAACTATAGTGAATAGGTATATAGATTAATTTACGTAGAATATTTTGATTAATTGCTTACAGTGAGCAGAAGCTAATAATTGTAATCACACTGTGATAAACTTTTCTGTAATCAATTCTATTGCTCTACAACATAGAGTTCATCTATAACATTTTAACGTTTATCGTCGGTAGCAGGTGTCGTAAGAGGCGACTGAGGTACCGGAACTGACAGTAGGCGGTATTTTTATCCGAATCAGTGTAACTCAAATGCGCAGGGTAGGGATAGACAGCTGCAGCGTTGCCAAGCTATGCTCTGCGATTGTCGATACGCTTGCAAAGTGTGGCAATTATGAGCAAAATCCCCCTTTTTTTGGGGAGACCTGTGTCCAGCACTGGCCTTCTAAAGGCTGATATGATGATGTTCTAAGACCCGTGCTTAGCTTTAATAGGAGAAGATTGAGCTGTATTCTTTTATAGACTTACCTATATAGAGGACTTGCTCTCTTCTCTCTCCCTCTCTCTCTCTCTCTCTGAACAATTAGGTAATTTATGTATCGATATTATTAGTTAAAACCAGCGAGATTTTCTCCATCTGTAATGTTGATTTCAGATCCAAAAATGTCTTAGCGGTTAATTTATCATTGGAAAACTATCTTCATATACAAAACATTTATTTTAACACAAAATTCGTGGCCTATCGCCATTTTAAATGTAACTGCATGTAGTCTCATAGTGGAAATAAGTCTCATGTAACAGGGTGCGTAGTATCTTCATCGTCATTATATCAACCATTGGAAGTCTACTGGACATCTAGCACTGCCGGTACCTCATGAACGTACAATGTAAAACAATAATCTTCTTATATGTATGCGGAACTAGCCTTTAAGTATCTTTTACATTTATTATGAATTTAATAAATGAATAGAATTTAATAAAATAAATAGAGAAGAAAACTTCTCTCAGAAAAGTCAAACCCTTTATAACATCCGGGACAGTTATTTTGACGTTGGCATATAGTAAATTTTATATCGCGTTGAATCAAGTACTATTATTATTAAAAAGAAATATTTTCAAGAACACATACACGATTTTGAAGTTTCTCCGACTTGTATATTTATTCTTATAAAACAGCATTTGGTCGAGCAATCAATGTACGTCATATCAATAGTTAAATAAAAAAGCAATATTCTTGAATTTTGGACAACTTCACAAAATTTATTTGAGTCGAAATGTTTGGATTGCTCGCCGTTTCTAGTTTATACAACGTGCCGTGAAATTTTATGTACCAGAAAAATATTGGTAGTGTTATCTTTTATTTACGAGTATTTACTTGCTTCTGGTTTAATTTGCTAGATGTTATCGTTTATCTACACTAGATACAGAACAGTACTGAAACCGACAGATGGCGGTATATCCGTACAAAATGGCACCACTGAAATGGCACCACTGAAACGACAACAGATGAAGATAGATCATGAATATCGCGAGCATGAAGCCGTACGATACCGGCAGAGTAGAATAGTACCTCTGCGAGGGTCGTAAAAGGTGACTAATACGTACTAGAACTGACAGATGGCGGTATATCCATCCGCATTAGTGTAGCATGTAAATGCGGAGGGCGGGGACGGGCAGCAGCATCCCTGTCGTGAAAATGGCGAATGCCAACACGCTTGTCCAGCGTGAGAATTACAGGCAATATTCTACCTTTCTTGGGAATGCCTGTGTCCAGCGGTGGACTTCCAGTGACTAACATGGTGATGATGATCGCGAACTTTTGCTCTGTTTTGTCTACACTACCAAATAGCATGTATTCTGGTTTCACGGATGATAGACTGGTAGTAAAATTACTGCGTAATGTGACATAAAATCTTCAAATCACAAGTTTAGCAACTCGCTAGTGATATCCTTGAGATAATACGAGCACCTATAGGCTGCGATGACGCGTAATTTCACGCGGACTATATGCTTGTTTGTCGACCTGGTTGAAAAAAAAAGACCAGCCCGGTTATTATATAAGTAATCCCCTATTTTTAGTATCCTTTTTAGTGCGCCCATATTTAATAGTAGACGTCTTGAAATATTATGATTTTAGATAACTAATGTTAGACCAAACATATGGACATTTCTTTTACAAATATATAAAATTAGCAGCACCTCACGATCTCCCACTCTATTTCACAGTTTATATTCTTGTACAGTTCAGGAAATAAAGTATAGCTTTATAATACTTGCTGACAGAGGAGCTTGTCATTTATTCATTATTTTTTAACATTGTTGTTATTTTTTATTTCATTTATTGCAAACCTTCAAAAATACAAATCTTTTTAACATTATTTTATTTTAGGTTGGGGTACCTCTTAAAAAAATATGTTTAAAACCTGCGTTACTCGTATAAAATGTAGTTTTATTTTAGCGAAATATATTTTAAGCAGTTCGGTAGTTTCGGAGTTAAATCGTAACCAGTAAATAATAAAATCTTTCGTCTTTATAATATTTAAATTCTAGTTTTCCTCCCACGACTCCCTCCTTTGTCCACGTACCACAGCACCTTTTATTTTCCCGGCATCAAGGCCTTAGGCACTCTCTGAGCACTAAACTACACGTGGTAAAAAATAATCTTATAGGTCATAAATATTTGTTTAGGATAAAAAGTAGTTTATTTGTTATTCTAGACTTCAATCTACTCTTTGCCGAATACATACAGAACCATCCAGATGTTTTACTGGGAAAAATATAACAAGCATCCTTAATCATACCAGCCATTGGAAGTCCACTGCTAGGTATAGACCTCTCGATGAAAGTGGAAAAAAGGGCAATCGAAAATGTTGGCAATCGCAGAGCACAGCTTTCGCGACGGGGATGATGCTGCCCATTCCCAGTGCATTTCAGCTGCACTGTTCTGGATGGACCGCCATCTGTCTGATCCAGTACCTTAGTCACCACTTACGACTCCTGGTACCTCACGGCTACACAAGCACCCTTATACTCTTATTTTCTCATTTATAATATAAACTTGTTGATCCCACAGACGTTGTTCTCTCTTACCTATATGAAAAAAATATTTAGACTATTAATTGAGATATAAACAGCATTATCTCCTAAGTTGGATCAAACTGTATATTTATATAGCTTTGGCACTTTAGAACCGGATAAAATGTATATATAAAATATGATTACAATAGACCAAAAAAAACCATAAGCCTCCCCGAAACAAGATAATGGGTTATAAAATAAGTACACTTTATTTGAGATAAAGACAGGTTACTCCAAAACGTAGCACAGATCGGAGAGTTAGACGTAATTTCGGAATTGAGCCTACACGTGTTTTGTCATTTCGTACGACATGGCCTGACCTTATACAAATACGACTGTCATATTCACTTTGACAGAGATGATGATAAGGCTCTATATTATATACTAGTAGTTTACTTGAATATTTCAGACTTTTCTTAAATATATACATAAATAAATTCATGCATCAACATTGTCTCCGAGATAATTTGGTACTCTTCGGACTCCTCGGACTTCAAGCCCCAGAATCATCACGAATACATATTTACAGCTAGACGCAGAATCATTATCATTACAGCAATTGAAAGTCGACTGCTGTACATTGACTTCCCCAAGAAAGGGGAAATTGCCTATATTTGCAACGTTGGGCAAGCGTGTTGGCAATCTCAGAGCAAGCTTTTGTGATGGGGATGCTGCTGCCCATCCCGCTCTGTGCATTTGAGCTGCACTGTTTTGGATGGATAAACTAGCACCTGTTGATTCTGACACTTTAGTCGCCTCTTACGGCACATATGATATATCCTATAAATATTTGTACTTCATGGGCATCGAAACCGCAACATAAAATATGTTTCACATATATCTATCTATATGAACGTCACAACGCGTGCGTGTCTGAATGAATTTCACAATACATGTCACGCGGGATCTTTTCTGAGACAATATTAGTGTAGATTTAATATTGATAATAATATTGTGGGTTATCCACAGTGAGGTACCGGCACGGTAGAATAGTACCTCTCCCTGTCCTTAGTGGCGATTGACGTACCAGAACAGACAGATGGCGCTATATTTACTCAAAACAGTGAAGTCCAAATATATAGGATGAGGACGAGCAGCTGCATACCCTTGAGCGGCAATTATGTACAATTTTCCCTTTAAAGAGGTCTATCTCCTGACCTAGAATATTATATACTAGAAAGAATAATAAAGACAACTAATGTCATGATCATCCCATCCTGTTTGTTAGACAAGGGTGTTTTGGACCGTTAGATACATAAACCCATCAAATCCGCCTCGAACATATAGGTATCCCCTATTTTTACGACGAATGTTAATAAATCTGACGTGAGATAAATAAAACCATGCATAATGTCGCAAACACAAAATTTGTTTTTGAAACAAACCCATCAACGCTTATAGGGCGATCTATCAGAGCAGCTAGATATTTTCGCCGCAATATAAATCTAGCAAGCGTCAGACAGCAGCGTATTTGTATTACCTTTAGCTACCGATGACTAGAATTCCTGCTGGGTCGATTGTGATCAATATTGAAGCGCTAAAAAATAAAATAGTAAAAGCCATGTACATTATCAATACAAAATCATACAACAAGCTGCATTTTGGAATATTTTTCATACTAACTCAAACACTAATTTACATAATGTAATTCTAATTTATATATATGAAAGAAATAGAAAAGTGGGTAAGAAACTTTCGTATTGGAAACAACCCTGGAAACTCTCATGATAACTCATTGCCGTTGTATATTTACGCCACAACACAAAACATGCGCTAACACTAAGCCGCTGTCTGAATAAGCGTTTATATAGGGCTAATGGTATAAGGGGCTCTTTCACTTATAATTTATACTTTTGATAAGGTAAAAGTTTGCTAAAATATTTGGATACTTTTAAAAATATATACATTCATCATCATTATCATAATAATAATAATTTCTACATCTTATACATTGACCTGACTCCATAGTAAGTTGCTTGTAACACTAGTATTACGGACGCCAGACAACACAGAAATAACAAATATACTACTTAAATACACAACAACCAGGCACAGAAAAAACATAATCAAAATATACGTCAAAATATACGTATAAAAACACTGTTAGATAATAGACTTCTCGGAGACACTCGGGATTTGCAATGAAAATGCAGTTTCTCATCCTGTCGCTGTTTCACTTGCGCTATACAATAATAATTTTTCTAAAATTATAGAATCGCGTTATACATTAAATTAACTGATCACGTCAATAGTTATAACGATGTGAATACTCTAAAATCACTGACCTTCAAAAACGACAAATAATTCACTGAATTAGAATTGGGAACAGACCTATCGACCCTTATTCGCGGCGATCCATCAGGGCCGCTGGATATTTGCGCCGCAATATAAATCTAGAGCGCGCCTCGCCGGACAGCGGCATATTCATGTCGCGACCGATCGCTGGAATTCCCGCCGATTGTTTATGGGCGACGTTTTTTGTTGTCTGACAACTGGCGCTATAAATAAGCAGATTACGTAATTCCAATATGTTTTAAATAAAGATATATCGTGGTGTAATTACGTAGTGTGTCATTGATAAGCGTTTAATTTAATGACGGGTCACGAATGATTTAGTGGCTTCTGAGATTTTTATTAGACCAGATCGACAATCAAGCAATCAGTCCGCGTGATAGTGAGTGTCACTGCAGCCTTTAGACTCACGTAATTTCATATTACTAGCGCATTGCCAATCTTCTCACTGAAAAATATTATGTCCCATTACCCAGTAATTTCACTGTCTCTCTTACCCTTGATACTGGAACTCGGTAATGCGCAAACTGCTATTTAAAAGGTACCAATACCGGCGACCTTTTTAAGTGGTCTACCTTATGGTATATGGGCTGCGAAAATTTTTAACGCTTAAAAATCATTATGATTTATCTGGAAACTATGCTAAGTTTAAAGTAATTTCGCGACAACAACTGTCTCTAAAGTCAAATGTTGCAGTGGATAATTTATATTTATCAGGTTGTATAAAAGTCATTTGCTGCACTTCTCTGGTATACCTCTAATTGTATAGTTACTTACAATAGTTACAAACACTGAAATAGATTTGATTCAAGTGTGAGAACCAAAATAATTATTTATTTGTATTTATGGCTTACCTCCTTAAAAATGGCGCATTTCCTAAAGCAATAAGGTTCATTCACTTAAATGTGTAAATTAAAACATACATTTAAATAAAAGATTTAAATATTAGCAAAACACATTTTATTACGGAAATATTACAAGAATCCATTATTTTAACGATATAGAAAAGAAAACATACGCTTGTAGCAAATTTAATTAAAATCTCATGTTGAAGGATGTGGTTCATGAAGAAAAACATTTTAATGTAAACAAGGCGTCCAAAGTCGAGCGCTTTTACTTGGAAAGTCTTTGTAAATCAACCTTTTAGCAAACGTAAGAAACAGAGCATGAACAGAGACTAAAAAGTTATTTTTAACTTGAAACGCTCTCGAGCAATCAAGGGTGAAGTATGAAATTGGGACTTTAAAGTTCTAGAGGTTTAAATGGTAACGATTAATTAAATTGGTGTAAATTCATATACTTAGCGTTTAAAATCAAACAAATAATAAATACCACTATCAAATATTAAATATTTTTTAAACAACAAAAATACCGGTCACGAACATACCAAATATCTGACAACTATATAAAAACAATAGGTAAGTATATTTCCAACAATCTCTGGCGAAAACGAACGAACGTACTTCTGTCATTACAACAGCGAATTACTCTAGATTTATATTGTAGCGTAAATAACCAAACAACGTGATGGATCGCAATGAACAAGGGTTGACAGGCCAGTTTTTAAAATTTAATACAGTGTACAATTGTGTAAAAGTATTATTTAAAATTACAATTTTTAACAACTTAATTAACATTTTACTTAAAGTATTGTAAAGTAGCACTTATGATTAAAAATCATCATAAATATTATTTTTTCATTAACATAAATATCTAATATAACTACAAGAAAAATTAAATGTGGACAATTTTCGGGGTAAGGTGTTTATGATTCTTTTGACATTTTTGTTTCTACAACACACAGGAAAAATACACTATGACCATAAAACTATATTTATATGTTTTTAAAAATACTTACCGTTTCCATAAAAATACACACCAAAATATTATTTATATTACTTGCTGATAACGTAACTTGTCAATAGTAAAAGAATTCGTCCAATCAATTCAGTAGTTCCGGGGTTTATTAGTTAAAACATACATATGACATAATTTTGCCTATGTTGCTTAATAAAGATGTAGTTAACTAACATTAAATTTATATTAAAGATCGGTTAAATAATTGTATATATAAATCGTAACAAACAAACAATCAGATTTTTTCTGTTTAAAATATTTGTTTGAATAAATCAACATGAATAACAGCGGTCAATTGCGGAAAAATGCGCTGGAAGGCACGCGCTGTATTTATGTCGCGGCCTGATGGATAACTACCAATAAGGGTTGACGGCTATTTGAAATGTTTAATCGCATTAAAATATATGGCCACAGGAATTGGCCAAGTAAATTTTAAATTGCTATTATTGCAACGGGAAATTAATACCAGCTACGAAGCTGTCTACAGCTTGAGTATAACACTTCATGATATTTATCTTGTTTTGTTTCGAATACACACACACATGCACACTTAATATCGTGCAACAATATGTGCATGTATCTTTTACAGTAATATTATTTATTATTTAATTAACACTTGAGCCGTGTAGTTCCAGCAGAATACAATAGTACCTCCTAATACCAGGTGTCGTAAGGGACAACATAGGTACCGGACCGTCATATGGCGGTATATCTACCCAAATCAGTGTAGTTCAAATGCAACAGAGCGGGGATAGGCAATAGCATTCTCTTCGTGAACGCATGCGCAGCGTGGCAATTTTGGAAAATTCCCCTTTTTGACTTTGCAAAATATTTAAAACGTCTACATTTTACGGCTCACCTCGGCACACAAGTAACATCATCGTCATCACAGCGACGATAATGTTAATTACTGACACCGTCATAATTTTATCAATCATAGCCGTCTACTGTTAGACATGGGTCTCTTCAAGACATTTTTAATTAAATCATTTTTTTAGCTTGCATCTAACACAAAACAGCGGTTTCATACTGCGGGAATTTTTAATTTCAGGAATACTTGAGTTTTCGCCCTGTTGCATTTAAAATAAGACTTTTGGGATGGATATACATTCTGGTACCTCAGCGACTTCTTATTCTATTCTGCCAGTATTCCCACTTTTTATTTGTTGTCCTATTTATTAATAATACTGTAATCATAGTTTTAGCTCTGTCACAATTAAACATGTATATATATATGTATGTATGTATATAAATAGCTGTAGCCATAAGGTACCAGCAGAGAAAAATAGTACCTCTCCCTGTACCAGGTGTCGTAAGAGGCGACTAAGGTACCAGAACCGACAGATGGCGGTATATCCATGGAAAAAAGTCAGCTCAAATGTACAGTGCTGGGATGGGCAGCAGCTTCCCCATCGCAAAATCTGCGCTCTACGATTGCCAATACGCTTGCCCAGCGCGGAAATTAAGGGCAACATACCCCCTATGTCCAAGAGTGAACTTTTAATGGCTGGTATAATGATAATGATGATATATATATATATATGTATAATAATAATAAATTCCCACAACATCTCATACATTGACCTGACTCCGTGGTAAGTCGCTTAAAGCACTTGTGTTACGAATGCCAGACAACAGAGGAATCACAAATATACTACTTAAATACATATATTTTACACCCATACACAGAGCAAACACAAATATCATCATATAAATATTTGCTCTGGGTGGGAATCGAACCCACGACCCCTGGTGCACAAGACAGGATCACTACCATCTGCGCCATATATATACCTATTTTAACTAGATAGTTGATATTTTTCTCTTTTGTATCTTATAAGAAGAGAAAAATATTTTACGATGAATCCTAAGAAACATTTATCTTTTTTATCATACCCTATTCACCTAATACTAGGTATATCTAGTTAGAACTTGGTCGATCTGGTTTACGTCACTCTAATAGACTCGCTGAAAGGACCGTCAATCGAACCCCTATTTAATTCTCTTTTAGGCCTAATCGAAGTGAGGGATTTTGTTACAGTGCAATAAGGATTTATCGTCGATTGGCCTGTCGTGATTAAATTAAGTACTTTTATCACTACGTTGTTTTAAGCGAACATTTTGTGAGTTAATCATTGATGTATTTTAGCTACTCAGTAGTGAAATACAATCACAAAAATGGTTTCTTTATTTCTGAAATGGTACGCGATAATATAGGTAATAATCATGACAGCCATTGGAAGTTTACTGCAGAACATAGGCCTTTCCAAGAAAGGCGAACTTCGCCGATTGATCAAGCTTGTTGGCAATCGCAGAGCGCAGCTTTTACGACGGGGATGCTGCTGTCCATCACCGCCCTGTACTTAAATAAGCTTCACTGTTTCGGATGGATATACCACCATCTGTCGATTTCAGTACCTAAGTCGTTCTGATACAGAAGGAAGGTAGTTTCTCTGTTCTGCCAGTACCTCACAGATTAAAATATGTGATGAAATATTATTATATTTGTGAATCTATTGCTGTTTGATATCCACAACACAAGTACTTTAAAGCAACTTATCTTGGAGTCAGGACAATGTATAAAATGTTGCGTGAATTTATTTTTTATTTTTATTTTCTGATTCGTGTAATGGTTGACTGACGTGAATGGTTGAATGGTTAGATAGTGCCAACTGGCATTAAGTCCGCCATTTGCACATTGTTTAATATTTTGTGCAAGAAAATTCAAGAAATAAATAAAATATTATTTAAATTGCGATTATCGATCAAATGCGTAATGGACTTATGCATTGAAGGCCATATCTGAACTTTGAATTAGCAATTAAAAAGCTATTGTAAAAGCTATTCTAATAAAATAAATCGCAATGAAACAACAAATTAATGACTATTGGGTTCTTTGTCAGACCTTCCTTCTAGCCGGATTTAATGATCTCAGGTCTATTGGAAGTAATGAAACTTCATTTAACGGCTTTAAAACTTTGCTTTATTTAACTGACGACGTTTTGTTTCAACCGTTTTTGATTATAAATCAAGGTAACAAAACGTCTAATTGAATCGAAAAAAATTTAAATAGTTATATTATAGCGTATATATATTAATAGCGTTATAAAGAAGGTAAATAGCTTTAATATTTTATGTATGGAAATTTATCCTTAGGCTCTTCTGCGAAGTTAAAAAGCAGGACTCCAATACTTTTATTAGATTGTGTTGATCTGTTTACAGCTTCAAAAGATCAAAGATAAAAGTGTGTACAAGTGTTAAATGTTAATATCAATTTAATACATATGTTCCCGAGAAAATGAGACTTACAGTTAGATACTTTTTACCAGAGGTACTCTTATAAAGTCATCTGTATTAATACCTCACTCTTACCTATTTCTACCGCCAGTAGCAGTGTTCGCATTGCTGTGTATCGTTTTGAAAGGTGAGAAAGACAGTGAAATAACCAGGTAAAGGGACACAGGGCAATAGCACAGGGTTGGCGATACGCTAGTGATATCTTTTTGATGACACAAGCATCGATAGGCTGCGGTCTCGTTTACTATCAATATAAAACGCATACCAGTTACCGAATTTGTTTTATAAAAAAAAAACGGACAATTAAGTCAGGATCACTTGGCTTCCATTTTTCCTTTTTAGATATGAAATTCAAAGAACTGTGAGAAATGTTCTCTATAAATATATATATAGAAACTACTTTCAATTTTAATCTATGTCCCCATATTTTTTTACTTTGGTACATTGTCAAATATCTTTTAAAATAATAATATATAGTGTAATTAGTCCGTTTAAATGTAAAATTCATTATGAAAATATGAAGTAATATACACCCGCGTTCCCGAAAACTATTTACTTTAACCAGCTTTCTAACATCACATTACGCCGTTTTGTATGATCCTACAGCAGCTTTTAAAAAATTTAAAAAAATAAAATGTTTATATATGTTTAAGCTTTTTAACGATTATAGACGTTCTATTTTATATCAAAGTGTCAATAAACTTATGGAAGCAATCTCAAGAGTAATCCATTCAGTTAATCATTAAGATATGAGCACTTAGTGTATAATACTAATTCGTTAGTCATTAACACATACATACATTGTAAATAATAATAACATTAATTTGTTTATCTACTCCAAAAATTACAAGGACTCTTAACCTAATTACAAAATCAAAAACAAAAAACACAAAAGATTACACTGACAGGCTAAAATGACGGCAGCCGTTCTAGTATAAACTGTGTTACAACTGCAAATGGAGAGGTACCTAGCTATGTCTCTCGATTTGTATGTTTTTGCATTGTGTATTTACGAATAGTATACGCCGTAAAGTACCGACAAAATGGAATAGTACCTCCCCCTGAACCAAGTTAATAGTGGTAGAAGCGACTAAGGTGCCAGAACCGACTGATCGTGGTATATCCATCTGAAACAGTGCAGCACAAATACACAGGGTGGACCGCAGCGTCCCCTTCACACACGTTTTCCCAGCGCGGCAAGTATCGGCAAAATTCCCCTTTTATTAGGGAGGTTTATGTCCAGCAGTGGACTTCCAATATTTGATATGGTGATGATGAACAAGGCAACATATATATTAGATAACAATGTTTGAATCTAAGGAAATTTGTAATAAAATATTTTAGGACTACGTATATTTCAAATAGTATAGTTATGATGATATACAACATTTAGGTTATACAGAAAACTAGCTCGCTCGACAGACATTGTCTTGTTTTAACTATATATGTTTATGAAGAAAAAATATTGCGACTATAAAATGAAATATAAACTTTTTTCTCTAATTTCACTCATAGGATCATACTGCACTCTGTAAACAAAAAAAAAATTAAAATTGGTTCTGTAGTTAAGAAGTTAATCCCGGACAGCTATCGTGATACGTAATTATTATTTATAAAAAGAAATTCTTTAAAAATTTCGGTGATTAAAAACTAAATTTTACGTAAGAAATTTGAGACAAAGATGTTCGTTCGGCCAATTGAAATTAAAACTAACAGTTTTTGGTGAGGAGTGAATGATAAGCGATTCAGTATCTCGCGCCAAGACCTGATTACACGTAATAAACTAAGTCACATTCAATTAGTTTGTCAAAGAAAACTTATCAATTCCAATGTGACACCTCCCAAGCACTTAGTACTAACGTCAGATAAGCACCTTATACCTGAATGAAGTCACGTCTATCTAACCCAAAACTCTAGCAGCTGGTTAAATATTATATTAGGTCTTTGTGCAGAATTATACATTTGAAACTTTCACAAAACTGGCAGGTTAAAACTAAGTTAACCAAGTTTCTTGCGGTTGTTTGACTTGGCATTATAACCAAGCCTTTATTAAACCACAAGCCTTACTTCGGATTATGTTTTAATTAAGTTGTTTTTATTTGAGTTCTTTGTTTAAAGCGGAGGTTGGAGTGCTAAATGCAGTTTAAATGCCAATTTTACTTAATAAGATAAGATGTCAGACTTACTACTAGACTACTTATTTGTAGTATGTATGATAGGATAAATTTTAGCCGTAAGGTACCTACCGGCAGAGAAGAATAGTACCTCCCACTGCACCTGGTGTCGTAAGAGGCGACTAAGGGATCAGAACCGACAGATGGTTGTATATCCATTCGAAACAGTACAGAAAAAAGGGGGCAGCAGCATCACCATCGTGAAAGCTGCGCTCTTGAAGACGTTAAAGTTAACTTCAAAATGTAAGCTACATAAATGAAATTTCAATATTTTCAATATTCTCAATATTTATATATTACTTAATACCATCATTTCCGGGAATTTATCCAATTGTACTTCAATTTTGTTTCCGTAAATAACATTTAAAATCCGTAATTAAAACTTTTTTATTCTTTTTGTTTTGACCAACAAACAGTTGCACAATACAGATTTTATTAACAAAAATACTAGTGGTAAAATATTTATAATAATAATTGTGAAACAAGCAGCGATAATTAGATAAAAAACGAACAGACACATTCAGGCCGATCCACTGCTTTTAAAACTATTTTCACATTTATAAATGTATTAAATAAGAGTAATAAAAATGTTTGGAACACCAAGCTTTTTATTTAAATTCGCTAAATGGATTAAAATAAAATTTCTACCAAAAATGTTACTACTACCTGTATTAATATTTATCTATCTGCTGTTTTATTTGTCGTCACACGGGTTTGTCAGACTAGCCAGGCATTTAAAATCACAAATATTTTAAAACTAACATCAACTTAATATTAATAAATTAATTTACTTCTTTATCTAACAAGTAAATTAAATAACTAATATCTAATACAGGTATATCTTGCTACAAGCTTTTATATTATATTCAAAGTCGCCCTGTGGCCGAATTTGAGCATAATTCTTTTAGTCAGCATTAAGAAGGTTTTAACATTTCAATAAAACTAAAAGGACATACAATTACCGAGAATTTTTTTTAATTTATTTAGATATTTATAGTGTTGTGTCTTTTTTAAACATTAATATTTATATTTTAATTAATTTCACTGTATTTTGTATTAAAAATTAGTTTTCTGCACTTTCCTCCACATTAACTTATATTCGCGTCGTTCATTCGTCCATTCATTCGCGTAATTTCCTTAACGGGGCACAGTTAAGTTTTCGCTTCACATATTAATATATATATATATATATAATTTGTCAACCAAGCGGGACTCGAAAATCCTTTTCTGTCCGTTGCAATGCGCTAACGCGTAGCGTAACAAAGCTACTGCGACTTTAATACACATGTCGATTTTAATGAGAAAAATTGCTTGTTTTCTGTTTTACCTTGTTACAAACAATTTTATATTAAAAACAACAAGATTATACATTATTAAAAGACGGTAAACGTTGTTCTGCAATATAAAATAAAATTTTGCTATTAAAAGTAGGGGTTGGTTGTAAAAAACACAAATTTGCATTGTCATATGATAAAAATTGGCAATAAAAGAAGTACTTGTCTCAATGTTACTCTTTAGCGTTTAATAGAAAAAAAAATTAGAAATTAAAAACTGACCTACAACTTCCAAAGGATTTTCGTTATTTGAACATACTGATATATATTTAAAAAAATACATATCACAGTGTTTGTCCGGGATACAATTCTAAACTAATAAACAAATTTCAATCAATCACTCGATCAATATTTGCTAAATATCTACCTTCAGAGAAAGTATAATTTATATATCAATTTAAAGTCGCAATATTTCATTCTTCATTAACATTTAAGTTTATTTAAGACAATACAACGTTTGTCGGGTCAGTTATTTTTTTATATTTGCACGCAACTTCGTCACTTCCATTCAATTTCTTAATAATATATTTGTTTTCCTTAGTCAACGCCATTTTTCCACACGCTTCCCTATTTTTCCTCTATGTAGATACAGTGTAAATCGATTTTTTAACTTTTCTTTTTTCAACATATTAATCCTGAATAAACAAACGAGCAACAGTTTTGTTTGTAATCAGCACACTATTTACCCGGTCTGAATTTACCGCCGGGCCCCATGACCTTGATATCCGGTTATTTCCAGCTATATCTGGCTATATCCAGTTCACCCGGCTTGCGCAATCTTTGCAGGGGGAAGAAACGGCCTATTTGCTAATCCCCTTTCGAAGATACTCGTTTTAGTGACTATAAAGTTTGTAAACCGAGTTTCCAATCGGAGTTTTTTATGTTAGTTTATTAAGGATGCTCCAAACAAAAGATCAAGAATTTTTAAGAATTCTATAGACGAGTGCAATGTTTGTACAGTACAGACAGCATTCAGTGACGAGTCCGATGGCGTATTCTGTAGTGTTTTTATGCGTCATAGTTCGTAGGTACGATGAACCCAGAGGACATGTTTATAACTTCGATAGGTTGTATGCATAGAAAATAATAAATTACTAGAAAAAGATCAACTTTAGTTGTCTGGCAGTACTCGAACACGTATCTTTCCCATACCGGGGAACTGAACTACCATTATACTACCGTGAGCTCAGTGGACATGTCTCATTTTCCCTAGTGTGCTTTTTGGGCTGATGGCTGATGTATCACAAATAGACACAAAAAGAACACTGGAGAAAGTTTGATATGGACATATTAGATTGAATATGTTTATAATTAATATTTATATTTGTTCTGTGTCTTGATTTTAAATATGTATTTAAGTAGGTATTATATTTGTGAATATAGACAGATGTTCGTCAAGCTTATCTCAGAGTCAGGTCAATTATTTTCATGTGGTAGGAGTTAAAAATTTAATTAATAATGATTTCTCAAAACGTATCATATATTGACCTGACTCCGTGGTAAGTTGCTTAAAATATTTGTGTTATGTTTTTTTCTGTGGGGGGGTTAAATATATATATTTAAGTATTTATATTTATGGTTCCTCTGTTATCTGGCATCCGTCACATAAGTGCTCTAAGCAATTTATTTCGGAATCTAGTCATTGTAAGAGATGTTATTTAAAAATTGTTTTCCTTTTTTAATATATAACATAAGCGTTAGAACAAAATAATATAGTTTAGTATAATTAAAAAGAAATATAGAGCCAAAAATACATTTGTTATTAACAAAAATACTGATATTATATCATTATAATATTAGTACGATAATTTATTTTGTTATATTCAGTATCGACATTGTTTCTATGTATCGAAATCGATAACATTTTTATTTGAAACGTAATTTGCTTTTACCGTATTCTAACTAAAACTTTCAAATAAGCCATATGGTAGATGCTAGGTTTAGAATAACCTATTTCTGGGTCTTGTGCAGCTCATATATCACAGCTCCCCGGAGGATCGTTTAGAAAACGTATCTATCTTGCTGCTATCTCCATACTAAGACATGATGCATGTACACTATCTGTTAGACGAAATTTGCTTCTACAAGTCGTCGGTTTAAACTTGAAAATAGAGTAACAAAGCGGACTCAAAAAAAATCTTCTATCAATTGCACTGCCTTATCTAGCTTATTCATCTAAAAATAAGGTTGAATATAAAAGGAACAATAGTCTCCCAATAAATTTTAGCTTGTTTTTAAAATTGAAACAATTCTATATTTAAAATTCCCTTTTTACATAATACTCTAGCGCTCCAATTTTGACTTTATTCTTTAAATATTTACTGCATATTATAAACATTATATAGAGAAAATATTTCAAATATGTGTGTCACTATAAAAAAATATTGTCCATATACTATATAAGCCTCACTACTGTCACGATTTAATGTTTTACTATATTCGTAAGTAAATAAGATCAAATTTAATCTAGAAACCAGCGAAGAATTTATTACAAATAATATTGATGATTGTCACTTAGGATTAACTCAGATTACTTTTAATAGATAAAGTTTACTTAACGAATTTCCTGAATTTTTTCATTTTCTCTTTAATACAAAGGTTCTCTGAAGGTAGTGGAGGCAAGACCAGTCCTATCACTTCCGCCAGACCAACTTAGGGAGATATTTTAAAATCCTAAATCAACAAACATCAATACGGTCCACGTGATAGTAAGCGTCACTGCAGCCTATATAAACAGCCAGGTTGCTCGTGTTGACAACTTTGTGACTTAAAGTTTATGTCACAGTACCTAGAAATTATTCTGCCTCTTCTACCCGCCAAATAACTATACAGCAATGCAAACACTTCTCTTTGGCCGAAAAAAAGGCCAACAACTTTTGTGTAAGGTCTACCTTTAGTTTGAATACTGAGCTAATGGTAACTGCATTAGCTCAAGCCCTGTGAGAAAAATCTTTTTTATTTTTTTGACTACGATAAGCAAAACACAGCTGAAGGAAACCTAATGGGTTGTATATATTAATATCTAAATTATTATTACAGAAAAAAGATTTGTTTTTTTGTTGTAGCTGTTTATTGTACTCAGTAAGTAATCAAGGATATATTGTGTTTTCAAAAAACTAGAGAATCGTACTTACAGTGAAACATTTTCAGCAAGATTTGTAAATCTATAAATTTTTATTAATTAACCCGTTTTTAATCTTAATTAATGATGCGAGTTAAACTGCTTGATAATACGCTCAAGAATATTTACGCGTATCATATGGCGCACTACACCTTAGGTATGTTAAGTAAGAGGTTAAATATCAGTGAAGGACATATTTGACTAACAGCTAGTGACGTCATATGTCAGTAATGATATATATATATGATATACTCTGTCTCCCAAATTTAACATTTTAAATTTATTGGTAGATCTATTTTAAACTGACTTTGATTCTATTTAACAATTTAACAATATTTAAATTATAATTTAAACAAAGTAAAACGCACTCATATGTTATACCTTTAAGAGAGATTAGAGATACCGCTAGGATACAAGAACGCTTTTTAGCTGCACCGTATTCGAGACTGAATGTGTTGTAATGTGCATTAATTATTTTTAATTATGCAGCACTGATAGCAGAGGTAAGTCTGAAATCTATCTCTTTAAATTTACATGTGCTAGATCATCGCTTAGTTAGTTTGTTATGCAAATAACAGTGAAGTTTAGTAACAATCATTTAGTCTATCATCATCATTACAAGTCCACTGCTGGACATAGGTCTCCCCAAGAAAGGGGGAATATAACCCTTAATTTCCACGCTGATGACGCATAAGCTCTCGTGATAGGAATGCTGCTACTCATCCCTACCCTATGCATTTGAGCTTTATTGTCTCGGGTGAATATAATACAAATCTGTCAGTTCTGGTACATAAGTCACCTCTTACGACACCTGGTACAGAAGCAGGCATTATTCTACTCTGCCGGTACCTCATAGCAAATCTGCAAAGCAAAATACAAGTTGATAAAAGCTTATGGATTTCAATTAGGTCTATTATTTACTAGCAATGCCCACGACTTCGTCTTCATGTAATAATAACTTTTGGCCTTTATAAAAATGAACAATTCAATACTAAAATTACATTCCAAATCTAACTAGCAATTCCTGAAATTAGCGCATTCAATTAAACAAATAATTTTTTGAGGTTCATAATAATATGTTGCCAAAGTTTATTCTTGGGCCATTCTTTGTTGTAACTCGGGGCATAGCTATGCGCTACTGAATTCCCGTTAAAATTTATTTAGCATTTTACCCCAAAAAGTCGAATAAAAAAGCTTGTTTTTTTTATAAACACTATACATACTTTTATAAACCTATTTTTAACTAATTTTGTTATTTTGATTATAATAAACACTTCAATTTTATTTATAATGTAGATGTAGAAACATTTGAATTCCTATCTGCATCTCAAATATAACACGATGTTAAGTACGAGTAGATGTGCGGATGAAACTTGAAAGGCATTCGTACCACAAACAACACTCATCGTTATATTTTGTTTACATAAACAAATAATAACTCATGTGTTTTCTAATATATAAGCTATATTATTGTAAATTTTTATTAAAAACACTTAGTATCTTTTGCGTGAAAGAGTAACGATGTAACTCACAAACTTTTATAAATATATTTATTATAAATGTATGTACTTGGACTTTTATTTGTGATAGCTTAACATTTTATCTATACCAAAACTTTATTGGGAAAGTATTTAAGACTGTTTTTTCTCCGTTTTTCACGGCATAACGGAGCCGAGAACGTGATTTTCTAGGATGAGATAGTTGAAGGGATAGAAAGTGATATATCCTACTTTTTCTCTTTTTCTAACACCCCACTTTCTTAAAATAGTGGGAAGTTTATGCGGAGCATTTTGCAATTTCAAGGTAGAAAGCTAAAAATTGGTATGCAGGCTATTTGTTACTAACAAAAAGTCGTGGATCAGCTTTTTTTTGGTAATCGCCCGCAACCCGTTGAACTTTTATAAGAGGTGGAATTTTAGTACGTAACTTTTCGCAGTTCTGAAGGTCTAAAAATCGGACGCAGACTCTTTGTTGCCCATAATAATAATAGCAACCTTATTTTTTTTGGGAACTCTCCTCTCGCCACTTATATATAGGAAGTGTACCATTTTTAACTCGAGTTTAACGCAAGTCAAACCGCAGGTCAGTTATCTTAATTTTTTCTTCCGTCTTCCATGAATTTCGGAATTTTACACAGACAGAGGTGCACACGAATGCAGAACAAGAAAATATGCTCTTTTTGATCTGTATGACAAACATTTTATAATAAACTAGCAACGCTATGCGGGTTTACTCGTAATAAGTTTTGGAACAAATCTAGTGTAATATAATTTATGCTCCGCTGTAGTCCTGGCGTGATTTTATATAGCCTATAATTTATCTATCTCATCTCTCATTTCTAGATCCTGCATTGATACGTCAGTCATCTTCTACGTTTATGTATATAGATACAACAATTTTTTCAGGTAACATTGAAAATCACAGAGTTTTCAAACTAACATTGCATCCCCCTTAAAAAAATAATTTACACATGTTTTATGACTTTCTAAGATCTTCATACAAATTTTCATTTGAATAGCTTCAAAAACTGCAAAGTTGCATGCTAACTTTGCATGCCCATTTTATTCCTTTAGGGGGTGAATTTTCAAAAAATCTTTCACAGTGCACCCCTTCAATATTAAAGGAACGCCTCTACAACATTTCTAGTTCTAACCGTTATAGGTTAGGCCTTGCATTGATAAATCAGTCAATCAGTCTCTCCTTTCATATTTAAAGATGACTCAGACGCCATCCTTATCGGAGTTACGACGAAAATAGTATCTTAGAAATGTATAATGTACTGAAGTGTGCAAACGAAATCACAGTTAAAAAAGAAGAGAAAATTAAGGATCATTTTTTGAAATTTTCTATTACAATGATGATAGTATACAACTATTGTTTGCCCATAATTGCTGCGCTGGGCAAGCGTGCAATCGCAGAGCGTAGCCTCGCGCCAGGAATGCTGCTGCTAATTCCCACCCTGAAACATTTAAGCTACGCTGTTTTGGATGGATATAGTCAGTTCCAGAACCTCAGATGCTTCTTACAACACCTGTTGCCGCAGATTACAATATATATCTAAATATCTATTACAGATTTTTTATTTTGATCAACCCACAACATCTGCCAATTTTAGGACTAAAAGTGCCTTGAGTTCAGTAATTATCTGTAAAGAGAGAAGAACATGATACACTGTATATATAGGTCGGTAAGTGTTCTAGTTTTCGGAAAAAGTATCTTCAAGGTTGGCTACGCGATAGTGATGTACTTGTAATTATGCTGCGGTGATACGTATTACACGGAGCAGACCTAGTTTAATAAATAAGAACTGACTGTAAGAACATCATAATTGTTAGCACTTTTTGAGGAGAGAAATAGACAAGGAGATTAAATCAAATATAATTACATTTGATACCATAAACATTTTTGTACACAGATACACAAATAAAAATGAAACAAAACTGAAAAGATTAAAAATCAAATGCGAATACATCAAATCAACACCGTAGGCCAAGAATCAAACCGAGACCCAACAAAAGCGAAATCAATTTATGTCATGCAACGCTAAGTTGGACAATAAAAAAATAAATGGAAAAGCACTTACCATTTTTAACCATAAAATTTCGCAGCCAAATGCTTGCTATCACTCATTTGAAAGTAAAGACCGTATCGCTCGAGCAAAGCTTTTGAACTTTGAGCTTTAAGCGCTAAAGATCCCAATTTAAAGCTTTTCCCTTAATTGTTCGAGGGTTCACAAGTTAAAAATAACTTTAGGTCTTAGTTCAACTTGCCGTGCCTTTCGTAAGTTTCATTAGAAATACGAATTTCAACGATATTTTACTGAAAGTTGTTACTCTATTTCATTCTAACAGGATGGTCAACAATTTTTTTTTTCTATGAGTACAGTAACACAACAAACTTACAATTTTTGTGTTAGTATATATAACCAGAGTCTATAGACATTCGCTTTATGGTTTGTATCATCATATCAGCTATCGAAAGTCCGACACAAACCTTCCCAAGAAAAGGATATGTTAGACCATAATTGTCGCGCTCTTTCTTGTAGAGATGTTTGTTAAGCAGTGGACTCTTAATGGCTATAATGATAAATTATGCACCTGACACCAAACTAAGTGAAAGCCTGCATTACGGCATATTGCGCCGCATTCCCTATTAAGTTAAGTAAGTGTAAAACCAATGAAAACGAGAAAAATTAAAAAATAAAAATACTATACGTTCTGTATTCCTCTTCTTTCATTACTCGCAGTATCTAGTCATTTGTGTTAAATCTATATATTAATAAAATGAGAAGTTGACTAACTAAATGACTGACTGACATATCAACGTATTGCTTAAACTATAAGGGTTGGAAATTTGAATATTTGCGCAGTAGTTCCTTTTGTAACGTAGGGCAGGACTGCACTAAAATAGGATTTTTTGAAATTCACCCCCTAAGAGCATAAATCGGGGTTGCAAAATTAGAATGAAACTGCTGTTTTTTTATAAAATTAAGTATAAAGGTTATTTATTGAGTATCTTGAAATACTTGTAAAATATGTTTTAGAAAATCATCCCTTAAGGGCTTAATAGGCTGATGCATGTCATGAAATGGTGGTGGTTGGTATGAAAGCTTTGCAATTTAACGCGGGTGATACAGTAAGGCACTGCTAGTTGATCATTTAGACTGCTCTAAAGTATTCATATTGATCGCTTAGTGAAAAGACTACATAAAAAAAATAGCTCAAGTATAAACTAGATTGTCACTTAGTAATATCGCATTGCTAAGTTCCTTGAAAGAATGAGAGAGACAGTGAAATTACTGCGCAATGTATAATATCCATACGCTATGTTGGCAACGCGCAAGTGATATTGTCGCAATAAAACGAACCTGGCTACGGTGACGCTAGCTATAACGCGGTTTGTATATTTTTTACTCACTAGGACAACTTAAAAAGCCTTGTGTGAAGTGTAGGCTGTACTCAGCCATCGAGGGTTCCGTTTTATATCCAAAAATATAAAAATTATTACAAGTTGTCGTTCGGTCTATCTTGTGTGGAATCAAAAGGTTTTAACAGATAGCGAGTTAGATGATCGGATCATTTGTGGTCTTATAATGATTTATAGTTATGTTGATGTTTGAAACACATATTAATAACTAATACAAATATCTGTAGTTTCTTGAAATAAAATTTTCTCAGATATTTTATTTTTTACTCACACTTATAAGAATATTTTGTGTAGATTGTTTTAGCGATATCAATTCTTTTACTTGACTTCCTTTTTATAAGCTATAATGCACCATCATTATCTCTTGACAAAAACAAAGTTAGGAGTAAACTCAGGCCCAAAACACGGGTAGATCGTTTACCTCGGTCTGAATCGCCTATTATTTTACGAAGCATTTAATAAGTGCGATGCAATACAATTATCTCATACACAGTGTTCTACACTTGTATAAATACGGAAAGCGCTTGTTCAGTCAAGAAATTGTGATATTAAAGTGACGATAAGGTCATCACCTTATCATCATCTTAATATCATGGATGTTCAGGAAAAAATACATCTTGCTATTTTTCATCTCTAGGAGGTACATAGTTGCTAACCCTTATTTGTGACAAAACTGAATCTTTATGATACGTCGAAAAACTCCTTTTTGGGAGGCCTGTGTCCAGCAGTGGACTTTTAGTGGCTGGTGTGATGCTGATGATGATAAGTTTGAGGCCATTGATAAAAAATGGTTACTTAATTACTTTGTAAGTGTATATGCATAGTAAATGCTGGATTATATTTAAGATGATATTTACTGGAAAAAAAACGACTTGCCTCAGGTGTAAGGCGGGGAACCTGCATTTATTATAAAAAATGTGGTTTTAGTTATTTTGAGAATGAATATTATTATTATTAATTATTACTATTATCTGTAGTCGCTTATTAAAATACCTAATATAAATACTATTTAAATCTGCCAGACTCGTACGCTACATATTATGAAAAAATTCTACAAAATTGTTCTCTATTATTAATTTTTCGTTTTAACATCATCGTCCTATCAGCCGAAAGTGATATACTGCAGTACAATTGAGAAAAATTTCTGCTCTCATTGTTTGTAGCCTAGATTTTAATTTCAATATAGGTAAATATATCCAAAAAAACATCGAACTGGTAAAAAGATTAATTACATTTCAACTGAATGTTAAAATAAAAAAACGATTTACAAAATTTTTACAACAAAAATCTAATATGATTTTTATAATACTGGCAATTAAATTGTAGGTATTGTATATAAAGTTTTTTCGTTTAAAAATATAATTTTCATAATCACATATAACGGACCTATTTTCGGAAAAAAAATCTAGTATTTCTGTATCGTACGTTATACATAAACTCGTCATAGAAAATAGTAGTCATTATTTGGTTAATTATATCATCCTTAAGCTATCTAGTATTATAATTACGGATGTAGATAATAGCTAGTGGCTAATAAACTCTCGCTTTCTGATTTTAGTGGGTGAGTTTGATAGGGCAAATGTACGCAAAGGTCATTAGTTTGATCCTTACCTAGAACAAATATTTATATGATGATATTTGTTTTTTCTCTGTGTCTGGTGATAATTATATGTCTTCAAGTATTATATTTGTGACATCTATATTTTCAATCCTCCGTAACACAAACGCTTTAAGCAACTTGAAGTCAGGTCAAGGAACGATGTGATGTGGATTATATTTATTATTATTTGTGTTCATCAAAAATTTGGGTGAAAAAACTTAAATCAGATTGGTAAAATGTTTTGAAATATCATATTTTAAATCAAGTACAATTTCAGTGATATAAATATAATATGTGAATTGAAAAATTTTAACACATTTGTACAGAAATTACGTAAATAGATGAACGTGAAAAAAGGCACTGTCATAGTTAATGTGAAGAAGTGGTAAAAGCTGTTTCTAGTATATTTTCTACAAACTTTAATATAAACACCCCTTACACATAAATGTTTGAATGACACATTCATGTATCTACATGAAGTCAATTAACATTTATTATATATTTTGTGAATTATAGATGAATTTCAAACCTCGAACACTAGTCACAATAAGTCCCATTGTTATCAAATGGAAAATAAAATTTATAGAATCTTTAATTTTTACACGAAAGCAAAGAAGACAGTATAGGAATATTTATAACAAAAATATGTTACCTTTATTTCTTCTAAACATCAATCTCCACATTTTTTTATTTCAAAATTATCAACAAACAAATAAAAATTGTAAAAATCCATTTTAAAGCTGTTAAGAAGTTCATTATGTTATAGTCTGGTAAACATTTTACTTAAAATTTTCTGCGAAAATTACTTCTTGCTTGCCTTTAAAGCCTTATATATAACCTATTATGAGGCTGTATTTCTTGAAACTGAGAATAAGGAATAAGCTCAATCCCCAGTCACGCGCGCCTCGTTGCTCTCGATCCGGGATCCTTTACGCGCCATCGATTTACCCTCGCCGATTTAAAATGAGAAATAATCTTTGACGGTGTTTTGGAATACTAAAACACTTGCATGGTAGAGTAACAGTGGATTTTTTTTATTGACATGTAGTAAAAGATTGCTACACAGAAAAAAATCCTTTCAGAATATAATTTTATCCATCTAAAGGTTGCCTGTAAAAGATTTCAATTAGCGACATAGCCGCCTATCCTTTGTTTTTGTGGTACCATCGTGTTATTTTCATAGGTGTACAATAAAGAGTAAATTATAAATACTATTATAGATTAATAGTCATATCATTGCCACCACACTTGACTAGTATGACATTGAGGAAAATTCCCTTGTTTGTCGTTAGACTTAACAATAGACTTCTAAGATCTATGACGATATATCTAAAACATCGTAACTTCTATATAACAGAATCGGAAATACGACAACTCCGATTATGCACTCAATGCTGTCAAAAAGTTACACTCTACGATTGCCACGACGCTTGCCCAGCGTGGTGATAATGACCAAAAACTTCTAGAATACTTATTTTTTGGGGAAGCATTAGACCAGCATTTTATATCATCATCATTATTACAGCGATTTGAAATCAACTGCTGGACATATGCCTCCCCAAGAATGGGGGAATTTTGTTGCCTATAATGGGATGCATTTGAGCAACACTGTCTCGGATGGATATACCATCTGCCGGTACTTGTCTCTTACGACAACTGGTTCAGGTGGAGGTTTAATACCTGTGTTATGCTCTGTTGTTACCTGACAGCAATGCCTGGTGTTATCAATTAAAAATTCAGGTATAGTTTTCCTTTCGTAATAGTTATGTGAAATAATAAATAAAACAAAAATTAACTAAACCTTATTACGAGTAGTGAACACATTATTGTTAGATAATATTGATAAATGCACTTAATGTTAAACTCGTCATTTAAAATTTAAAAGTAGGTTAATGATTTTAATACGTAATAAGATGTTTCGTAAAGCAATTTATCGATGGTTAGTTAAAATAAAAACCGATAAATTAGACTCGGCATAGTAAATTTAGGAAAAAAAAAACTATAATCAAATATGCTCACAACACTCATACATTGATCTGACTTCAAGATAAATCAATGAAACTTGTGTTACGGACATCAGACAACAGAGGAATCACAAATATAATACTTAAATGCATATTCAACACCCAAACAAAAATATTCATCATAGTAATGTTTGTTCTGTGGAGATCGAATTCACGACCCTTGACATAGAAGGTAGGGACATTACCAAAAGCGCCACCGATCGATCAGGAATAGATTTACCTCTTAATTTTTAATAAAACATAATCGTGTAAAAACAACTAAAGATCACCCAACAAATGCATCACCCAACATATCACTGCCAGAAATTAAATCTAGCTTATCGCTGTGAATCCTTCCAACGAATTTGTCACCACAATCGTAATTACCGACATCCAATACGGAAGATTTATTCGGCCATCGGTTGCTCGTGTTGCCCGGATGACGTAGGCAGACACATTACGCTTCGTTGACCGCCCTCGGACCTCCAACTTGGCCTGGACTTATGGGGATTTCGTTATGTATAGGTTTTGACTGTATTGCGTTTCCAACAATAAATATAAACCTTGTCAGTGATATTCCACATAATATTCTCAAGATTTTACGAATAATGATACAACTAAATTTGAAATCGTAGTTTATTAACCAATTTTTGTATTGACGTTTCCGTTTTCAAGCGTGACAAAGTTGTCGTTTTGTGATTTTTGTTATTCAATTAAGTCGTTCTACTTTCAATTGTATCTTATTTAAAGCGTATACATTGCTAACGGTGTTGGTTATAAATTTATCAAGCCGTCTTAAATTAATTATTATGCTAACTAATACACTGGATATTTTTTTTTGTCATAGGATTGCCGAAACAAATTGGAAGTGGATTAAGGATTTACACCAAAATTACTACGTATAGTTTTGCTACGAGAATGTTGTTACCTATGTTGATACATAGAAATGCCGTTTCGATTGAATATAACATCATAAATCAGTTTAGGTACATTATATTGACGGGCCCGATGGCGCAGATGGTAGTAATCCTATCTTGTACGCCAAAGGTCACCCAGAGCAAATATTAATATGATATTTGTATTTGTTTTGTGTCTGGGTGTTAAACATATTGTCATATGACTTACCAGAACTTACTTTATGAGTCAAGTCAATATATTAGAGGTTGTGCAAATTTATTATTATTATTGCCTCTTACGTCAAGTGGACTGACAGAGAGATATATAGTTACGGGATCATGTTTCGCTTTCTGTGATGCCCACTATAAATAGAAATCTATTATGATATGGAGAAAGCAAGGCTGGGAGTCTCTTTGCGCGATTGATACAAGAAAGAGGAGATACGTAACAGAACCAAAGTTAACGATATTGCCCGGTGGATAGGTAAGTTGAAAGGGCAGTGGGCAGGGCATTTGGTACGCAAAACCGATGGAATCAAGGTTCTGGAATGGGCGGCAAGCGCAGCGTAAGGCGTCCGCCTGCAAGATGGACAGACGATCTGACTAAAACCGCAGGATCACGCTGGTAACTGGTTGGTGGAATTAATGTTTTAAATTAAAAAATCCGAGCATGTTGATTAAAATTAGGTTAGTCCGAAAAAATAACAAGTTCTATAAAAAAGAGAAATTTATAACATTAACGCATACACTATTCATAAGAAAAGATGCATTTTGCCAATTTTGAGAACTATTGCCGTAATGTAACCGAAAAATTAAAAAGTTAGATAAACCGCGTTTTAATGCCTTTAATAATAGTTTTGGTTCTTTAAAAGTCTTGATGTATAAAAAATTTCTGAATTTAAAATTAAATATTTATTAGAAAAGTAGCAAATACGTTTTAGTTTGGAAATCAATTTACTTAACATTATATGCACAATAATTTTTAATACATAAAATTACCTATACTTAAGTATATAGAAGAACTTGATTGAAAGACTAGCAGCACCCTACACTTTCCCCGCGTTAAGATGAAAAACTTTCATGCTATGCAAGGGATGATTTTCGAAAATATATTTAACGTTTTGCATGACATTCAATGAACCAGCTTTATACAAAATTTTGTTCGAATAATTTAAAAGACTGCAAGGTTTCTTACTGACTTTGCACCCCTTCAGGAGGTGAATATTTAAAAATACCTTATTGCTGCCCTACGTTATAAATGAACCTCTCAGTAAAATTTCAAGTTTCTAACTCTTTTAGTTTAGGCCCTGCGTTGATATGTCAGTCAATAAGTCAGCTTTTCCTTTTAATACTGGTAATACTTCTCCTATCATTATATATATATATATATAAATGAAATAAAGATGTAATTGCGTTTCTCTGTAATAATGAAAGAATTATTTACAAAATGCATTTTCTTTACATTTAAACAATTACACAAAATTCTTATATTCAACAAAATATTCAGGTCTTTTTATAATTTTATTCAAATAAATCTTATTGATTTAAAAAATATCATTATCATATTTTTCCATAAAATGTTACAACCATCGGTCGTGACATCTAGTGGCTTTGTCATTAAAACAACAAAGACAAACTTAAGAAAAATGATTGTAAATCCATATATTTATTTATATATCCTTTATATCATACTAAAAGGAAATAATCCTACCAATGAAATCGTCTGTTTGCTTTTAGTGGAGCATTTCGCCCAGTATTTCGCGTCATTATTTATGCAGACATATCACGCTTTGTTGATCGTTACCGACCTCTGACTTATTTCCGGTCTTGTAGGTCTATGTTGTACCGTTATAAATGGCTTTTGGTTGCCAACAGTTTAAAAATATACATACCAAAATATCTATAGTGGGGAATTCTATTACAATCATTGGTTGATGTAATAATTCCAGTTACAACGAGTGTTTTATTACCTGGTACTGTTAAGTTTAAATTGTCGTGAGGTACAGGCAAAGTTGAATAGTACATTCCTATGTGATTTTGTAAAAATCGACTAATGTATCAGAACCGAGAAATAGTCATATATTAATCCCAATTAGTTTACTTCAAATGTACAGGGCGGAGATGGGTATCGGCATCCCCATCGCGAAAGCTGCGCTCTGCAATCGCCAACACACTTGCCTAGCGCGGCAATTATGGGCGACACTTCGCTTTTCTTGGTGAGGCCTATGTTCAGCAGCGGATGTCTTAAGCCTTCCGAAAAAAAGGGTCTCTTGCCCACTATTGCCGCAATGAAAATGCTATTGCCTACACCCATCCTAATGCATTTAAGCTACGCTGTTTCTGGTGTATATGATGTCACCTGTCGATTCCGGTCCTTTAGTCGCTTTTAAAGATACTTGGTACAAGGATGCTTAATAAATTTTCCTCGTCATCATTTTAGCTATTGGAAGACTACTAGACGTAAGACTCCTCAAGAAAGAGGGAATTTTGCTCATAATTGCTCTGCTGGGCAAGCTTGTTGGCAATCGCTACCACGGTCTTTCGGTTCCGGAATCTCAGTTGCTACTACATCAGAGGGATTTTCTATTCTACTCAGTCAGTATCTCAGGGCTGCGCCGTATGCCTTTATATCGTTTGTTTCAATTTATATATATTATCTATGGTCCTCCTTTGTTGAAGTAGCGGGTATATATAATAATATATAGAGATATATCCTTCTACGATCCAGCTTTGCCTGTCCACAATGCAAGCTAATTGCACATGTAAATGTTATCAGTGACAAGCGAATGTCCGCTGATTGCTTACATGTACTAAAGTGAGATTTATTCGCAATCTCTCTCACAGCGTTACTGCCTCGTTCACCTGCAATTCGTAGCACTTTGTTCCCAACTACCGTATGTCGAAGAGATAAAGCAAATTTTGCTTTAGTGCTACGAATATATGTGTTTTTCCTTTTTTCACTTATATGTTCTGCTGATTGTAATTGAGGTGTGATTTTTCACTTCGTTGTACTATTTTAAAAAGCAAACCTAACGATTTCGTATTCTAAAGGCAATTGATATCATCACATATCTAGTGAAAAATTTACATTATTAATATGTTATTGTCGCAAATGTAGCGAAAGTACTTTATAGCATTCTAACTACGTAGAAATAGGCTATAGAATTTACTGCTTGTCATATTAAAATATATCTAAGGCCAATTCAAAAGTCTTCATACAAAATGTATTTAGCTTTTGATCAAAATTGATTGTGTTAGTTCATAAGATTTAAGATTACATATGAATAGCTATATTTGTATTTATGTTTTAGATCTCATTGTGTCTTCTAACATTTCTTAACTCTGTTTTTCCTGATCGCCTCCATCCATCGCTCAATTTTAAATATATTTTAAAATTTAGAACAACACAAATTCTATTTTTTTTATCAATAATAAATAATTATTAAATATTTGCAATCCTATTTTTCGATTAAATTCCTTATTTTAGGATGTTTCATATTTTACTCTGTACGTAATTAGTTTTGCAGCACCATTTGCATAGAGGTTGGAGACATATTATTTCTTATTTACTTTAGATACCATCGTAAAAATACCAGATCTATCCAAATCACTAGATAAATAACCAAATCTACTAGATATTATAATTAATTAATTGAAATTTAAATTAATTTAGTATAATTAATGTTAGGACGCCAAAATATATGGAAAATGTCTGAAATTTATTAATGTTTTTATTAAAAGTTTTAGTTTTTAGTCTTATTAACGCATTAAATCTGTTGCAATAAGCTACGTCACTAATTGCAACATATTTATCGCTCACGTCGCTGGTCGATAGAAATAAATAAAAATAAATAAATATAAATAATATGAATAGGTATAACAAATATGTAGATAAATTTATGCAAAAAAGATACAAAAATATGCCATCAAAATTAAATATAGAACAAAACAATACGTTTAATTAAATATTTCTACACGAAAAGTTTCAACTCCGACAAACAAACGCGTACAACGATTTTGTTTGTAGCAATTCCAAAATAAAATTACGCGACTCCGCCCGGCGAGATTTACTGCCGGTCCTCGCCCCTCCTGACCCTGATATCCGTTTATATCTAGTTATACCCGGTTTATCCGGTTTGCACAACTTTTATAAAGAGCCACTGAAAGGATGAAACTGTCAAACTGTTGCCGGCTAATCCCCTTTCAAGGGCTGAGCGCAGTAAAGGGCTTACTTCGGATGCAATGAGGATTCTGCATTTTAAAATCATTTTTACTTTTAGTGTAAGTAATTTAATTTTGTCAAATAGTTGCTATATTCATGTTGTTAGATTTTAGAGTTTACAATTTAACGGCTGGCTTGCTTTCCGCGACTACTTGTGGTTTTAAATTGTACTTTCATTTACTTGAAATTAGTCTATTTGTCTATGGTTTCAGATATATGTATGCCTTATTATATAAAAATTTATCAACCAGTTAAGCTGTGAACGCGTTTTTATTTATTTAATTAAATCATTCATTATTTTAGAATTAATCAACAGACCTGATGGTGCAGATGGTAAAGGACCACTACTTTTGCGCGAGGGGTTCAATTCCCACCCACAGCAAATATTTGTTTTGTGTCTTGGTGTTACATATATGTATTGTAATAGAATATTTGTGGTTTCCACTTTAAGGGACTAATTCTGGAGTCAGGCCAGTGTAGGAAATGTTGTGGGAACTTATAATAAAAAAAAAAAATAACTTTATACAAAATCTCAAGAAATTACCAAAGTCAGTCGCTCAAAGCACTTCTGTTTTGGACATCAGACCACAGAAGTATCACAAATCTATTACTAAGTATATATTTAACACCCAGACACACACATATATTTATTATTTAAATGGTTGTCCTGCCGCATAAGGCAGGAGCACTATGCTCCACCGGTTAAAGAGGAAGGTACTATTCTACTTTGCCGGTACCTCACGGCAAATTTAAGCATTACTCTTATTTAAAAATTATGTTTTTTTGTGTGTGGAGAAGTCAATAAACAATCCTGGTGTTTCAACCGGGAGCGTTTACATCATTCTCACCAATATCCCCCGGCAAACACTTGTATTTATTCATATATAAGACATAAAACCTAAAGATTGGCAACGCGCTTGGGATATCCTTGTAATATTTCAGAGACGTCATTAGGCTGAGGTGACGTTTTCAATTAAGCGGACTCTTACAAAAAAACTTAACCACTTCGCCATCTCGTCAAAGAGCCAACGTCAGTCACGTTTTCATCCTGCACACTTACGTTTGTAAATCTAAAACCGAGAGGTCGTTACAAAGCAATCTAGTTAAGGATATAGCTCGTAAAGACCTGGAGCGAAGCTCAGATCTATGACGGAGACGTGACTTGATTCTAGATATAGACTGAACCTAGACCTAGGTTTTAGTATATAGACATATATTAAATTATAGAATCTATGCTTTTAACATGTAACGTGATTGAAAGAAACTGGAGCTCGCGTTCTTCGCGCTCGAAATTTAAATATAACTCATTCCATTTTTAAATTTCACTTTATTTAGGTTATATTGTCAAAAAACAACATTTTTTTCAAAACGACCAAAATAAAATATTTAGGCTGTGTGGTACCAGTAGGTAGAATAGTATATTCATCTGAAACAGAGTAGCTCAAACGCAACAGGGTGGTAATAGGTAGCAGCATTACTGTCGCGAAACGAGAATATAATCACTAAAGCCAATAATTGAAGTAGTATGTCAATTAAACAGTAAATATTAGAGTATATATGTGTGTGTGTATATATATATATATATATATATATATATATATACTAAATATACATAAAACAAAAATAAAATAAACAAATAAGAAGAGAGTATATATATTTATATTATAAATATATTCCTATGTTCTTCTTACGAACGTAATCTCCGTTTCTCTAATACTATCTCGCTTTTAACTCCTTCTCATCTCTCTAGTTTTTTAATTAACTCTTTTACAGTGACAGTTGTACGCGCCTAAAATGCGCGTCGGTGAATTTTACGCGATCCTCAAATAAATTGATTCTGAAACGCTTCCTCCGTACCTTATTTACTGATGCTGCTTATATAACTTAAAACCCTTTCTGATGCACGCTAATTATCTCATCAGTGTATTCTAATTTTTTTTATTTTTCGTGTAATGGTTGTCTGGGAAATAATGCCTACTGGCATTATAAGTCCACCATTTGTACATTTCGTAATATTTTGTGCGATAAAGTTCAATAAATTAATTATAATATACATACATAAATGTATATTATATGAATTATACATTATATAGGAGCTCGCAAGAATAGCAGTTTTTTTATTTAATTATAGAAAATAACTATTTCATACTTACTTGACACTTATCGTTATATTTTTGACATGTCTATATAATATAGATTATTTATATATAGATGTATTATGGATTGTGTTTTTTGATGTATTATCTATATTATGCTACTGGTTTATTAAAGATTTTTCAGTAATAGTTCCATGAAAGGGTAATAAACATACATAATAGTCACAAACTTTCGCTTTCATAGTATTAGTAAGGATCTTACGCTATTGCTTATTTACTAGAGATTTCCAATAAGGCTTTATGAACTTAAAGGCCTTATATTTAAATTTAAGCTGACATAAAACCGTTCATTGTTAAAAATCTTTCAATTATAATTTCGTTTATTACAAACCATGTGGATGATCCACAAACAAGGGAATTCTTTTTTTTAAAATATAGTGACTAGCATTTCACCCGCAAATTTGTCCGCGAGGCTTTTTTCTCGTCCCTGAGGAACTGTTGTTAGTCCGAAAATAATTCCATGTTCCGTCCTGACAGCTTAACTTTGTAACTGCAAAAAGTCGTGCCGATTTCATGGAGAAAAATAAACAGCTATATTTATTTCAGGGGAACATGTTTATGGGATAAAGAGTAGACTATATATATATTGTTCCTGATTATCTCCAAAGTTTATGCCAAAGTTCATAGTGATTTGTTCCGCGGTTCCAGCATGCAAGTTTAACAAACATCACACAATTCCACACATCAATGTTTAGTAATTTCTGTCTGTATCAAAATTTACTTAACTTATTTGCAAATAATCTTTCATTCACACAAGCAACATCTTGTATGGCAGCTGACGTAATCATCCTCATCAGCCATTGGAAGTCCAGTGCTGGACCTGTCCAAGAAAGGAGGTTTTTTGCGTCTTGCAATCGCATATCGCAGCTATTGGGACAGGGATGCCGCTGCCTATCCTCACCCTATGCATTTGAGCTGTACTGTTTTGGAGGGATATACCGCCATATTTCGGTTCTAGTGTCTTAGTCCCCTCTTGCGACTGCCTGCTGCTGTGGGAGGTACTATTCTATTCTGCTGGTACTGCACAGCTGCCGACTATCACACTTCTTACATGATTGTATTTTATATTCATATGTATTGATTATGTCTGGATTATGTAATGAATATTATTATTATTATTGTACCCCCGTTTTGTTTACGGAAAGGAAAATTATGTGAGTAAAAGCCGCTTGTATAACATATTTATTATAACAATACACGTTAAAGTATAATTATCTAATAAACCATATGTTAGGCCTGAACGCTGAACCTGAACTTAAATACGCATGTAGCTTATTAATTACAAATATTTTCCTTTAATTAGTGTCTTCAATTTCATAATCCTGTATTATAACCTAGAGTACGTAATCTGAAACCTGGAATGTGTTGTATACGGTAATAGATACTGCAATGTCTATTGTCTATACTATTTATTAATATGATCATATTAACCTCGGATTTACATCTAGTGTAATCCAAAAATAGTTAGCATTAATTACCAATAAATCGCATATCGTAAATATACTACCATTACCACTATATCAGCCATTGGGGTCCACTGCTGGACATGGGCCTCCCTAAAAAAGGGAAATTTGCGCCCATAACTGCCGCGATTAGAAACCGCGTTGGCAATTGCAGAGCGCAGCTTTAGCATCGGGAATGCTTCTGCCTATCCTAACCCTGTGAATTTAAGATAGATTATTTCGGATGGATATGCCGTCTGATACCGACAGCTGGTATCTTCGTCACCTTTGACGATACTTGGTACAGGGGGAGGTACTATTCTACTCTGCCCGACCTCACGGCAAGATAAAATACGTTTTATAAAATTATCAAGTAAATTCGTACAAATTTTTTGCAAATACAAAAGTTTGTGAGTATGAAAGTGCTTGATACTCTTTCACTAATGTAATTTGGTACCGAGATTATTGAAAGACTAGAGTAACACATAGGTTACCTTCGACCCTGTAAACGCTTGATGAGTCTGGCATTTTATTTTTCTCTTCTTAATCGGAATATAAGGCATTAGAAACAGAAGAAATCCTCAGGTTCAACGACCAATGTGTATTATGACCAATATGTCATATTTCTGTAGCCAACTGAAAAGAAAATCGAAAAATGTTCATATAGCTTGTATTCTCATAGCTTGGTTGAATTTGACACGAGGTGATCCGAAAGACAAATGATTTTACTGACATAGTCCAACGTCTAAGCCTGGTAGAGCATATAGAACTAATACCTGAGTAAGCCAATATATCAAGTTTTGGAAAAGAAGAAGGAAGTTAAGAAGGTTGACAGATGATCTGACTAGAATCGCAGTATCAATTTTGATGCAGGTGCCATACAACCGGTCCTATCCGAAATTTTTTAGGGCTATATATATCAGTGGATGTCCTACGGTTAATCTGATAATAATGTTTGTATTAAGATCGGTTACATTTCTTTTTTATATTTAGACAAATATAGCTTGATTTTTTGCTAGAATTCCTCCCAATAAGTGACACTCCTAATTTTATTGAAATTTCTTTTAATGCCCAATCGAATCAAAACACTTAGGCCTCTTAAGCATTTGCCAACATCTTTTACAAAAATAACTTTGCACATTAAACGTCCTAAGAAAGTAATTCTACTTTAAACAATTGACGGTAGTTGGAGCAAATAGTCCAATACAGATTTTTAAGTTGAGTGCAGCAAGGTTCAAAATAGTTACCGTTGTTTCTGTAAAACGACTCATGAATGTTATTCGGGCTGCCATTCCAAATACAATTTGTTGCTCCGATCGACGCAGCCCCGATAGTACCATATTGGCCTGTACCGATAGCAAAAAACAACATTTACTTTTATATTTGTTTTTCGGTAAACTTCACTTTGTAAATGTATTAAAAAAGGGAGGGGAAACTTCATAGCTTTTGTGTGGTCATGATTGCGATTTTATTGGTACAGGCAGCAGAAATGTGTAAGCAACAATCAGATAAAACCTTCTTTGTCCTTCATCACACAACAAAATCCACTGCTGGATACAGGCCTTCCCAAGAAAGGGGAATTTAGTCATTATTGCCACGCTGAATACTGATACTTGGTAGCAATTGCAGAGCGCTACTTAATGATGGGAATGCTGCTGCCCATCCCTGCCTTATTTTTTTGCTATGATATCACGGGTGGTATATACCGGCATCTATCAATTTTCGTATTTTAGTCGTCTTATAAGACACCTATTATTACAAGAGAGGTCCAATTCTACTCTGCTGGTGCCCTATACCCCTTTGTTTATTTATCAGCGTATAAGCTGTCAAGTCAGATCGTCTCTCCACCAGCAATTGTAAAGTGGCAAGTGGTCTTCATTCCAAGACCTAAAGGATTCACCCTGTCGGTACTACGTGCTTAACTAGAGGTAGATGACAAACAAATGTATGCTACATTGGTACTGATTGTGTCTTCCAATTAGTCGATATATAATTATCATCATCGTTACAGCCATTGGAAGTCTACTGCTGGGCATGGACCTCCCAACAAATGGAGTATTTTGCCCATAATTTCCGCGCTGTGCAAATGTGTTGGCAATCGCAGAGCTCAGCTATCGCGACAGGGATGCTGCTGCCAACCCACCCTGTGTATTTGTGCTCTACTGTCTCGGGCGGATATACCGCCACCTGTCGGTTTTGATACCTTAGTTGCCTTTCACGATACCATGTACAGAGGGAGGTACTATTATATTCTATCGGTAGATAGAATATAATAGTAAATTATCGTCACGGCACGATATAGATATAGTCAAATATATAATAAGTCAAAGAAATTAGTATTGAAATTGTAACAATAATCTGTATATTAAAATAGTTTTTTTTTAAACTAGTAACTATAAAACTAGTTAGTTAACCAGGTCGACAGACAAGCATACAGTCTGTGTGATAGTAAGCGTCACTGCAACCTATAGATACTCGGAATATCATAAGGATATCACTAACACGTTGCCAACCATGTGACAAACTATTATGCCACATTACCTGGTAAATTCACTGCCTCTCTCAGACCGGTACACAACAGTTCTTTTTGGCCGTAGAAATAGGTGAGAATGCGGTACTAATCAGACGATCTTTTGCATGAGGTCTACCTCATGTACAATTATTGCACTGTAACATTATCTCTCACTACCGGCGTTGTTAGCCAACTCAAAGAAGCCCAACAAGCTGAAGAGAGAGTTATCATCAAAGTCTTTTTTCACAATTGAAACAGGAATAAAGAGATTCGCAAGATAATCTAAGTAATGTTCAAAGCTGCGAATTATTTAGTTTAGACGGTAATTGGATACATATAGCATAATAAAAAAAAATATATATATAAGCCTAAGTCGACAGACATATGGTCCGCGGTATTATAAGCGTCACTGCAGCCTAAAGATGCTCGTATTATCACAAGGATATCACTAATACGTTGCCCACCTTGCGACTTGAAATGTTATGCCTTTCTCACCCGTCAAACCGGAACACAGCTATGCAATCACTGCTGTTTGACGGTAGAAATATACAAGAGTGTGGTAAAAATGCAGACGAACTTTGTATCATGTCTACCTCATGTAACGAGAGTACTCTGTTCGGTCTACTTGTAGATTAAATAATAATTAATATTATTATTATTTCCTGTTAAAAGATTTATATTAGTTTCCCAGACAACTTTTACAAAGAACGTAATGTTAATGGTTAATCTTTATCATTCTATAACTAAAAAGTAAGATTTAATAAAATATTAAAATAATTTTCATTGTCCGAGATAATGAAAAGAAAACATACAACAAATGTCAAGTTAGCTGGTTTACTTAATCTTCTTTATTAAGGGGACAGACGAGGTTGTGGTATTCTATACGAATAGTAAGTTTGTATGTGTGGTTGAATGTAGTGTATTGCATTTGGTACCGTTAGCAAAAAATTATTTATTTTCTTACTTTGTTAACGTATTATATACAATCCTCTATTGGCTGCAAGTTTCTATTATATTTTGTTTATAAATATATAGGTTCTGTGGATTTTGAATGAATAAAAATATATGTATTCTACGCTGAATAATATATAAATCTGAATTCGAACACGAAATCCTGAGAGTTACTGTAAATGTTGTAACTTATTAATTTTGTTTAAAAATTTCATCACGTAAATTTGTTTGTAGTCACAAATAATCAAAATCGTAATTTAAATCAAAATCGTAAAAAAATTACAAACGCACTAACAAAACCCACGTATTTGTAATATATTATTGAATAAGGGTCTGGTCAGATTGTCACTCATAATTTTTGAGTTTTGCTCAATAGTTGCTACACTTGGCAGGCGTGGTGGCATTCGCGACTTAGCAACAAGAATGCTGCTGCCTATCCCGCCTATTGCGTTTGTGCCACGCTTGATGGATGAGTATACCGCCATCTATCAGTCGGATACCTCAGTCGCCTCCTACGACAAAATAGAGACTTTTTTTTGACCCTTTGAAATTCCCGCGATAAGCATCAAAACAAGAACCAATATAACTGTTTAAAATAATATGCTTGTCCTAGTATTATTTTATGCTAGCTGACCCACTTGCTTGGTGTTTATATACACTTAGCAAAAAAAAAAATAAAATCTGTTAGGTACTTTAGAAATACATTCCAATCAAACAAGGTGACACGTTTTTTTATATATTAAGATTATTTTATCAAAATATTTGTCATACAGCTGCCATCAATGTCAAACTCCATTAGTTTTCATAAGAAAAGCTAAAGTTTTTGCGAAACTATCTCAAATTTTTCTTTCACAAAACTGTATCCTTTTAATAAAAAAATCAAACTAAAAAATAATTATTAAAATCAATACGTTATATATTCCGTGACAAATGAAAATGAGGATATTTTTTTCTATGACATGATTATTTACAGACTGAAATAAAAAGAACTAAATTATTATCATCATTTCAGAACGTCCTATACTGAACATGGTCCTCGCCAAAGAGGAGAAAATTTTGGACAGGTGCAGGCGCGCAAACATAGAAACGCAACAGGAATGCTACTGTCCATCTCTGTCCCTGTCTCCCGTTGCACTTGAGGTACGCTGTTCCCGGTGCGTGTAAGGCTATCAGTTGGCCTTCATTCGCCTTTTACGACGCCTGGTCAAATGAGACATACTATTTATTCTACTAAACGAAATTCACATCTAAATAAAATAATAATATTTTTGTGATGCCTTTTCGTAATTATGTTGAGGTGGATTGTCTCCTGATAATTAACAAATCGTGTAATTAAAACCTTGGGCCATGACAAAGGGCACCCATGGGAAACGATTCAGGCATACGAAATTTGACAATTATTACATATAAATTAGACAACATAATATGATATATACTACAAACCCGATGGCGCAATGGTAGTGATCCTATCTGGTGTACCAAGGTTAGTGGGTTCGATCCTAGTAGAAATATTTAAATGGTGATATTTATGTTTGTTCTGTGTCTGGGTATTATATATGTATTGAAGTATTATATTTGTGATCCCTCTGTTGTCTGATGAACACAATTGCTTTAAGCGACTTAACTCGGAGTCTGATCAATGTATAAGTTGTGTGACTTATTAGGTGTAAATTTTATAATGCACTAAAAAAATTAGTTTTAAGAACATTATACCGCTGTTTTCATTCAGGAACTATCCGCTAACTAATCCGCTTTATGCATTAAAACTAGGTTCTTTGTTTCTTGAGCCCTAAACTTACACATTTCAAGAAAACATGTTGTGTAAAAGAAATACTAAGTTGACACGGGAGCCGTGCACTTTCCGGTAAAATATTTAATAATTTGAAAAACCTTTGACACCAAAAATGGTGCATTCGTTTGTGCTCCTCTCTTTTGTAGCGAAGGTCGTGGGTTCGATTATATGATGATAATTATTTGTTTTTTTCTGCCTGGATGTCTTAAATATGTATTTGTATTTGTGGATTCTCTTTTGTCTGAGTACGTAATACAAAAGGCTTTAACTGACTCTTCTCGGCGTCAGGTCAATGTCTGAGTAGTTATGTAAATTGTATGAATTTTAATAATTCACTCTCAGTTGGCATGGTACAAAGGCGGGCGTATTGCTAACAGCTAAATCTTTCAGGCAACCTTGAGATAGAGAAAAAGTTTAATGCTGTTCATTGTTTAATGTAAGCGATTTTTGGTTTTGGAGAAGTTAAAGCCCAATTCCGTGTTAAGTAAGTGTTAAAATTGTACTTATCGAAATACCCTCATTAAACCTCCCTTCTATCAAGCTATCGTAAAAAAAACCCGATAAAAGCAACACAAGTCTTTTTGCATAACATATGAAACAAAATTCCTATACGTAATAAATAATAAAGATGGTTATCCTTTAAGAGGGTAAGCACGGTAAATATAACCGCCGATCAATCAAATTGTATGCATGCATATTAAGATTGATTCCCTTCATTACAGGCTGGTATTAACCTGTATTTATAAGCAAATATGATAAAAAAATTTCATGGAAAACGGTTCATACTTAAAAACCTACAAGTTTATCTGAAACGGTTACCGTAATATTTTATTAGATACATAAATATTTTGTCAATTTTGTATCATTCCGTAGGTCTTAAGTTTTCTTCATTATATCAGCAGTTGAACGTCCACTGCTGGACATATGTCTCCCCAAGAAAGGGGGATAGCGTAGCATCACGACGAGAATGCTGCATTTTTAATATATAACAATCTATTCAGAATCCCTACTACTTGTATATTTGGCTCATCATAATTTTCATTTTAAAATTGTTATTTTTTATATATTTTGTTGTTTGTTAGCCCCACAAAAAATTTACCCTCTAATCGCTCGACTTATTTCGCTGATATTGGTTTTTAAAAGTTTATTATAAGTGTAGTAAAATATAGTATCGAATACAATTTCATTTTCCCATGATATTGCTCCTACCTAATTACCTTGTCAAACAATTTGACGGTCGTCTCTTCGGTACGGGTAGACTCGGGTCCCCGCGAATTGAAGAATGTGTTAAATTACAGGTTTTGAGTCGATGACATACATTTATATTTATTTGAAATATTTTTTTATAAGGTTGACAGAATAATGTCATAAAATTGATATAGGTGTTTGACAGTTGTCAATAATTTATATTTTCACTATACTTGAAGGTGACGGTTGATTTATTGCTACAGCCTGTTCGACATTTTAAACTAATAACTTTATATATTATTGTTACAGGGTTGCTCCGGAATGAACTTCTAAGCTACTAAACTGATTTTAATATTTATTTGATTACTGTGTATCTCAATTTATAGTCGCAATATTTCTTAAAACGTTTAAGATTATAATAAGACGTCTGTCGGGACAGCTAGTACCATATATCTTATAGATATTTGTGATAAAAAACAAAAATGTCGATGATATAAATGTGAGCATTAATTTATTTTCTTTCGGGAGAGTTGTTTTCCTTCAAACGATTGGACTTGGATAGCTGTAAATCAGAATGACTTAGTCAACAATCTCATAGAGTTTCTAATTTACTGGCATTGCTAAAACTTCCACCCAATTTGCGAATAAAACATAACATTTTGACTGGCTGTCAAAAACAAATAAATAACACCCATCAACATCGAGGCAATCCCACGTTTACTGAAGATTCCAAGGAATTTACAATACTATTTAGCATTTACGAATTTCAGTGTATTTGCCTTTGCGATAATCATAAATAGACCTCAAGGTTGTTCGTTAGAAGTTTGCTTGATATTCCACTTGGAGTTTCCTTGTTTCATTAATTCAAAATTATGCATTGCGTGTCCGTATCATCTTTATGTATTGAATTACTGTTAGAAAAACCATGTAGTGAACGTTTTGTATTGATTAACTGATAATTAAGGTTAATAGTGTTTTAACTAATTTAAATTATAGCCTAATTCCAACTGATATTATAAATGCGAAAGTAATTAGTTTGCATGTTAGCTCTTCATATGTGTTAGAAGCATATATTTAATTGAGATCCCCGAGCAGAACATAGGCTACCTTTAACTCCAAAGAAACGTACTATTATCGTGAGATTTACAAATAATATAAATGTCAATTTTACTACTAACAAAAGTCGATAGATGTCGCGAGCGATTGACTTTCCTAAGAATTGAAAAATTTTGCTCATAATTACCGTTCTGGGCAAGCGTAGTGGTAATCGTCTACGCTTTGCAACGGAATTCGTCATTGCATCCCCACCCTGTTGAATTTAGCTGCACTGTTTCGGGTGGATATACCACCACCTGTCAGTTCCGGTTCCTCAGTCGCCACTAACGACATCTTGTACAGGGGGAGATATTATAGGCATTCTATTTGTAACAGCAGAGTGAAATGATATAGTAAAATAATCATACATATAATTACAATAAATTCCATGAATTTTAACTTTTTTTTCAATATTATTAATATTTGAAAAGATTCCAAGACTATCTTTAAGCCCATTTTATAAACATTAGAATTCTAGCTACGTCGGATACAATTATTGCTTGTAAATAATGGAATGTTTAAAGTACCTACACTCCACTTTAAAGAAACAAAATAGAATTAAGATATCTCTTGTCTGCGAAATTTCCGGTATTATATTACTAGAAAGGAGTTTTTAAAATAGTGTTGGGACAGTTATTAGTAAATCATTGATAAAATATATTTTCTCAAGTCCACAACCTTTCGTATTTGATAAGACTAATCATCAAGCCAAGATAGATCGAAAAATGAAAATCAATTAAAGCTCTATATATATATATATATATATATATCGTGTCATCCTCCATCTTCACCATGTTCCATTTGAGCTACTAAGTTTCCGGTACCTATTTTGCCCTTACCTTATGAAAGGGATCTGGTAAAGGGTGCTATTCTATTAGTGTGTATATATATATATAAGTATTAGTAAGTTACCTTCAACACTTTACTAGAACTTTTTTGCCTCCAAATAGCTGTGATCGCATGCTGGGTTCCGGCTTGTAGGGTGAGGGAGTCAGTCAAATTATTGAATAAATGTGACATTGTATCTTCAGTTCACAAGGTTGGTGACACGCTAGTGATATCTTTGTGATGGCGTGTCTATAGGCTTCAGTCATGTTTATCATTAAGCGGACCGCTTGCTGACTTCAGAATATAAAAAAAGGAAAACAGGTGTGTGAAAAATATTTCTTGTATGTTTTGTAACTGGATGTAAATTTATGTATTTACGTATTATATATAATTTCATTCAACTGCTTTAAGCCATTTATCTCGGAGTCAGAACAATGGCTGAGATATTGTGTGATTTGTGTTTTGTAAATGTGTTTTCATATACCAGACCCGACGGCCTTTTATATAGTTTCCTTTTCTTGTGCTATAAGGGTAGGTAGTTCAACAAAGTAGAATAAATATTTAAGTGATGAATATTTGTGATTATTCTGTGTTTGGGTTTTAAATATATTTACTCGTATTTAAGTGTGATATTTATAATTCCTTTATTGTGTAATATCTGTAACACAAGTACTTTAAGCTACTTATCTCTAAGTCAAGTCAATATATGTATAAATGCGTTTTTTTTTATAAAATGACCGCAGAACGCCCCTAATTATTTCATTCCAGCACATTTAATTCAGATAAAATAAACACAGAGCCTCCATTTTTAACTTTAACACGGACCCGTCAATTAAATTCAATTGACGCGGAGGAATTTCAAATGTCAATTTAAAAATTCCGAGAATATTCCACGTTGAAAAATGGATCGTGCCTTCGGTGAAAAAAGGGCATGAAACAACCGCTGTGCATTTAAACTTTGGGAAAACTGGGAAAAGTGTAAAAGTATCGAAGGTAAGCTGTGATGCTTCTTATTGAGAAAATAAATGGATATTATAGCTCGTTATAAAATTTTATCAGTTCTCACACTTGAGCTAAAAACTTCGTAAAATGTCGTCAGAATTGGTAACTCAGTCTCACCTGTTTCTAATTGCAGTATTTGCATCGCTATGTTCCAGTTTAAAGGATGACAGAGGCAGGAAAATTACTGGGTAATGTGATATAATATCTTGAAGTCACAAGGTTGACAACGTGTTAGTGATACACTTGCGATATTGAGAGCGTCTAGGTAGGTTGCAGTGACGCTTCCTATAACGTGGACTGTGTGCTCGTTTGTCGACCTGGTTTAATAATAATTTTTATGTATTAGCATCACATTTTGTATACTTTTAAACAGAAGCACTCTGCGCTTTCAATCATGTAGTTTCTTATCCCGTGAGAGTAGTAAAAGAGGTACTTAAACTACCAGAAGCAGGTATATACTTTTAAAGCAGCATAGCTAAAAATGATCACCGCAATATTTGAGTTGATGTTTCACGCAGCAGCATAACTACTATAAAGGCACGCTATGCGATTGTCACCGCGGTTGCCCATCACGGCTAATATCTACGTACAAAGAAGATAAACAATATGCCGGCACGTGTCATACATACCGAATCTGAGCATCAAATGCTGACGCTATAATACAGAAAACAGCACGTTATTTATCTGGGTTGCCATATTAATAGGGATAGTTGAAAAATATTGGTGTTTTACACTTTATTGGTCAATTATTAATAAAAAACATACTTCATTTTTACACGTGATAAAAACTGTGCTTCTCTCCCGATAATAATATTTTTACAAAATAAACAAATCCCGTAACACTTAAATTACCTTCATGTGGATTTATAGAGGTGTTGTGAACATAAAAATACATTTCAGGATCACTCATAACTATTGAATCTTCTTCAGCGTTTCTGTCAAACGAATTTTATAGTCGTTCGACTGAAGCGCTGAAGAAAAAATATGGTAAAAAATGTAACTGTTGATTTGAATGACCCTATTGATTTGGCAACCCACTGTACGAGTATATGTCACAGAACCTACATCGCGCTTACATCGTTATCACAACACTAATATACAACACAACGTACTCAACACACAACTGTTGTGGTAGTGTTAGTACCCTTGCTATGATTTGCATAAACATGCACTAGCCTAGGCTTAAAGTGCGGCTGAGCGCAATCTATACTCTTTAAGTCTTAAACTTCTTAGTTATTAACTATGGCTACTCAAGCCAGGGTCCTTAAAGGCACCATTAAAATTTCGCCGTTAGTTTTGTTTAGATCCCGCAAACCTATCGAAAGTGGCGTAGGGCCTTTCATGAATGATCTGCCTAGCCTCTTTTCAGTGTCACAGCATTAGATTTGTAAAAAAGTTGCCCTGAACACGATCACCGGACTCCGACAGTTCAACAAAACATAGAGAACACTAAAACTAACATTGTTGCTTTTGTAATTGATACGTCAAAAAATATATTTAACAAATGGAGTTTTCACTACACTCGCTAAAAAAATCTAAATATGGATTCAAAATACCTGTAGGTATCAATATAAAAATATTTTTTACGTAGGAATATTTGTTAAAATACAATATCGATTTAAATGTACCCCGCGGGAGAATCGAGTCGTTTGATATAATCCCTGTTTGAACTGTTTCTGCTGTTGACTGATCTGGTGGATATTTCCACTGAATCAACCCTTTGTGTTTCAGGTTACGGCCATTAATAAATATGAGACCTCCCTTATTTCAGGACGTTATTTACAAGTGATTCCACTTTTTATCCTTCCACGTGTCCAATACCACTCATAATAATTTAAAGATTTTTTAATAAGTGGTTCGTAAGTGGCTCCATCGCGTAGTGACAATTTATACTTATTTATTTGTGTAACTTAAAATATGAAAATGTAAAGGATGTTGGAACGAGTATCAATGGTCTATACAACTCATTTATACATGAAAATAACTTGAGGTGTAATTTTATAGAAAATACTAAGTAATGCCTTTTTAACGCCATTAAAAAGTACGAGTATTTTTTGTATGAGTAGTGAACGCGATTATATTAGAAATTATGAATATATAGTTTTACAAAAATTACGGAATTTATATTTTTTCTTTAGAAATCCATAGAGTCGTCTGTAATACAGAACTGATTTAAAATTATAATATTTGAACTATTGAAAAAAGTTTTAAGTGTCCTTAATTTGAAACCTCATGGGTACATAGCTTTTTTTTTAAACTTTATTGTTCTATAACTTTTGTATAATTGTATAATGCATATAAAAACAAGCAGCGTCCCGCGGTTTCACCTGCTTTAAGTTGTAGAACAAACTAGTTTCGTTTATGATTCTCGGTTTGTTCTACAACTTAACGCGGATTATTGATGGTGTTGACTCTAGCGTGATATTATAGAGCCTATAGTCTTTCTCGATAAGTGAGCTATGAATTACTTAATTTTTAGTCAGTCAGTCAGCTTCTCCCTATATATATATATAACATTTTTTTTAAATAAGTTTGAAAATCAAAGAACTTTCATACTGACATAGCACCTTTCTTTTGCCGACTTAAGGTATCATTTTCAAAAATCTTTTTCTAGTGCTCTCAACTTTAAAAAAGGGACCTATAAGCAGGATTAAAAGTTTATCTTATAGTTTAAATACTACGCTAACAAGTCTGCCAGTCAAGCAGAAAAGCAATTTCTCTTTATATATATATTTATATATAATTGGATGGATTGGCAATTTTAAGTTTATTACAGTAAAATCCTCAATATAAATTTCACCACCACTATTTTGTTCGTGCTATTTGTGCCGTATCTAAGCGATTTTATTCGGCTACCTGAGATCGGGTTTCTACTTTGTCGGGTTTTCGACCTCCTTTTTTAATCGGACTCCACCGGATTTAGTTCACGCCGGTATTGGCGAACACTTGCAATACTTTCCGAAACAGACACCCAATAAGCGGTAGCAGGATCAGATACCTACCTACCTTTATTGTGGTTATCCGATTATCCGCAAGGAAGCTCATAAACTTTAATCGCCACCCGGCTAGTTCTGGAAACTTCCAAGATGGCGTCTGTTCTCTAATCGCATCTGTAATAACTTAATGGATTAGTTTTACTAACGTCGTTATGATGAGGATGAATCGTTAAATACAGTCCAGCTCTGGGCCGTTTAATCATTTCGTTTGAGATATCAGTGACAAGTTTGACGGGCTCAATGGCACAGTAAGTACACCCCCCCCCCCCCCGGAGAAATTAAAAACCTCACGTGAAGTTCTGTTTTTGGATCTTAAAAAAAGTAATAATGTATGTGTGATTCCTCTAATATCTATTCTCCACAACAAAAGGACTGGCTTTTGCTTACTCAGTCTATTGTAAGCTTACCTGCTTATTGTTTGGATTCTACATAAATAAAGTCAAACAAGTTTTTATTTTTATATATATAGAGCAGGCTATCATAGGCACTTTTAAATACTAAAAACAAAAAAGAACAATGATTGGCTTATTACAAAATTGCCCAAATGATTGATGACCTTTCCAACTTTATAGGGTTATAATAGTCATTTAAACAAAAAGGTTATTGAGTTTCTTTCTTTATATTTTTTTATTAGACGCCCGTAATATCATAAGGATATCACTAAAGCATTGCCAATCTTGTGACTTGAAGGTAATGTCACATTACCCAGTTATTTCACTGCCTCTCTCACTCTTCAATCTGGAATGTAGCAATAGCAAAACCGTTAATTGGCGGTAAAACCTATTTACTAAAATTATAAAGTAGGCAACTCGATTCAATTCAGTTTAATTCAGTTTTCCCATTATCTTTCAAAAAATAATAAGCCTTAACAACAAGTTTGCTTATCACGCAATTCTTGAAATTATAATAATAACTTCTCACAACATCTCATACCTTTCACCTGATACTGTGATAAGTTGCTTGAAGCACTTGTGTTACGGACATCAGACAACAGAGCAATCACAAATAGACTACTTAAATACATATATTTAATACCCAGACACGGAACAAATATAAAAATTTATACTGGGTGGGGATCGAACCCACGTCTTTGGCACACAAGACAGGATCACTACCATCTGTGGCATCGGCCCCATCAATTCAAGTTTATTCAAAGGCAAATTTAAAATGACATAAATTTATCAATTGATCCCTAGATCCTAGCAGCTTCTTAGTAACGGTAGCGTTATTGTTAATGTTTGAACGAGGATGTTAACAGGCTTTAGCAGGTATGCCTTTTTTCTTCTGTCCGATAGACCTGGCTACATATAAGATTAAGACGCTACAAAGACCGGGAGAGAGAATAATTGCGCAGCTATCACGACGGGCATGCCGGACTGCAGCCCATCGCCAACCAGTGCATTTGAGTTAAAAAAATTCTGACCGATATACCGCCATCTGTCGGAAGAACTGTAAGAGGCGACTAAGGTAGTCGCCTCTTAAGACACCTGGCGCAGTGGGAGGTACTATTCTATTCTGCCGGTACCTCACGGCTGATTATTATGGATACTAAAGTGAAATAATAAATTATACCAATATTTACTAAACAACATTGACTACACAAAATTAATATCATAACTAATTATATTTTTAAGGACCCTAGCAAATGATTCTCCATATTTTAGGTGGAAAACAAACAAACGAAGGTATTTTTGTTCCTTTTGTTTTGTTTTTTTGTTCCATTTTCATTTATTTCGACAGTATGCATGTATCGAAAAAAGTAATATATAAAAGACTACCACATTTGTAAATAAACAACGGTATTATGCAAATAATTAACCGGGTAATTACTAGCAGGAAGGGATGTTCGGGTCCCATATACATTGGGGTGTCCCCGAGAGTACTGTATCAAATGTAATGGAAGCTTAATATTTCTTTAAACTGTTGTCAGTTTCTGTTATATGCTAGATTGTACTTTTGATAAAGAGATCGATGTAGTGTAAAAGATGATGTTGTGACAACAATAGATAAAGGAATGTTGAGATGGTTTAGACATGTAAAAATGATAATTAAAAGTAGAATGACTGCACAAATATACAGAGTTAATGTGAATGGAAGAGCCAGTATAGGACAACGGAGGCGGAAATATAAACTAAAAACCAGATTAAAGAGGTATTAAAGAAAGGTCAGAAGTACCGAGAATAAACGAGATTGTGTGAAAGGACTATTGTGAGTAAGGAAAGCAAGAGAAGTATGCCAAGATCGTATGAAGGATTAAAGAAGCACGGATAAAAGTAGAATGACTGCCTGACTGACTAAATATATAGAACAGAAATGAATGGAAGAGTTGGTATAGATGACCTTGACGAACACACCTAAATCAAGTAGAAGAGGTATTAAAGAGTTATAATAAAATTCACTGCAAAAGTCTGGAAAACTCCTATCACACTAATATGTTATGTTCTTGTTCTTGATTAGATCTACTATAAACACCCATGTTTATACGGAGGTAACTGTCCCGGTAATTACCGGCAGCTACGTACCGGTAGGGACATGTCCAACGCACGTCCCATCTACATCCGTCCCGGAGCTCCCAGGAGTATTGCGGGACATGTTATGACAGCTTGGTATTTCATTAGGCTGTTTACGCTTGTGTTTAGTTTGATAGCCGAGAAAGCACATAGGTACGAGCAGAATGCATAATTTAAAAGATCTTGTTGGTTTTTCTTTCCGTTTTGTCCGTTTATTTTATATATTTATATATTCCATTGTTCTTATGTATACTAATTAAACCCTCCTAAACTGCTGGACCGATTTAATGTTTTTTTGGAACGATGTTTCTTATTGCACATTGCAAAGGTGGCTAGACGAAAAAAATTAGACCAAAAGTTGTAACGACACTTTTTGCCATAGTTGTAAGCCATGCGGCGTTTTTTTGTCAATCATAGAAAGCCATTTACTCGTATTTTCATTTCATCTATCTATTTAGGATTTAACAGTGTGATGTTGAGACGATTATTGAGTGTCTATGTATCTATACAGGTATTTTGTACATAACGTAATAAAAATAATTTTATAATAAAATGTATATATTACATTTTTAATTAATCTAAAGAAACTTCTTCCCCTCCGAGTGTCCCTTGATGCATCTTATTTATTTTTTGTAAGCTTTTGAGTGGTGCTCTGGATGGTTTAGATTCACAAATCATATGCAATCAGCCTCGCAGATAGCGCTTTAGTCATTTTCTAGGTTAATGAATTATATTAATTATCTTTAATTTCAAATATTGTTTAATAAACTAATAGCTTGAATTTTCATACAGAACAACGTCTTTCGGTTGCGCTAGTCAATGTAAATAAAAGGAGAAGCTAACTGACTAACAAATAAACGCAGAGCCTAAACTATAAGGGTTGGAAACTTGAAATCCTGCACAAGAATTTTCTTCTTATAATGTGCAACAGCACTGAGAAAGGATTTTGAAAATTCACCCTCCTAAGGCGGTAAAACGGTTATGCAAAGTTAGTATGCAATTTTGCTGTTTTTAAAGTTATCCAAATGAAATTCTAAATGGAAGTTCTTCATTGAAAATCATGAAATACGTGTAAAATATTTTTCACCCTCTTAAGGGGGTAAAGAGGGAATAAAAAATTAACATAAATCTGAGGTTTTACTTTAAAATATAAAAATAAAAAAAAATCTCTGATTCTAGAAATTTACGAGAATGATGGGCAAAAACCTCCTTTCTTGGAGAGGCCTATGTCTAGCTGTGGCCTTCCAATGGCTGGTATAATGATGATGATGATTGTGATGAAATAATAAATTTACAAAACATAAAATATTGATTTGACTTCAAATTAAGTCGCTTAAAGCACTTGTGTTACGGATATCAGATTATAGAGAAATCACAAATTTAACCATCCATTTAATTATTTGTACTAGGAGGGGATCAAACCCATAACCCTTGGTGCAAATAAAAGGATTACAATCATCTGCGCTATCGACTTGATTCGACTTGATAGTCGGTAGACGTCATTATATGTAACACCTAAATACAAACAACAAACACGTATATTCATCGAATAAATGTATATAATAAAAAAAGGAATAAATTATATTAAGTACCTACTTTGATTCCATCTTATCATATAAATATCTTATATATTGTACCAAACGTATGTTAATAACCTCAATAAGGTAGATCTTCACACATTTAGCTCGCATTTCGTTTTACTACACATGCCTACTTCAAAGATGGCGGTACCTTGAATAAATTTCGCCCACTATCTGTTTTTATTACCCACAAATAAGCACTGACATAACATAAGATTTTATCTCAATAAAAATGCGAAAACGTGACAAGGTAGTGTTGTAATCAAATGTGATTCCGACGCATCAAAATATTTTATTACGAATATTAATATTTGATGCTGATGCTATGAGTTCAGTAAATACCACGGCCAGCGCGCGAATGTCGTTTTTAAATAACTTTTGCAATAATAAATGAATAAATTCATACAATATCTTAAACGTTGACCTGACTCTGAAGTAAGGCCCTTGAAGTACTTGTACTAGAGACAACGTACAGAATACATTTTGAAAACCCAGATATATGAAAAACATAAGTAGTATCATTATATAAATATTTGTCGTGGATGGGGATCGAACCCTCAACCCTTGGCGAATAAGACGTATGTGGTAGTAGCACCTCTAAGTACGTTATAACTCAAACTAAATAACTAGAACAAGCACCATTCAAATAATCCACCACCAAAAAAATTTTCGGAACCCGCAGCTAATTACCAATTTATAATATAGTCCAAAACAACCATAATGGTCGGTCGGTTCGTCCTCTTAATACATTATAGATCGGGCTTCATAAATTTATAGGGGTCCTATAGGGGCGGTAATTAAAGTGATTAGGCGTTCTCCATCCCGGCATGAATTATTCAGTAATTGCTTGATAATTGGTCAGCCTACGATACTGGTACTTTAATCCAAATTCGTTCGCCTTGACATTTACATTTGTAACACATGATAGAATCAACATTGAAGGCGATAGCGCGTAACGAAGTCTATATTGAATTGTGGCGCCTATAGGAATAAATTTAATAATATTACTTTCTACTATTTAAAAAAATTAAAATAAATATATATATATATAAATTTTATACATAATCAGTCAGCTTATTCTTTTAGAAATACAAATATAACATTCTCTTGAAATTATTTTGAAAATCAGCGATTTTTCACTTACAGATACTGGAAGCTACGGTATCTCAGTCACCTCCTACGCTACAGCCGTAGCTCAAATATAATAGAGCGGAGGTAGGTAACAGTATTTTTGTCGTAAAGGTACACTATGCATCACCACGCTTAGTTTGCCTGGCCGTATGGACAAGAACTCCCCTAAATAAAAATCACTTCAGGAGACCTTTATACAGCAGTGTCGTTAAATTTGCCCTGTAATCAGTATCATAAGAGAGATCATTGAGGTTCATCGAAACGGCTTAGTTTGAATGCAAAAATTAGAGTACGGAGAGCCTCGTCACGATTTTTTTTTATTTTATATTAATTATTTGCCACCATGTTCAACTATTGCGGCATTTAAGGGCAAAGTTCCTCATTCCTTATGGAGCCATATATCATACAGTGGACGTCTTACGGCTGATCTGCTAACCATCATGATGTAATTAAACACGTGCCTTCAGAGTAAAATAGTACTTCATTGTTCCAGATGTCGTAAGAAGTGAGGTACCAGAACCGATAGATGACAGCATATACACCCGAAGCAGTGTAATTCAGATGCAACAGGGTAGGGATGAGCAGCAACGTCGTGAAGCTGCTCCATATGATTGCCACCACACTTGCCCAGCTTTCCCGGTGCACGCCGTCCAGTAGAGGACATTTTTACGGCTGCTATTGCGATAAATACAGGCTAGGTTTATGTAACGGTCACGATCAAGCAATGAAAGTTCCACGATTGTAATGTTACCCAGTCTAATCAAATACTTTTTAAGAGCTTCTCTTTCAAACGCAATTCAAGTTACTGCCACATTTTATTCCTAAGTGACCGTTTGACCTTTTCAGGAAGCGTACACGAGTTGTATCGATCTCGTCGTAATTAAATAAAACTTTTCGCTCTCAAAAGGTGTCGGGTCCATTGTGAGTGTAATTGGAACACTTCAACGGAATCAAAGGCGTGTCATTGATACTTTTTTTTTGTAATGGCCGTTCAATGTAGGTATTTTAATTCGAATACCTAGTCGAGATTTGACTGGATGTTTTAGAAAAATGGAGTGCCGTGCGGTGGTATTAAATGTATTAAATATAATATTATATTCACACCACATCCCATACATTAATAATTAATTGACATGTATTCGCGATAAGTCGCTTAAAGTACTTGTGTAACGGATATCCGACAGAAATATCATAAATATTATACTTAAATATATAGTCTAAGTGTTTGTCCTTGGTGGGGACCCACTGATTAAACCTTCACCTTTCTCCTGCCTCTGATCCTCCACAGTACCGCCCTTAGGCATTACTTCGCGGGGGAGGAACTAGCTGCCGCTCTTCCTCTTAGTGACTACAGTTACTTTTTATATTTTTGGTCTCTTTCTTTCCATTGAAAGCAGCTCTTTGAGGATTTTTGTGGTGTAGATGCTTGTAGCGTCTCGGGTTGTATCTCCTCTCAATTACCGAATGTACGGTTGTGATTTAATTCTTGCTCTCCGACTTTCAGCTTCTTAGTTTACAGTTTTTTCCAGCTTTGTGCTGTGTGTGTATGTATAATTGAGGATATGTACGAGTGAGTGTGCGCATGTCGGGAAGCATTTTTATTTAAATGGCGCTATTTATTAATTTTCGTATTGTTTTACAAATTTACATACAAACTCTATACTTATACTGTGGTTTTTAAGAATACATAAATTTAGCTATTAGGCTTAAGCCCACACCTCGAATTATAGCGGCGTAACTACAAAATCTAACAGTACTGTACATATATATAAACTAAAAGCGTATTTAGATTTTCATTTGTTTTTGGTGAATTAGAAAAATATATAACTTGAGTCGTTATACATTTTTTACAGCAAGATTAAAGTAAACAACAGTGAGTCAAGTTAATGTTCAAGTATCACTGGACGATCGATCGGCTTATTTTAGGGATATAGAAAAAGTAAGTTATTTTGGTGACTACATATTTATTATGGATATTGCGTATTAGTATTCATTAGTAGATTTACAATATATACACGCACCTAAAAACAAAAATCCACAATGAAAATACAAAATTGTTTTTTCAATTACAATTAAAAATAGTTCATCATCACCATATCAGTCATAAGACGCTCATGGACACAGGTGGACATTGACCTCCATAAATAAATAAAAAATCAGTAAAGATCACTGAAAGAACACCTATGCAAAGGTCATATGCATCGGTGTCTTATCTCTCCTCTCTCATCAACTCTCACCAATTTCTACCGCTAAACCAAAAAGTTCGTATTGTTGTATTTTGTTTTGAAGGGTCAGAGTGGCTATGAAGTTACTGACTGGTATTATATAGGTGTCTTTAAGTCAAAAGGTCAGTAATGCGCTAATGATATTCTGGCAACAGCATGCTTGCAGCATCTGTAATGCTGCGGTGGTGCCGTCACGCGGACTGTATGCTTGTTTGTCAACTAATAAATGCCCGCAATTTCGTGTCATGATGTGGAATTATGTCCTGTTCCATCTTAAACTTTTACTTTCTGTAAGGTACTGGCACAGTAGAATAGTACCTCCTCCTGTACCAGGTATCGTAACAGGCGTCTGAGATACCAAAAGTGACAGGTGACGGTATATCTACTCAAAACAACCTAGCTCAAATATAACAGGGCAGGGAGACAGGCAGCAACATTTCCATTCCAAAACTACGCTCTGTGATTGCCACCACATAGTGCGGCAATTAGAGGCAAAATTTACCCTTTCTTAGGCAGGCCTCTGATCAACAGTAGACGTACTACGATTGCTACGTTAAATTCATCACTCATTTGTATACACGCTCTCCTCCTGTGTTTGAACGCTGTAATTACAAACTTAACTTGCTTGTAGTTACTCAAATACCTGTTTTATATGAGTAAGTTTGTAATAATCACAATGAGAACAAATATATTACCCGTAACTATATAAGGTCACAAAGGTTAAGTTCACTAGCTCGAGCGGCTTAAACTACATAACAATCACATTAAACATATAAACTGAAATTCACCCCAACATTGAACATCGATTTATTCGACTGCAATAAGGTTCACGTCGAAGATCAAGGCTACAGATGGATCGTCTGTCACTGTGTCGTTTGGTGATCGATTGAAATAATCGGCTAAAAGCATTTATCTGGGTTGCTTTTGTCGGTGCTACATCCATCGCAACGTAAGTAAGTACAGACTGTGACTTGATCAACCACCTATAGAATACTAGTTATTATCCATTAAAAAAGCTAGAATTCATACATTCCGTCATAAATTATAATTAAAACACAACATCTCATACATTGTCTTGGAGATAAGTTGCTTAAAATACTGTGTTACTGACAACAGAGATATCAGACAGCAGAGGAATCCTAGATACTTAAATAGCCATAACCCAGATATCATCATATAATTATTTCCTGGTTGGGAACTGACAACCTTTGGCACTCAAAATAGAATTACTACCATCTGCGCCATCAGGCCCGTCAGTAACCGTTAAATGTCCACAGCTGGACCCAAAATGATTTCCAATAGAACTGGGTGTATGCGGCAAGCAATCCGTGTTTTTCTGCGGATCGAGTCAGATCGTTTAGTCTGTGCGCTTATCGGTGCGTGGTGTCCATTACATAACCGGAATTTTAGGACTTTATCTGCCATCCATGCTGCGTGCTGTGGTCTACCTATTAACAGTAACACAAGCACTTGATTCTGCTAGGCTAGGTCGAAGAGTTAGGTTTCTATATGCATCTCCTTAGTTCTATTTCATATTTTATGTTTATTCTCATGAAAAGTAAGGCTTCACTTGATTTCTTATGACCTCGTCATACACCGATAATGAAGTGTATAAACTTTAATGACATGCAGCAAATATCTCTTATATATGTAAGGCATGGACCAATATTCTTTAATAATAATGTTGTAAAACGTAGTAAAATTGTACCTCCACTGTTCCAGGTCAAAACACAGACATACCGTCCCCTTAAATGTAAACGTCACCGCAGCCTATAGATGCTCGTAATATCGCTTTCACAAGGATATCCTAGTGATATCACTAGGCTATCCTTGTGAAAGCGCTAGCGCGCAAGCGCGTTACAACCATTATGACTTAAGTTATTACGTCACATTACCCAGTAATTTCACTGCTTTTCTTATCCTTCAAACCGGAACAGAGAAACGCGAACTCTCCTATTTGAGGGTAGAAATGGGAAAGATTGAGGTACCAATGCAAAAACCTTTTTTTTGAGGTCTACCACATGTAAATATAGATATATTTCATATGGATTGTGGTAACTCAGCTGGAGAGATACTTTTTGACTCTACCCGTCTCTATCAACTCTACCGCTACACACAACAAAGAAAATTTGAAGGTCGGTCAAAATCTAAGTAAATCATGGCGTATGGAAATTTTCTTTTTAATGATGTTCTTTCAGAAATGCTCTTTAAGACAAAAGTAGAAACATGGAACAGTTTTGCATCCAAAGTCTGCAATTGCCCTGAATTTGTTCTGTATCTGGGCGTGAAATAATTATTAAAGTGTTCTAAATATGGTGTCTGATATCCATAACTCATGTGCTATAAGCGAGTTCTCTGAGAGTCAAATCAGTGTATGAAATGATGTTAGAATAATTTATTTTAATTTAAGCTTATTTTCAATAAAGCAAAATCTTTGTCTTAATATATCTACTATTTAAAGACAGTATGTGAGACTCAAGAAACGGTACTAAGACTATAAAGAAGCAGCTTAAGAAACGTTACACCTTGGCAAACTTACGCTTCTTCCAGCCGGCAACCTGGTTAGTATCCTCGTAGTTTAGCTGCCGAACAAGTTTCGTTTGTTTTGTGTTCAACGTGCAAATCCGGGAGCGAAGTTAATAGTTACACTTTGAGTTACATTCACGTGGCGTCCTTGGTTTTAAAGTTAAGTATTGTTTATTAAACCGTAGCTATTTGTTCATCCGAATCACGTGTTTTAAAAGTGTGACGGCACTAGGTAGCCCTGACAGCTCATCTTGAATTAATGGCAAATAAAGTTTCAGTATACGAAACAGTTCAGTTAGTAAAATATTTACAGATCTTTCCTTTTTCAGGATTAAGTTACAAGTACCATATATGAATAAAATAAATAAAGAACCAATTAGGTAGTTCTCTATCTTTATTATTTTCTTTAACTTGCAAAAGATGACATCGACTATAGTACAGTACATACAACATTAAAATTGGCGATGACTTCTCTTATTTTTATTAGACCATGCCGACAAACAAACATACAGTCCGCGTGATAGTAAGCGCCACTGCGGGCTATTCTCGCTCGTAATATCACAAGGATATCAATAATGCGTTGCCAACCTTGTGACTTGATGATATTATGACATATTACCTAGTAATTTCACTGATTCTCTCACCTCAACCCGAACACAGCAAGACGAACACTGCTATTTGGTGGTAATAATAGGTGAGAGTGAGATACCAATGCAGGTGACATTTTGTATAAAGTCTGCTTCATGTAATGTCAGCATAAATAGAATAATATAAATAATTCGACGTAATTAAATGATATTTGCGTAGTCTAAATTATCCGTAGTGTAGATTGCGATTGAGGGCACTAATACGAGTAAATACCGCCATCTATCAGTTGCTCTTCAAACTAATTTTGCATAGATTACGAAATTTAATATAAACCACTTTGCTTTAGAAAAATCATCGGTCCCGGTACCTCAGTCCATGATTATGACACCTAGTATAAAAGTAGGTACCATTTTATAAAAAGAACGAGCTCAAGTAACAGGCAATAAGTATATGTAGCATTTAGTTTTCACTTAGATGTACTTAATATACTTCCATTATCATCAAATCAGACGTAGTACGTCCACGGCTGGGCATGGTCTCGCTAAGTAGGATCCAAAAGGACTGGCTATATGCAGGCTGTATTAATCGTGATCACACGGTTTAAGTCAGATCGTCTGTCCAACTTGTGGCTGAATATCCAACGTTGCGCTTACCAGTACGTGGTCCCTAATTCAAAACCTTACTCCGCCGGACTATATCGAGAATTTAGGTTCTGTCACGAATTTCCGCATTCTTGATACGATCGCAAAAAGGGATTGCGATATTTTCATTATTATAGTCAATTTGTATAAGGAATCCTACCGAATTTATATATAGTCAACGGATTTCGGCATATCAATATTATAAACGCAGACGTTTGTCTTTGTCTTATTATAAACGCAGACGAAAGAACCTAATCTGGGACAACTGAGATGTCAATACCAGCGACACTGAAAGAGTAGGAAAATCCGTTTAATATAATGAACGAACATGGGCCCATAACTGCCACGGTTTGTTTTGGACTCCATCACGCCGGAAAAACTGAACAGATCTGGTTGAAATTCGGCACATTGATTGTCTAGAATAATACGTAGGCTACTTTTTATCCGTAAATTAAATTACTGTTAGATAGATCTGGTTATAGGCAAAAATTCTATTTTCTTAAGGAGGCCTACATACAGCAATGAACTTCCGATGGCTGATATGATAATGACGAGGATCATCTCATACGACTCCGAGATAAGAAGTTTAAAAAAGCACTTGTGTAACGGATATCAGTCAACAAAGGAATTACAAACACAATACAAATAAATGCATGTACATTATATTCACATCAACTGATATTCGTAATATTTGGTATAGGAGTCCTCAAAAATGAAGAAAACATAACGTTCGATTTTTAACAAGCACCCAGTTTCAATCCCATTTCAATAAAAGAAGAAAATAAAGGCAAACAACAGGAACGTAATTACACAGTTTATCGCCGCCATATTGGTATGACAAATTTTGTAAATTAAATATCGCTCGAGATGTCGGGCCACGAAAAACGTCAGCCGGGGCCAATAAAACAGCGGAACCGCATAATTACTGAAGAGTGCAGGGGCGAATATTTACGGGTCGATTTGGCAACAAAGCGAATATTATGTTCAATGGAATGGGTTGGGGCCAGTTTATGAGCTGCGAACTGGCTAACGACTATGGTCCGTGGTTCATTGCAGAGCGGACTGCGTGCTGTAATTGTTATTATTTAATTTGTATTTGTGCGATCGAACTGCCATGGCATTGGTGCAGGCTTTATAAATTTTAAATAAATCAATATTATTACGTACTTACTACTCACGTGGTTATAGATTAAGGTAATTGAAAAATGTGGTTGTTAAAGTTTATGTGACAATGCATTTTCAAAAAGAGTTTATAAAATAATGATATTTTTGTAATGTCAAAAATTAAGAATTTACTTTAAATAGATATATTTATATATATCACTCAAAAATATATAATATAAAGGAAAATACAAAATATATTTCTATATAATATTAATTATTATAAGTAAATGGTCTTAATTTATAACATTTAGGTCAGTCAATCTAGTCAAGCTAAAGAGAAGAGAGTTATTTTTCATTACTATAAAGGCGATCTTTCCGAAAAATCTTCTCTGATTACTAATAAGAGATAAAAGTACTAATGCCTATCAGATATAAAAAAGTAAATAACCATATAAGCTGTCTATCATCATCATCATAGCAGCCGTAAAACATCCACTCCCAGAAAAGGGGGAATTAGCCCATAATTGCCGTAGTGGGCGTGTGTGGTGGCAATTGCAGAGCGTAGCTTTGCGACGGGAATGCTGCCGCTCATTCCTGCTCTATTGCATTTGAACACACTGCACACTGCACATTGCAACACTTGCACACTGTTTCGGAAGTATATACCGCTATCTGTCCGTTGCGGTACCACAGTCGCCTTTTACGACACCTGGTCAGGGTACTATTCTAATCTGTCGATACCATATCGCAGAGTAGTAATAGTAAAACGTCTATAGTGAACTTAATTAAAATTTCCCCCAAAAATGTTCACTGAAAAGTTAAAAATATTATTCCAAAACGCTCATGTGACCAACGCAGCCTAACTTGATGTAGTACTTGCCTGTTCTTATTATCTGATAAAGGAGCCCCAAGAATTGGCCCTGGGAAGTTATTTCCCGAAGAGCTATTCTAAAAGAGCCACTGGTTACCCCGGGGCGGTGTGGAGATTGCACTTATTTCGATATTTGCTATACAAACCGTTGGATGAATGGGAACTTTCAAACTGGGTCGTAAGGTAGAGATTCGCTTGGCAACTTAGAGGATTTTAATTAGTTTTCATATAAGATGAGTAGATGTTTTTGAGAATTTTTATGGGTGGCCAGCAATAGAGATTTTATAGGTACCGGCAGAATAGAAAAGAACCTCCCCCTAGGTGTCGTAAGAGGCGACTAAGGTACCAGAATCGACAGATGGCGATATATCGACCTAAAACAGTGTGACTCTAATGCACAAGGCAGAGATGGGCAGCAGCATTCTCGTCGGGAAGGCTGCACTCTGCGATTATCAACACGCTTGCCAAGCGCGGCAATTATGACCCAAATTTCCCTTTTCTCCGGGAGGCCTATGTCCAGCAATTCCCATGGTTGATATAATGAAATTATCGTTTCAGTAGTCTGGAAGTGTTGTACTTCTGGATAAACAAAGTGACATGAAATTTTTATATATAAAGATATAAAAATTGAATTATATATTTGAAGGGCTCGATGGCGCAGATGGTAGTGATCCTGGATATTGCGCCAAAGTTCGTGGGTTCAATCTCGACGCAGAGCAAAAAAATATATGATGATATTTATGTTTTATCTTTGTCTGGGTGTTAAAAATATGTTTTTTAGTAGTATATTTGCGAATAATCTTCTGTCTGATGTCCATAACACAAGTGCTTTGAGTAAGTTATCACGGAATCGGGTAAATGTATGAAATATTATGTAAAATATATTACAGAAAATGTGTGTTAGAATTAGTGTGTTCAAAATAATATTTTTCCTCTTAAACTAGGAAAAAATTACTTCAATAACAATTGATTTTAGTAAATTAATTTGAAAATAATAAACTATTTATTTGTGTTAGAGGTTCTAGAATATACAATTTAAATAGTTTAGATGTTTTTTTATACGATTACAAACACGCCAGGCCCGCGTGGTAATTATGAGCATACTTCCTTGTTTCTTGAGAAGGTTTTTGTCAAGCAGTTCTACGACTTTCATAGTGTTAATGATACATGCTTTTAACTCTACACTTTACAGGCCAAACTGTCTTTTATTAGGGTATAAGTTATATATGTATATAAACCAATTAGATCCGTTAGTTGTCTTTTGATAAAATGGTATTAATTATTTGATAAAACTAAAATGTCTGTAAATCCAAACTTTCTACTGAATTTATGTTTATTATGTTTAATATTATGTATATTTTTAACTAATTTCTTAAATGCTTTATCTGATAAATTTAATGCGAGTTATACTGGCAAGTAAATGATATATATAAAGAAATAACTTAACAACAGAAATTATTTACTAATAGTGCCCCGTGGTTTTACCCGTTTTAAGCTGTATAATGCGTATGTTTTAGGCTTATTAAAAATATTTATGCGTGTTTCATGACATTTAATGAAGAAAATGTCCTACCGAATTGGAATAACTTTAAAAACAGCATAGTTTTATACCAACTTTGCACTCCCGATATTTTTTTTTAGGGGGTGAATTAAAAAAAAAATTTTTTTAGTACTTTTCAACATTATAAAAGTAACCATTGTGCAAAACTAATAGTTTCTAACCTTTTTATTGCTAAGGCACTGCGGTGATATTTCAGTCAGTCAGACAGTCGGTATCCTCCCAAAATAGATCGTTTTTAATTTAAATTTAGATTTGAATATACCATTTAAAGCCACTGATTTCACATACATTTTAATGTGTAGTATTATAATTTATTAAACGTTGTAAATTGTAAAAACAGTTAACATCCGAATCGCAATCCAAATAACTGTTCATGGTACAGAAATGAAATTGTTAATAATTTTAATTAGTGTCTGGGTAACCAAATGATAAAAGCTTTTAACGTTTATCCGAATAATTAAATGCAATTAATTAATCAAAGCTCATGATATTGTTTCATATATCAGTCATTAGATGTACACTCATGGATATAAAACTCCCAAAGTATAGGACTGATTGCGTATACATTTCATGCTAAGTAAGTTTAAAAAAGTAACAGAAGTACTGCAAAACAATCAGATAGCGATATAACCATTGGAAGATATCTCAAAGGTAGTCATGTAAGGTAAGGTGTTCTGTAGATATTTAATTAGGTATTCATAAATTAATAATAAATAATAAATTCACAGAACATCTAAGAGTCAGGTAAATGTACTTGACTCCAAGGTAAGTCGCTTAAAGCACATGTGTTGCGTCAGACAACAGAAAAATCATAGATATTTGAATACATATATTTAACACGTAGACATAGAATGAACATAAATATTTGTCCTGTGCGGGGATTGAACCCAAACCTTTGGCGCACTAGACAGGAACACTCCCGAATGCGCCATTGGGTCCGTTTTATATTTGTAATGCCTCTGTTGTCTGATATCCGTAACATAAGTTCTTATTACGGCGTCAGGTAAATGCATAAGATGTTAATGAAGTAACAATGTGATTGAAATAAAAACAGCTAAAACAATACGCTTTTATAATACATCGAAGTAGATCTACAAAAAATATGGCACAACGCACCCCACATATTGTTTTGAATGCTTCTAGTATTATTTGTTTATCATTATTTCGTATTATTATAAAAACTATTTTTTACTCACAGTTTGATGTGTTTAAAAATGTGTTATTTAGTTTTTTAAAACTATATTTAATTTTTCACTTTTTAGTTCGTTTTATTGTTAAATAATATCTACTAGATGAGTTTTTAAGTTGAGTAAAGCTGCGTGATCTCACTTGCCCTTACACAGAGGAATTAGTTTAATTCTGAGAAAGGTTTATTAAATTCCTGATCAGAATAATAAGGCAATTTTAATGATATCAATATGTTATCGGCACTTAAATTAAATCTGGCTGTCTAAAATGGGTCAAAATCGACTTCAAACAAACTGAAACGACGAAAAACAACTGAAGCTAGAGAGCGTGTCTAAAAGAAGCCAACCTTAGATTGTCACCAAGGTGAGCGTAGCAGTCAAAAGCAAAAAACACAACCATTTATCTTTGAGATGCCTATAATTAACAGGAGATTTTAACTCGTTCAGCGAATTTGGTTATTAATTTCTTATGACAACTCCAAAATTCGTAAGTTATGGTGACCGTTTCTATCCATGCGAGTGGTATCATTTCAAATCGACAACTATAAATATTAAATTGACTCCAAAATTGGTTTAATGCCTGTCAATGAAAACAAGATAATTATTTAAAGGAAATCGGCGTCATAAACGTTACGATTAAAAATGTATAAACAAACTTGTAAAACAAATAAATGAGAATTTCTTTTTGCACCTTTTTTTTTATTTATTAACATGTTTAGTATGTTAATACCTAAACAATAGTATTTTAAATGTGCCCTAAATAATCACATATTTATCTAGTACATTCATGGAAATCGAAAATAATTTTAAGAGAAACATAAAAAATCTCATAATAACTAAAATTAGCAGTCTGAGTATTGTTTCTGAAAATATTTTATTAAATAAATTCTTTTTTGTAGTTTAGGAGTTATACAATTTCTCGATTTCTCGCCAGGATTTTTCCCGGAAGCAAATTACGTGGATTTCCTGGAAAATTGAGAACAAGAATTCTCGCAAACCTAGTTAGAAAGAGAGATATATATATATATATATATATATATATTTGTTAGTAGACAAATATTATTGATATTGGAATTATACATTTTGATGTTTTGAAAATTACTTTATCAAGTCGATTTATATAAAGATAATTTTATGAGTTTGAACTTCTACTAAAATATTAGTCAAATACATTTTTTAAAAGATATCTAGGACCATCCTACTTTATAATAAGCTAAGCCCTAAACCACTAACCCATTGAACTGGCCTTATTAATATATCTTTATAATAAATGATAAGCCGTTAGGTACCGGCAGAGTGGAATAGTACATCTCCCTGTATCAGATAGCATAAGAGGCCATCAAGCTGAACTAACATACGACTGTAAATTCATCTTAAATAGAGCGCTCAAATATACAGTCCTAGATTGAGCAGCAGCATTCCCATCGCATAAGCTGGCCATTGCGGTAGTTATTAGCAAAATACCTCCTGTCTTTGGAATGTTTATATCCAGCAATGGACTTCCAATAGATGGTATAAAAAATCAATAATAATAATTTCAACTTAATCTCATACCTTAATGACCTTACGCAAAAATTTGTCGTCTTCGTAAAACACTCAGTTGTGTTACGAACATCAGACAAAAGATCATAAATATAACGTTTAAATAATAATAATAATATTTGTCCTAGATGGGGATCGAACTCACGACCCTTGACGCTCTAAATAGGTTCACTACCATCTGCGCTATCGGTATATTATAGAAGTTTCAAAATGGATTATGCAACAAACAAACCATGGAAGTTAAATTACTCACCAACCAGAACCTTTTTGCGGGCCAAGTTCAGTTCTAATGAATTTTAATACAACACAAATTTCAAGTTAACCGGCAAACTACAGTAAACTTAACAAGAAACATAAATCAACAACGCCAAGTGGCACATTAGCTTGTGAGTCCTCATAAATAACTGAAGAGAGACGAAAGGTAATGAGGGTGGGTGGGAAAGAGTGGGGTGCTGCCTCGTATATAAAATTAGGTTGTTATTTATGTCACGCTTTGTTATATTACAATTAAAGTTTTGTTTGTGACTAAAGTACATAATTATGTGCGCTAGTTAGATCTAGCACTCACACATTTTTATCAATTCTACCTGCGCTAAAGCAGAATCTTCATGAACTACAACGCGGGTTTGTGTTTGGCATCATGGGGTGTCTGGAGCTGTCAGTGCCAGATGTGATTATATTAAATAGAAAGGGCTTTGCCCATAATTACAGCGTTGGGCAAGTATGTTGGCAATCGCAGAGTGCAGCTTTGGCGACGGGGATGCTGCTGCCCATCTCAGCCTTGTACATTTGAGTTTCATTGTTACGGCTGGATATACCGCTATCTGTCGGTTCTGGTACCTTAGCCACCTCTTACGAATCCTGGTACAGGGGGAGGTACTATTCTACTCAACCTCGCGGCTTTGTCGTATATCCTACAAATATTATAAATGTGTGGGAATATATAATTATTACTCTTTTACGCAAAGTATAGTGTATGGATTAAATTAAGTATTTATAATAATAAAGTTCATGTATCATAGTTCCACATAGGTTTTAATTTATAAAGGTTAGTCCAAAATGATTATCGTACGCACCCCAAACGCCTGCCAAGTTCATCCGCAAATATTTTTAACATTATTTTATGTTTGATGGACAGACAGGAACGTCAAAGTTTTTCTATATCTACATAGTATGAAAGAACAATTCAAGGGGAAGGTTTATATAAAATTAATGAATGTTTCTAATGTGATTTCTTTCGTAAATAAACATATTATTTGCGCTGACTTTGCAAACGCTGACTGAACCCAACGAGTGAGATGAAAGTAATGTACTGCAGTATTATAGACCCTAAAAATATCTACAAATAAGTCTTTGATACTCGTAGTATATATCTGTCTCTTGGAGATAAGCTTCAATAATATATTTTTTTATCCTTTTATTTTTATATACAATAGTGATTTTAAGCAATATAGCATTAATCCTTATCCAATTATGTACCAACAAAATGATAAATATATTGTGCATTTAATAAAGATCAATATATTCCCGTACAGCATTTTAATAAAATGGGTATCTTAGAAGATATCGGAGATATTTGAAGCGAATGCGTATCGCTGAGAGAGCTCTACTTTTTTTCCCGGTAGCGGTATCTCTTTAGGCTAGTCATAATACTCGTATTATAAATTACTTCACACCATTAGTATCTATATTGAACCCGAGCGAAGCCGGGGCGGATCGCTAGTTATAATTTTTTTTAATTGCTATACATAAATATAAATAATATTACATAAATATATGTCATGAGTGGGAATCGAGCCCACGACTTTGGATGCACAATGCAGGATCACTACCACCTGCGCCAGCCAATGAAATTGAAGTGTCAATATGAAAATAATATATATTTTTCAAATATGCATTCAAAAGTATGTAGGTTCAGTATTTAACAAAAACAAGCAATTTTTTATGTCTGACTATTTGAGGTAAAACGCTAAACGGCTGGACTAATTTGAATGGGAATTTCTGTAGTGCATAGCTATACCTCAGTTATGTCCCATGTAACTTGGGCTACTTTTGTTTTATATTATTCGTTCAGGAACTATGCGAGTGAAACCAATTGACGCTGTAAGTATATTTATATATTTTAGCATAGGATGTCTAGTTACAAGATGGACAGACGATCTAATTAAAACCTCATGATCGCGCCGGATGCAGATATACATAGGCTTATAACCGTTTCTAGTGAAAATTACGTGGGAAGGCTTCAATGGTATAAAACCGTTAAAGAGTAGATTTATATTTATATTTAGATATCTAACACACGCTATGGCTGTTATAATGATGATGGTTATGATAAAAAATTATTAATTTTTCTCTTCACAAAAATAACATTATTTTGATGCTAATACATTAAACCTTTGGATTTATAACTTGTGGAAGACCGGAGTCTAAACTAGGCACGGATCTGCATTATTACCGTATTTTAAAGTACCCGGACTGCAACCCTCTTATTTGTTACATTATATTAGATTACATTATTCTTAAACTTACTATTTATTACATTACATTTTAATCTTATTATAATACACATATTAAAGACTTGTGTGTGTGTGTGTGTACGTAGACGGGCACGTATAATATATCAGAATAATATAAAGTAATATCAAGTTTCTGTACTGGTATTTCAGGTATTATCTGTAATTTCTTAATTAGAAATTCAATATTTCTATTGCCTCATCGTATGTCTGTCATATGAATAGATTTGTGTTTTTCATTTCAAAATTTCACTAGTTTTGCACCCCACAACTTTTTCTATGTAGACTTTACTTTGGATCGTTTCCCGCGGGAACATTTCCGGGATGAAGAGTACCTTACATCAATCCTTAGAGTTACAACACGCACAAATTTTGGTTAGCAATAAATAAATATACAATTTCGCATTTACAATATTAGTTTGGACAATACTAGCTACTTCGCCTTTTTATTTTTTCTAGAAAATATTTAAATATTTCTTTTTTATTTTCTATTTGTATGCTCAAGCTAATCTGATGGGTTTTCTTTTATTTTATAGGTTTTAGCAGCTTTTTTATTATTTTCAGTTCAACTTTTTCCTTACAATAAAAAAGAAGAGAAATCTATCCCCCCATTCTTATGTGATGCTATTACTAAAGGAAAAAGCGATTATTTTCTGTAATAATACTAGCTGACTGAGATGCAAATCAATGGAATCTCAAAAACAGTTTCCAACCAAAACGTCCAGCAAAAAATATAAAAATTAAATATACCGCGTTATAAAACTGTTAAAGAGTAGATTTATCAGAGGCTTTCCCAATTTAACTACAACGGACATTGAATTCGAATCAATACAAATTTTAAACAAAATATCTTTCCGACCGATGCATTTGTTTTAACAATATTTCGCAATGCCAAATTCATTTGGCTACAGTAGTAAAGAAAGAATTGTCCTAAAATGTTCAACAATTTTTAAATGTCTACCTTGTTTTTCTTTTCACATATAAAAACCTCTTGACAATAACAAATAAAAATAATAAATTGCGGAAGTGATCCAGCCGTTCACGCGTGATCTCATGAGCAAGGAAATTTTTAAATATTACGTGTTACAGTAAATTTCAACGTAATGCGATATTGTTTCTAACTGACTTCAAATAAGAGGAGGTTTTTAATTGCACTGAACGTTTTTTTATACTATGTTTCAAAAGGTTATTTATTCATCATTATCGCCCTACCATCTTCGGATCTGAGAACATTACAAATTAGGAAACAAGACAATTCTAACTAATTTTATAAAAAAAAATCAGAAATAGGTTTGTTTGTTCCCTCTTAACCAGCTTTGTCTACTCAATTAATCTTCTGGACATTTAGTTTACATATCGTTTGGATAGGAGCCGTGAGGTACCGGCAGAGTAGAATAGTACTTCCCTCTGTATTAGGTGTCGTCAGAAGCGACTAAGATACCAGAACCGACAGATGGCGGAATACACATCCAAAACAGTGTAGTTCTAATGAACAGAGCGGGGATGGGCAGCAGCATGCCCTTCGCAAAAGCTGCGCTCAGCGATTGCTAACACGTTTGCCCAACGCGGCAATTATAGACGAAATTCCCCTTTTATTAGGGTGGCCTATGTTCAGCAGTGGACTGTCAATGCCTGATTCGATGCTGAAGATGATCGTTAATCTACTCGATCGATTTTCATAAGGAAGGATATACATTAATTTTATCCCTAAAACAGTACTGTTTCTATGGGAAATTCTTGTTCTTTAAAAGTTCCACAATTACTGTCTCCAGGCTGTGTATATATACTTTATACCATTATATTTGTTTGTCTTACTTCCAAGAAAACATACACGGTTTATATCTTAGTCACATTACATATACATGTTCCAAAAACCAATATAGTTTGTATAATGTAATGTTTCATGAGATACTCGTACATTGGAACAAGGGAACACTCATAATACATATATTTAAATACATGCATAATATGTAACGACAGTCTTACAATGCGTAAGTATGTACGTTCTCTTCATACATAGACGCTCACTCGCACATAGCACACATACACATTTATGATTTTACTTGTAATTAAAAACATGTCGTGACACATCTCCGGATTACCCTAGAGTAGAGGCACCCGAACCGATAGATGGCGGTATATCTATCCGAGATAAAGTGGACTTTTTATTTAACTTAATCGACATGTTAGCAACGATCAAATTATTTATAACCTATTGTCACCAATATCATCACATATAACTCTATCTACAAGCGTGTTGCCAAGCCTGTGACTTGAACATATTTTGTCAAATTAGACAACTAACAAGAACTAACTGACCGCTTGTTAGTTAATGTCACCGCAGCTAATAGACGCATATATCATCACAAGGATATCACTAGCGCGTTGCCAACCTTGTGACTTCAAGATATTATATCACATTACCCGGAATTTCACTGTCCTATAAACTGAAATACAGCAATGCAAACTCTGTAATTTCACAGTGAACTAGTGAGTGATCCAATGCAGACGATCTGTATGAGATCTAAATACAAGGTGCAGACTTCACTGAAGCAAAGTAATTAGTTTTAAATAAAGAATTGGAATTATTTAGCGACTAGCTGTGCCCGCGACTTCGTCCGCGTGGAATAGTTTTTTGGGTACCATACCTATTTACTTCAAATTATATAAACTTTGAATGTCACGTTTATTTATATCGAATCAATGGCCTGAAAAATAAGTTTTAAGTTTCTAGCTCTAAAAATAGCGATCCATGCAAACAACTTTTCATCCCCCCTTGCAACCCCTTACAACCCTTATTTCGAGTTCAAAAATAGCCTATGTCCTTTCTTAAGGTCTAAAGATTGTCTATGCCAGATTTCATCAAAATCGGTTGAGAGGTTTAACCGGGAAAGCGTAACAGACAGACAGACAGACAGACAGACAGACAGACAGACAGACAGACAGACAGA
>JACJUM010005602.1:3477619-3599531 GCA_020976665.1 Heortia vitessoides
AGACAGACAGACAGACAGACAGACAGACAGACAGACAGACAGACAGAGTTACTTTCGCATTTATAATATTAGTAGGGATATATCCCCATTACGCTCTGTTTTACAAAATTCGCCTGTGCAGAGTGAAGAGGAGATAGGTATTAGTGAAACCAATACGTATGGCCGTGAGGTACTGGCAGAGTAGAATAGTACCTCACCTGTACCTGGATTTTGCCCATACTTGCCGCGCTGGGGAAGCGTGGTGGCAATCGCAGAACACAACTTTACCACTAGGATGCTGCTGCCCATCCCCACCCCGTAGTATTTATGTTGTATTGTTTAGGATGAATATACCGCCATCTGTCAGTTCCGGTACTTTAGTCACCTCTTACGAAACACCTGGTACAGAGGGAGATACTATTTCTACTCCATCAGTACCCACGGCGTTTTGTAACTTAAATTAAATGAATTTAATCACTAAACTTATGTTGTGTTATTTACCCCTTTCTTTGGGAGGCCTTTGTCCAACAGTGGACTTTTAATGGCTGGTATAATAATGTTGTTGATGATTATTAACATGAAATAACAAGAAACAGCAATGATTCATGAGCTACTATTTTTTGTTCTATCTTTTAATTTTTTCCCAGTTCTTGCATGATTATCGAAATCCCTACTAATATTATAAATGCGTAAAAGTAACTCTGTCTGTCTGTCTGTCTGTTACGCTTTTCCGCTTAAACCTCTTAACCGATTTTGATGAAATTTAGCACAGACAATCTTTAGATCCTAGGAAAGGAGATAAGCTATTTTTTATTCTAAATAACCCTTATTAAGTAGGAGGTTTTAAGACCCCTGTAAGAGGTCGAAAGGGGGGATGAAATGTTTTATGGAAGTATCGCTATTCTTAGAGCTAGAAACTTGAAACCTATTTTTCAGGCCATTGATTTGATATAACTAAACATGACATTTAAAGTTTATATAAGTTAAGGTAAAGAGGCATGTGAACCCAAAAAACCCAAAAAGGTACCAAAAAACCTACACCACGTGGACAAAGTCGCGGGCACAGCTAGTGTTAAATAAAAATATAAGAAAAAAATATAGCCATTTATAAATCCGTTACACTTGAAACGTTGAAATACTCTTTGCACTCCCCGATGGCGCAGATGATAGTAATCCTATCTTATGCACCAAAGGTCGTGGATACGATCCCCACCCGGACAAACATTTATATAATTATATTTGTGTTTGTTCTGTATCTGGGTATAGAAAATATGTATTTAAGTACTATATTTATAATTTCTCTGTTGTCTGACATCCGTTACATAAGTGCTTTAAGCGAATACGCTCGGAGTCAGGTCAATGTATGAGATGTGGTGTGAGTATGTGAATTTTATGAAAAAAGTTACGTCACCTAATTGTGTCATGGACAAATTTAGGGCGTTTTTCATTTACTAATGGAATGTGATAGGAACGGAATAAAATCATATATTTTCAAATTATTTTTGAGTAAACAAACTTATTAGAGAATTCGATTAAAATTTAAACTTATAAGAATATTCTGGGCAACCCTAATTATGATGCCACCTGGTACTTGTGTTATTTGTTATTTACTGCAGTGCTATAAATAATTCAGATAGTGATTACAGCAGGTTTTTTTTGTGAGTTTTGTTCTCCTTTTTTATAGTAAATATAATGTTATATACAATTTTTGATTTGCTGGGAACGACATGTCAAAATGTTTGACAATATATTTTTAAGACATGTCTTTTTTATCAGACAAAGTTCGCAAATTAGCATACAAATCGCTAGATAGTAAGTGTTACAGCAGCTTGTGGACGCTCGTAATGTCACAAGGATATACAAGAGCGACGGGCCCGATAGCGTAGATGGTAGCGATCCTATCTTATGTGCTAGAAATCGTGGGTGGGTTCGATTCTCACCCAAAATAAATTTTTAGATGATGATATTTGTGCTTGTTTAGTGTCTGTGTGTTAAAAATATGTATTTAAATAGTATATTTGTGATTCCTTTGTTGTCTGGTGTCAGTAACACTAGTGCTTTAAGCGACTTACCACGGAGGCAGGTCAATGTATAAGATGCTGTGGGAATTTATTATTATTTAGTTTTTTTACTCACCCTTCAAATAGGAACACAACATTGCAAACACAGCTATTTTACGGTAAAAATAGGCAAGAATGAGGTATTAATGCAAATGACTTTTTATATGATGTCTTTTTTGTGTTTTTAAGATAATATAGTCCAAACAAACAATAAATAAAAAAAATGATTTTAATGGATATCGAACCCACTATCGAATACCCGATTGGACCTGTCATTAATAAAAAATAGTAGAGTGGATATTGGTTAATCTTTAACCATGCGTACAGTAAAAAAATGGCTGATTACGATTGCAATTAAGTTATGATTTGATTTCTAAGTAATAATCTCAACACTGCTATTAAAACTCAAATTTAATCAAGTTTAATTGCAGTCGCTATATTCAATTAAAACTATATCGTTTTAATTGCAGTCGCTGAACCGCTAATGCGTGGCCTACGCAAAAATAACAAGATTTGCCGAAAAATAACGCCCTGAACAAACGTTGTATCATTCACGGAGCACATTTACGCGTTGAGTACGTTACTGCCGAGCCCCGTTATTTTGCGTCTTAGTTTCACTATATACCGTATCTGTCCGTTCAGGTACCTTAATTGCCTACCACATGGAACTCAGCGTACTTCTACTTTGACGGGCCTGATAGTGCATTCAACAGTGATCCTACCTTATTCCCAAAGAGTTGTGGGTTCGATTCCCACCCATACCAAATATTTATATTATGATATTTGTGTTTGTTCTGTGTCTGGGTGTTCAAGTGTTTAATTATACGTATTTAAGTAGTATATTTGTGATTTTTCTATTGTCTGGCAACCGTAACACAATTGTATAAACTGACTTTCCATAGATTCAAGTGAATGTATGAGATGTTGTGGAAATTGATTTATTGTACTTCTACTCGGTCGATACAGCACGCCATAATATTTACAAATTAAACAAATGTTATTAACAAATTATACTCGTAATTCTAAAACCAAATTTTCAATATTTACTTGCAAACCGTTATTTGGTTGGTAATGGGAATATTATTCAAAGATTTTATAATAAAATACATATTTTAAAGTGATCAACGGTATTTCAAGTAAGGCTTCGCCCTCGAGCCCGTTATTATCAACAAAGGTTACGCACACATCATTATAATTCTAAAACGAGCTGCGTCAACCAGAATGTTCACTGGATAGGAGCGATACGAGACGACATCGAAACGAAGCGGTTTGTCGTGGCCGGCAAAATTATAAACCTACACGTTTATGTGAGAAAAAATGGCTAAACTGATCATGTGAATCGATTACTTTTAAGCATCTCTTGGAATGATGATGAAATAAAATGATGAAGTATGAAATAAAACATATGATAAGTTGCAGTTCACGCGGTGGACACGAAATTTGCTTATTTGTAGCTATATATTTATTTCTTTTCACACAACATTTTATACGTTGGTCTGAATCTGAGATAAGAAGCTTAAATCACTTAAGTTTCTATACGATTCATCAACATCATCATCATACCAGCCTATGGAAGTCCACTACTAAAAATGAGCCTCTCCAAGAAAAGAGGTTTTTTGCCCACATTTGCCGCGCTGGGCAAGCGTGTTGGCAATCGCAGAGAGCAGCTGTCGCGACGGAGACCTGTGGATATGGATATGACGCCATATCGGTTTGGGTACCTTAGTCGCCTGGTGCATTGGAAGATATTATTCAGTGTTGCCGGTACCTCATGGCACAATTCCAAACATAATACTTAAATATATATACATAACACTTAGACATAGAAAAAATACAAATATTTGTCTTATAATTATTTGCCCTGGGTAGGAATCGACCTTTGGTGCACAATATCGCTACCATTAGGCCCGTCAATTGCCGGAGTATGTACTAGAGGTAGATCACATGCGAATATTGTCTGCATTGGTACCTCGATTACACATATTTCTACTGCCAAACATTAATGTTCGCATTGTTTTGCTCCGGTTTGAAGAGTAATAATGAGTATATTAAGTCACAATTTTGGCAACGAACTAGTGATATCCTTGTGATAACAGCGTATATAGGCTGTGGTGACGCTTAACATCACGCAGATCATAAGCTTATTTGTAGTCATAAAAATATACAGTATTAACAGACAATAAAAAATGTGTTAATAACTGAAGTGTTAAAAAATTTCTATTTTAGTTTGGCAGTATCTCTTAGTACTGCATGACTTTAATAAATAAAAGTTTACCAATATTAATAGCTAACAGCTAAACTAAACTCGAGTTTCATGGTTTCGAAGGACACCTGTAAATATTTTTGGTAATCATCATAGCAGCCATAAAATATCCACTGTTTTACATAGGTCCACCCAAGAGCTGCGCTGGTCAAGCATGGTGACAATCTCAGAGCAAAGCTTTGAAACGGGAATGCTGCTGCCCATCTGTGGGTTTCGGTACTTAGTAGGGACTGCCCCACTTAGGACACCTGGTATAGAGGCACGTATCACAAACTGTTTAGTTTCTTTTGTGATTTTTATACTGAATCACGATTAAATTTCAACCATTATGGGTAACCACAATATCGTTACGACAACGTCACGTAATGCTTGAACAATCCCAGCACAGGTCGGCGCCCTAAGAGTCCTTTTACCCCCCACTTGGCCTAATTCTTAGAGGGATGCATTGAAATATTTAAACCACCCAATTTCACATATTACAGCCCTTTGAAGCGTCGAATAATCAACTGCGAATTAATTTGCTGAAAATAAATGTAAGTTTGAAGGTACAGTTTCAAATTATATTCAAAGGAATAGTAATTAATTGTGTATTCACTTTCACTGTGTTATTTTTAGAAATATGTTGGCAATTCATTGAAACCAATTTGTTGAAATATTTTTTAGAGAAACAAATGCTAATCTTAAATCCGTAATGCAAATTTCTTTATTTGGTAAAACGAGTTTTGGACACACAGTTATAAAAAAATAAGACCATGGTATACTAGAGGACCCATTTACACATATCGACACACGTAGATCACTAAACACCAATGTTAAAACTTAAAACTTGCTAAAAAAAATTAACGAAAACTGGACATTTTTTAGGCTTATTTTTGAGTATCAATAAACATTTACAAAATATTTACGTAACAGTTTATTATGTAAAATTAAAAAAAATAATAGTTGAATCATATCAGTAATTTAGGTACTCGCGCAGTCAGTCGCGAATGTGTGTCCGTGTCATTCACCTATTGCTCTGATTTTAAATCTATTAAAAACGTGCTATATAGTATTTAAGACTATTGTTTATTAAAATATCCCAACAATAAACAATAATGTAACATATTTGTCCCTCATTAAAATGATTATCAAAAGATACCATCAGTATCATGTGCTAGGTTTAACCGCTGGTCAATACATAAATATTTTTTTATGCACGACGAATTATTTTTAATTTTTAAAAAGCTTATATTAGTAATTATTATTAACACAACATCTCATATATTGATTTGACTCCAAGGAAAGTCGACTAACGCAACTGTATTGTGGACATCAGACAACAGGGGAATTACAAATATAATACATATATTCATGATCCAGAACAAACACAAATATAATACACCTTTGGTGCACGAGATAGGACAAAAAAAACAAGCCATTAATAGGAAATATTACAAATAAATAAACCCATTGTACTATGTAATCTTACTCTAATCATTTATACACACACATACATAATCGATAGTATTTATAAAGAAGTTAAAAATTATATTAATAACCACTTACCTACTTAAATCAAATACACACACACAGCAACGCATACATACACACATCTATACACATGTTTCTGTACAAAATTTTCTAACAAAAGGTTATAGTTACAATAATATGATAGCAAGTTTTTAAATTTATTTATATTTTGGTAAGATTTTAAATTATTATTAAAACTATTTGACTACTTTTAGTACTTTTTTGAATTTCATATTATTTTGGTAAACAAAAATTGCTATTTTACAGTCCCCGATTAATACGACAATCACAGAATTTTACAGTTAATATTGATCATGTTTTAGTTGCGAACATAGAATTTTTACACATGATGTCTCATGCGTACGTTATGGTGCGGGTAGTCAGTCTTACGAGTGCTACTAGCGATGGTGGAATCATTAGGACACTTATTACAAAATTACACAACTTTAGATTTTTTAGGTTAAAGATGTTGATAAAGTTATTTTTTCCAACAAACGTGGAACGCCTTAGAAGGATTTTTGGAACACACTAAGGTCTAATAAATGAAATTAGCAGAAAGCTACCGATTTATGCCACCACTTAATATTTGGAATGCATCCAATAACCTTTCTGCGGGAATATTCGAATGAACTAAAACCGTTAAAAGTGAACGCGTCTTTTATACAAATTTCAATAGAGATTTTTTTATATATTTTTTGATTCATAACCGAACCGGTATTCAGGCTGTGCTTTTCACAACTACCAGGGCAGCATTCAGCGATGCGAGTCTCTGAAATAAAGTTGAATAAGATTTTTTTTCCTTGACAACACCGTTCGTTACAATTTTTTCAACTGTTGAAAAGATGCAATTTCCATTGATCCCCGCAAACAATGGGACTCGAATCTAATAACTTGAAGTGCGCAAGTAACAAAAATTGATATTTGTGGATCAACAGGATTTCAGCGAGTTATTAGAGACCAGGAAATATACTTAGAGAAGATTGACTAGCTACAGCTTATACTATGGTCGTCTAGTATTTTGGTCGCATTGGTACCTCGCTCTCATCTATTTCCACTGCTAAACAGTAGTCTTCACGTGCTTTATTACGATTTAAAGGGTAAAATAGACAGTAAAAATACTGAATGATGTGACATCATTATTACAACCATTGAAAGTCTACTGCTGGACATAGAACTTTGCAAGAAGGGGGAATTTTGCCCTATATTGCAAGTGTGTAGTGCAGGTTTCGCGACGGGGATGCCGCTGCCTATCCCCAACCTATGCATTTGAGCTACACTGCCTTGGATGGATATACCGTCATCTGTCGGTTCTGGTACCATAGTCACCTCTTACGGTACCTGATACAAGGAGGTATTATTTTACTCTGCCGGTACCTTACTGCACATAATATCTTTAAACAATAAAACTGACAATGTCTATAGGCAGTAATGACAATTACTAGTATGAACCGTATGCTCTATCGAAAAATCGGAATCAGATAACGATATTCTGGTTAGATTTGCTTGTATCCGATAGCGCGTTTGAAAATACAGATAGGTATAAAATTCTGCTGAGTCGTTTATCTTACATCCGACTGGAATAAAACGTTTCTTCAGGATAACCGATGTACTCCTAGCAGATTGCTGTGGGACAGAGTCGTATAGTACCTGCCTTAATTCTATAATAAGAGGCGTCTAAGGCATCGGAACCGACAGATGACGGTGTATCCATCCAAAACAATGTAGCTCAAAGGTACAGGAAGGAATGGGCAGAAGCATCCTCGTCGCGATATTACGGCCTGCGATTGCCACCACGCTTGTCCAGTGCTGCAATTACGGGCAACATTTCCCCTTATTTGGAAGGGCCTATATCAAACAATAAAACTGCAATGGCTAATATATTAAAGATTTTGTTCGATTCGTTTTAGTACTAGGTAGTAAATATGTTTGCAAAATATCAAGAAGATTGACTGAATAAATACAGTGTGAGAAACAAACAAACAAACTTGTGCTTTTATAGTATTAGTTGGGATTGAGATAAATTTATAAGGGAATGACATTAAGAAAAAGCATCTTGGAATTGTAGAATGTTTAAACAAAGGGACCAATAACTTAACCTCCCAGATCTGATTTGGGTGACAAACAAATGTTAGCACCGTAAATGTGTATACATATAAATGAGTTCCTATTTGCATTGGTTACGGAATCACGCGTAAATGGCTAGACTGTTTTCGCTGACTCTTTTTTTTATGTTTGTTATTGTCAGCAGAATGTTAGATGCGCAGGGAATTTTAAAATCACGGTTATACTTTAAAGGTGAAAGTTTGTAAGTGTGTATTTTTGTAACTTCTTCACGTCTAAACGTCTAAAGATTCTTGATTAATACATAAAATATGTTTTACTGCAGGAAAAAATCTTATTTTTTGGGAACTGACGGAATGAGGGCTACAAATACATACAGCGTTAAAACAAAAAACACTATGTTTCTGGTTGTTTTTGATATGATTATGTCACTTCCAATGAAATGTATGTTGTTTAATCAGGACGGCGTTTATCAGGTCAAGGCTGAGAATATAAAAATCTATGAATTTAAATTTTAATACACATTCCGTTACGTGATATACATATTTATAATACATATTAACTAATCAGTCAAAATAAAAATAAAACATATACATCTGGTAATTATAACCAAAAATTATTTATTTATCAATCTATTACAATCTACCGAACATCTTTATGACTCATAGATATAGCTAACAGTATTTATATCATTATTATAAAGAGGATATATTTGGTAGTTTGTTTAGTTACGATGTAACTATAAATCTATTAGACAAATTTAAATAACACTTTCACCATTAGAAACACACTTCACTAAGTGCATAGACTGTATTATATTTCAATGGAGTGTAATGAGGCACGATGTTTTGTGAAAGTGTAACGAATAAACTCAACAACTACTTTACAAATAGAAAGTTACAGTTTCATCAAATAATATAAGCGATGTTATCCTTGAATTTTTATGATAACATGAACTACGCGGAAATTCTCATCCAAATTACTAGCTAAACGAAGGCACGGACCGTAGTTAGTTTTAAATATATGTAAGTGTAAATTTCGACGGGCCTGATGGCGCAGGTGGTAGTAATCTTGTACGCCAAAGGATGTCCTTTGGCGTACAAGATTGATCGAGGTTCAATCCACACCTTATCTCCTTCCTTATCCCATCACCTCCGATATCACGGCATTTGTATCATGATAAATATTTGTTCCCTAAATTTTGTACCCTTGAGGTACCGATATAGCCGCAAAGTACCAGCAGAGTAGAATACTACCTACGTTTGTACCAGGTGTCGTAACAGGCGAATAAGATACCAGACCGATGGATGGCGAGGTACCGACAGATGGCGACAGTACAGGGCGGGGATGGGCAGCATCACCGCCGCGAAAGCTGCACACTGCAATTGCCAATACGCTCGCCCAGAACGGCAATATGGGCAATAAACCTCCTTTCTTGGAGAGGCCTATGTCCAAAAGTGGACTTTCAATGGCTGGTATGATGATGATGATATGATAATTTGTATATAATCTGTGTCTGGGTGTTATTCATTTGTATTTAAGTATCATACTTGTAATTACTCTGTTATTTGCTACCCGTATTACAAGTGCTTCAAGCCACTTAAATCGGAGTCAGGTCAACGTATCTTGCTTTTTTGTGTAACTAATTTTTGATGTCGAGTAATTTTTTATAAAAATAATAAGTACGCATCGTCTTGTATCGCAAAAAGACTGCAAGGGACCCTCAATCCAAAACGTGCGTGAAAAAGGCGCCCCTCAGAATAAAACTCAATGAGCCACGCATATAGCCTAAGTATCAATTTCGCGGATCGTCGAAATTAAAGCAAAGGCAATCGGAAATCTATTTGTTCATGTCAATGTTTCAATTTGTCCTCCGTCGCCATTAATGTCTAGGTCGGCCAACTTGAATACTTAGTCTGAACTCTTGGACAAAGATACCTCAATGTCAGACTAGTGTTTAGGCATGAAATATTATCCCTTAAACACTGTTGCAACTTGTTTAGATTATCCGGAATTTTGTCGGTTTTGACAATAAAACAGTTATTCTTGTAATAATACTAGCTTTTTCCTGCAGAGTTGCATGCGTTAAAATCGAGGTAACACGGTTCCCCTTTCCTGATTTAGAACCCAAAAGAGAATTCCGAACCGAATATTAGTTTCATATATACGCTAATGTAGACAATACTATATATCTTTATAGAAAACTGCAAAGTTTCACATAAATTTTCATTCCGTCTTTTAAGGGGTTGGGGGCTGAATCTAAAACAATATAATTAACGATTTTTTTTGTTAGTAAGAAATAGTTCACATGCCATTTTTTAGCAATCTTCCTTGAACATTTTGAAATTCTACATACGAATTTCTGCCCCCTATTTTAAGGAAATGGGGGTTAGAAATGGTTAGAATGTAGCTTATGACACTCTATCTCTTTAACTATATCAAACCCGGACAAACAAACAGACACTTACTTACACTTTCCCAATTATTATATCAATATTGCCTAATAGGGCCCGATAGCTACACCCGATTTTATGTTTAAAAAAATACAAATAAATTCGCAATATCATATACTGAAACTAACGAACTAATATATCTAAAACAAAAAAAATACTGAATAGGCATTCTAGTAATTATTCAGTGTGTGTATTTGTTTTAGTGGATCTAGACTTTCGCTGTTCTTTCATAGAATAGTAAAAACCTAATCTACTTTTAACTATAAAAAATAGTTTGTTAGCCACTTAAAGTAGATAGCACTATCTCTAACAGCGTCATTAAAGTCATCATTAATATTTTAAAAGACACAGCAGATATGATCCACCCGGTGTCATATTTGGCATATGTTTTTGCATAATATATCTTTGGCATAATTTCCATACAATCTCCGAGGTAAGTATTTAAATACATATTTTTAAGATCCAGACACGGCAAACACCGACACCGGATCGAACCTACAACCCTTACCATCTGCAGCATCGTGATAGTAAAGTCACCGCAGCTTATATACGCTCGTCGTATTACAAAGATATCGCTAGTGCATCGCTAACCCTGTGATATAAAGATATTATGTTATTACTCAGTAATTAAATATGACAATTATTTAATTATTGGGTAATGTGGCATATTATTCATTGTATAACCGAGAGGGAACCGGCAGAGTAGAAAATTACCTACTTCTGTATCAAATAGCGTAAGAGGCTACTAAGGTGTCAGACAGATAGCGGTATATCCATCCAAAACAGCACAACTAAAATACTATACGGCGGGGATGGGCAGCAGCATCTTCGTCGCAGAGTTGTGGCCTACAATTGCCACCACGCCTGACCAGCGCGGCATTTATGGGTAGTAATCCCCATATCTTGGGGAGGCCTACGTCCAACAGTGGTCCTTCTATGGCTAATATGATGACCCAGTAATTTCACGGCCTTCCTTACTCTTCAAACCGCAAACGAACAATGCAAACACTGCTATTTGGCGAAAAATGAGGTATAAATACAGATGACTGTTGTCTGAGGTCTCTACCTCATGTATCGGCATAGATAGTAGATGTAGACACGGCTGACACTAGAAATACTGACACTAGACATTATAGATAATGGTTGGATATTATATATAATATCCAAATTTATTATTTTGCCTGTAAAATATATATACATTTATATAGATGTCATGAGTTATATGAGGCAACACGTAATATACTCGTAAATGTTAGGCCAATAATAAACAAATGGTACCGCCTCCGACGTAAGATGAGACTCCCAAAAGAATTACAACAATATTCCAAGGCTTATCTGTCCGTCTGTGTCAACTCGATGTGCTTAAATCTATCGTATAGTCTCATTATGTTTCCACTAATGAGTAAAATGATTCATGAGGTGGGCATAAAAGCCTACCCATGAGTGTATCATTAATTAATGTTATTATCGTTGTATGTCCGAAAAGATAATGCCCACTGAGAGGTTTACAAGAATTTGTCAATTGTTACCATGTCAGGAATAATTGTAAGCGTGTATGACCTATTATATTTAGAGAGTTGCTAGCCTAAAATATAATGTCTTTCAAACTGATTTAGCAGTGTAGATAGGATATTAAGGATCAAATTGAAAACATAAAACTATTAGATTAACTTCTAATTATCCATTTTTGTATACCCTAATTTGCTCGAGATTAAGATTTTAAAAGCCTAGTACGCACTAGCAGGTAATTTTACAAATTTTATGTTATTGTATAGTAATGGTCTTATCTTAAGCGCCAGGGTTTGATGGTTCAGGTTGGTTCAGCCCCACCCAGGACAAACATTTATATTAATTAGTTTATTTTGTGTCTGGATGCTAAAATATGTATTTAATTAAAGTTGTGTAAAAAAAATATAAGGTTAGTTTTTTTGTAAAAAAGTTCTGAATTATTTGAGACATGGAAAACAAACTGACAAGTAAATAAAAAATATAGACTGGCATAGCGCGCGTCTCGGCTTCAAACGTCTATAACGACCTCTTAGGGACCTCTCAGAGGCCACTAGATATAACCGGACCCCGATTAGTCGTTTTAAATGGATAAGATAACAAAATTTCATTGAATATTTTACCAAAATTGTCGGTTTTTTATTGTCGATAATTTATCAAAATGGACGAAATAGCTACCCCCATTATAATAGAAGTGTTCAATTAGAATAAAAAGTGAAATTATCTTAGTATATTTTAATAAAATTTGCTGATTCATTGTTACTTTCTTATTTCAAATCATGTAATAAATATAAATGTATGTGTTTTTAATTTATTTTGGGTGTTGTTTAAAAAACTGTACATAAATAAAGATTGAATTGTTGATATACAATTTGAATTAACTTGGCTTGATTAATACAGTATCACTTTCGTATTTTCTGAGTACTTTCGACTAATTTCGAAGTCTGATCAATGTTTGAGGTGTTGCGTTCATTTATTCTTTTTCATTAATATTATTGTAATATGGTATCATACAGCTTATTCTATCATGCAATTGGAATTTAGCCATAGGGACTCCGCTTCAGAACAAGGCAGTTCCATTTTGTTTGGGGTCATTGGATTTAATTTTGATAATTATCTCAAAATTTTTGTGTTTGTTGTGATTCTCGATATTTAGCAATTGTATTAACACGGTATTTAAAGCTTAACAGTCTTATAGAAAGAAGATGGCCTGAAACTGTTCATATTATACTGTAATAATTAGTTTAAAGATCGTCCTGTATACTCGTCCTGACAGCAGCAACCGTTCAGGTTGCTGCTGTCAGGACGAGTGAGAGGGAAGATCCAATGGTGAAGGAAAGAAAAAGAGCGGATTATTGATATATATATGTGTGTGTGTTGCTTAGGCCACGGCAAACGCAAACGCAAGGGCTTAGGCAAAGGCTTAGATATGGCTTTTCTGCGCCTATTTATCTCTAAACTGTTAACCCTATTTTCAGCCCAGTTCCTCCAGAACGCGCAGCAGTCCCTTATAATTGCTGGTCACTTCCTGGCGAGATGGAGATTCGATGTATCGCACCCTGGATGCTAGAAGCTCAGGACAATCCATAACAACATATTTGAATATTTCTTTGCTTCCTACGCAGTAAAGAAAGAGAGTGAGGTATGCTAAGATCATAGCAAGTGGCAATCAATTGTTGGGTCATTCCCGCCATCTATTGAATCCAAAGCCAGTCACCTTTTACAATACCTAGTACAGGGAGACACTGCTCTTCGCGTTTCATTTTGACAATTAGATTTTTATCTAGAAAACTAGGTTTTTCTTAACTCACCAACTGCCTATAGTGTCGTATAATATTTTTCAAAACCCTTAAAATATAGTTTACAATAAAGCTAAAGACACAACATTTAAAGTATTCGTCCCAACACACGGGCGCATAATCATCTCTTTGGAAAACACGCTCAGCATTGTTGTAATTAATTAACGAATTTTGCCCGGTTTTACCGCGGCTCCAAACGGGAACTTTTCCATATGTAAAAACTCCCAACAGATTGTTTGACTCACAAATATTTTGTGTACACCGTGAAATAATATGATTATGTTTAAAATTATTCCGGAGGTGTGTTTGCAACTGTGAGTCTTATCATTCCGAAGTTATGAATCAATTATTATAAGCGGTTGTAGAAACATGTACCCACTAGTTGGTATCCGTAAATTAGTAGGGGTAGACATAGACTACAGTTTGCTACTTGACTGAGCACCGTAGTCGCTTTATCCCTGCATCATTCCCATCATGAAGCTACGCTCTGGCATTGCCACCACGTTTGCCCAGCGTGGCTATTTCCCCATTTCTTGGGGAGGCCTATGTACAGCAGTGGACAGTTTTATGGCTGAAGAAATAATGATGAGTCTATAAAGCAGATAATAAAACTAATTTTTAACGTCCATAAAACGTGGTTTATTTAAAATTTTACATTTTTAATCAGGAACGCTAACGTACATAATTAAAAAGCCAAGAAGACTGATGTAACTTTGAGAGGCCTGATGGCATTACGAACTATCTATGTCTTATACGCCAAAGATCGTCAGTAAGATATATTTATATGATAATATTTGTGTTTGTGCTATGTCTGTATGTCTGTATGTCTAGCATACAACACTTACGTATATTTAAGTGTAATATTACGAGATTATTATATAATATAATATTATAATATCATTATTCAGTTGCAGTTCACTGCTGGACTTTTGCTCATAATTGCCGCACTGGGCAAGCGGGTTGCAGCTTTCGCGACGACGATGCTGCTGCCCATCCCCGCCCTATTCATTTGAGCTAAACTATCTCGGATGGATATACCCGCCTCTTACGACACCTTGTACAGAGGGAGGTACTATTCTGCTATGCCGGTACCTCATGGCATTGTAAATCTTGTTTAATATTATTAAGTCCTTACTAATATTATAAATCAGAAAGTAGCTCTGTGTGTCTGTTTGCAACGCAATTACGCAATACTACTAAAACCGATTTAAATGAAATTCGTTACACAAATAGTTTAAAGACGAAGAAAGGACATAGGCTACTTTTTCATTCGACATAAGAGTTGTAAGGTGTTGAAACGGGGAATGAATCATTGTATGCAAGTATCGCTATTGTTAGAGCTAGAAGCTTAAAATTTTTTTTTTTTTTTGCTATTGATATTTAGGCTATTGATTTGTATATATAAATAAATATAACATTCAAAGTTTATTTAATTTAAAGTAAAAAAAGTTAAGTTAAGTTAAAGTGGGGTATCACCAGAGTATATTAGTACACGCCGTACCTCTAGCAAGAGGCACCTGAGGTACTGAATTTGACAGGCAGCGGCATATTATAATACCTAGGGATTTTGCTGCCTCTCTTACCTTTGAAACTGGCTTACAGAAATACAAGTACTGCTGTTTAAGTTTACCAGTAAGTGATACTGATATTCCAGACAATATTCTGTTAAAAAAACAAATGTAATTATATGAGATCAACTACCTATGTATATATAATGTATGAAGCTCTTAAAATGTTTCCTCGACTTGGATAGTTACAATAAATCACACAAGCTAACCCGATACGTATCGTCCTATCTTAACTGCACTTATATGTTGACATGAAAAAAATTGTGCGACTATAAATTGGGATATTATTCTTTTATCTCTTAAGTTGGATCAAACGGAACACCGTAAGTAATAAATTCATTATAATCGGTTTAGTAGTCTAGAAGATCATCCCGGACAAACACGGTAATAAAGGAAGTTTAAATGACTGCTGTCACATTTTCATCTTGTATCTTCAATTTTATTCATATACAAAATTGTGTGTATATATATGAAATTAAAGTGTCAGCCTGTAAACCCAAATCAGCAGCTATCCGCAACGGTACTTAAAACAATAAATAAATGTTTTGGCTATATCTTTGTCCGGAACTAATATCAAGCGCCTGGACTGATTTTAACGAGACTTGCACCAGCTAATAGATGGTACAAAAAGGCACTGCAGGCTTAGCATACTTTATTCGACTAAATATTTAAGCTTATTAAGTACATTTGATAAGTCATCGGGTTTTATATTAACAATCAAGCTTTTTACAGTGATTGTCTCCCCAGTTAATTAAATAAACGTGATATGAGGTTTTGAGATGAGTTCATTAGGTCATTAACACTAATCCGTTGCTGTAACACCTGGAGCTCTTGATGTTTTAGAGGGCAAATATATTTATTATATAGTTAACTCTAGCTAACGCGACAGTTGTCCTGTTTTTACTATCCTTATTGTGTATTTATGATAGAAATACATCTTTAGTTTGATCAAACTGTACACGGCAATCAAACTATTATTATTAAAATCGGACGAATGGTTTAGACTTCCAGGATGAACAACATGACAGGTATTTATACGTAAAAAAATTAAATTCACTAAATCGCGATCTCCGACTGTGCATCAAACAACGTAGTCCAATGTTTAAAAAAGGTTTAAAATAAATCAAAAGATCTGTAGACAAATTAAAGTTTCTGTTATAGCTCAGCGGATTAGCCAGTTGAAATAGCAATGAGCAGGTTGAAATAGCACGCAGAATTGATAGCTGACGAGATCAGAAGGTTCTGAAATGGAGACCATGCACTGAAAGGCGTGACAACCTCTGCCTAAAGTATATAGATCAGACCATGCGACCTGGTTGCAAGATCGCTCAGTTTGCATTGAACTGGTCCTAATATTTGAGGAGGCTTGCGTCCAGCAGTGGGATATCTACTGATGACGATGAGATATCTGATATGATGACGGTGAAATTTTCATGGCAATTGGTAAAACAGTTCTGGAGTCTTTGACAATAACAATTTCAATAAAATGTCTTAAATACATATTTACCAATTATGATAACATAAAAGTTCTACATCAAGAAGACATGAAATAATGATCCATTCTGTTACTCTCAAATCTTTCCCATATGAAAATTATTATTTTTGTTTAATTTACAAAACAAAACTTATGGAACATGCTTTAGTGTCTTTTTATTTTAATAACTTAATTTTTTCTTCAATTACTGGTAGTTTTAAGATAAATGACATATTTTCACACTTTACCCGTTCAGTTGACATGTTTTTTTTAAATACTCTTTATGGACTTGATTAGCATTTATCTTGCAACTATATCCACATTGCCTCAATATTATAACGCATTCGGCAGGATTTTTTCTAGAATCTAAACTAACGCATATTCTTTGTTGAAATTCAAATTATCCACAAATTTCATCAAATTCTAAATCTACCGATCGCTGCTGCCAAAAAGTAACATGCCGACTGAAAAACTTATTGGCAGCCTGCCTTCGCTTAGTTTGGGTAACACAGTAAATTCTTATCCCATTTATCCTGTTAATTTAAGAAATCGTTAACTTATAAACGACCTAAGAACCTATATACCCACATTAGGTGGCTGGCCTAGATACAACAAGTAATTATACAATTTAGTTTTGTTCTTTTTTAATTATCCGCGTTCTTATATTTCATGTACTCATAATTATTTACATAGATTTTATAAGTAATTTTTTTTTTAAATCTCATAAATGCTGTATACGGTATCGACTGAAAACAGTAAAGCTCAAATGCAACTTGAAGAGGGTAGGCAGCAGCATTCCCGCATTCCCGTCGTGAAGCTACGCTATGCAATTGCCACTAAACTTGCCCAGCGTGGTAATTTCGTGCTAAAGTCTCCTCTCGAGAAAGCCTTTCTAGAACGTTCTAGAACTGCTATCATGGCGATGATGTAGCAGTATCTGTCCATTTTTCTGTCTGTTTCTTACTAGCTCTCGGTTAAAACGCACATAATTAACTTGAACTATGAACAAAGATTAATTTGGATATCGGTGAAGTTATAACAAGGGGGCCAAACTCCAGACGAAAGAGGAACAATCCATATATGTCAAGGATATTTTTTTTAGGTAGAGGAATTATTTGCGCCTTTTTCCATGCTGATAGAAAAATAGCGCTGTAAAGGGAAAAATTAAGGATGTGACGGATTTCATCAAGGATAGGAAGAATCATTTTACGGCTGATACAGTCACTCCCAACTGCGTTGAAAGCTATTGACACTAAGCTCCTTTTAAAACCACACTCGGTAAACTGATTAAATATGAACGCTGAAAAATCGGGAGTCGGAAGAGAGGAAAGATGTGTTTAATTTCGTTGTTCCAAATTGGTCGAGGCAGTGAAATGGCGGTTTAATGCATTAATATCAAGGGTACATTAATATTTTTGGTTTTTCCAACCCCAATGGACCTAAGAAATTTCCAGACCTTAGCTGGTTCTCCATTTAGTACTGAATTGTGAATGTAGCGGTGTTAAGCATTTCTATATCTTGTTACAGAGGTTTCTAGTTGCTATATATTTATCTCTATTTGCATCTGTAGGTTGAGATTTAAATTTAGTTTTTAATTGATACTCTCATCTAGCCAAGGTGCAGGTAAATGCTTTATTTACTCTGACTGAACAAATAGGAGCGTGCTTGTCATACAACTGCATGATGTTTGTATTGAATAAATCTACCTTTTTGTCAATAGACTCAGGGTTCAAGAGGGAAGTCCAGTCTATGAGCGCTGCATCTTTGGGTAGATTGTCTAGTTTTATACCACCAAAATAAACGCTGCTGAAGAATTTTTGCTGACGTCTTAGTTCTAATTCTATTAGAGATATATCTTATTATTTTTTACGTTAATGTACTTAAGCAGTGCAATCACAAGTTTGCGTGTTGCGATACTCAAGTGAATCGTTTAGATCTCACATCAAGATAATACGCCAAGACCTGTTCATTTGCTTTTTAATTAATTAAATTGTAAATAAAATACATGAGGTAGACCTCATGCAAAGGTCATTAACATTGATACCTCAATCTCACTTATTTCTACCACCAAATTGCAGATTTGGCATTGCTGTCATCATCATCATCATACCAGCCATTGGGAAGTCCACTTCTGGACATAAGTCTCTTCAAGAAAGGAGGTAGCTCTTTCACATCGGGGATGCTGCTACCTGCCCTGCCCTGCATTGGAGCAACACTATATCGGATGGAAATACCGCCATCTGTCGGTTATGTTACCTTAGTCGCCTCTTATGATACCTGGTGCAGTGGGAGGTACTATTCTATTCTTCCGGTACCTCACGGCAACTGCTATGCATTTCTATGTTCCGATTTAAAGGGTGGGAGAGGAAGTGAAATTACTGTATACTGTGACATAAATACAAACATTTATAGCTGCAGTGACCTGAACTAATAAAAAAAATAAACAAACGTCAGATTGCCATATTAAAAGGTCATTGAGAAGCAAAATCGAAACATTCTATCAATTTAATTCCAATAAAATGGAATTTAAAATTTGTGTCGAACATTTTTTCGCTGTATATATTCGTTTGATGAACGACTCTTTTGGAAATAAAACCAAATAGTTTGAATAGTTTTGTTAACAATAAGTACATGCAATTGTTGGAAAAAAATACATAATTCACATAAACCTTTATCCTATTGGTAAGACGTTTGTAAGGCTAAGGCCGGTATCATTATTTGTACATCTAATCAAGAACAATCTTACGGGTCTAGTCAAATAAGCCGCAATTTTCGGGAAACTCTCTTTTTTATAATATTTCATTATATATTCTCTATTGTATTATAGTTTGAATTTTGCGTTTATTACATCATCTTGTTGCGATGAGAAACTAAAATTTTGCCAATACTTTCCACACAAACATTTGAAATTAAGAGCATCAACTTAATATTACATAAGAAAATATATTCCAGAAATATACTTAAAACGTGTATGAGTAAAAGTCAAGAATACATAGTGTTATAATTAGTTTAAATTCATAAATAATATACCTAGATTTTTTGGTGATAATGGAAAATCGCTATGTTGTCGCTAACACATTTTTGCAACTTTAACGGACCCGATGACGAAGATGATACTGATACTTTTTTATGTACCAAAGGTCGTGGTTTCGATCGCTACCGAGAACAAATATATAATGAATATTTGTATTCGTTCTATGCCTGGGTGGTATTAAAATATACACTCATTTGCAAAAAACGGGCGGTTTTGATTTTAATGTTTCTTTAAGAAAATACGGTACAAAATGATTTCAATCATTTGTACAGTTACTGGCCGGTTTTAAAAATGCCGTGGTGTTTAAAACAGTACGTTCTAAATTCAAATTTTCGTTTGATGCTCGCTTTTACAGAAAACAGAAAACCACTTTTTATCCTACATTTTTGGTGCAAAGTTCCAAAAGATAATATCGGTTTTCATAACTTTTAGTCAATTTTTATGAATTTATTTCATATAAATTAATTGTTAAAGCTTCATTTATTGCTGTTGAGCTGTCTCTATAATATTAGAGAAAACGGTAAAACCTACCAAAATTATTGCGCTTCTCGAAGAGGGTTGCAGCCAATGCTTCGTGGCTCAAAGGCTAAGTGTGAGTCACTTGACGGTTCAAAGGACCTGGCAGCGGTATCAACACACCGGTTCTGCCGAGAGAAGGACTGGTTCTGGAAGAAAACTATGTACCCAACTACGGGATGATCGTTTTCTTGTGAGTCACGCATTGAAAAATCGCAAGTCTTCGTATGTGGACCTTAAGAACAACCTCGAAGAAGTAAGAGATGTGCATATTAGTCTATGGACGGTCAGGAGGAGGCTTCTCGCGGCCAATATACGCAGTCATTGCCCGGCCCGCGGCCCTAAGTTACTCCGTGAGCACAGAGTTGCCAGGCTTAGTTTTGCTCGAAATTGTGAGTCATGGACTCAAGAAGACTGGAATAGGGTATTGTTCTCCGATGAAACCAGGATAACTCTGTTCGGTGAAGATCGACGTCGTCGAGAGCTACGAATACGAGGAGAACGCTTTGCAGAGGCTTGTTTTGAAGAAATCACACCTTATGGTGGGGGCTCTGTTATGTTTTGGGCAGGAATAAATTAAATGGTTTATACAGAGTTAGTCTTCATTAAAAACGTACACGTTACTGAATGGACATCGATACATAAAGGTAGTTCTAATTCCTCATGCATAACCCGCATTGGCCGCTTTAGGCGAAGACTCAATTTTTATAGACGACAACGCTCGCGCCCACCGGTCTGGCGATGTGGAAGCGTATGAGTAAGAGGTCGGCATTCATCGTTTGGATTGGCCAGCTCGAAGTCCCGACTTCAATCCTATACAGCGTTCTGAAACGACGCGTGAAATAAGTACAGTACCAGTTACTTTACGAGCATATGCACCACTAGCGAGCATACACTACTAGTTAACTTAAGCATTAAAACCCATAATTTTTATCAAAATTTTATGATAATACTGACGAAAACGATTTTTTGCTTATTAATTTACAAAATTGTGAAAGATAAACTACCTATAGTTATCAAACAAACCAGCTTAGGTGCCCGTTTTTTTGCAAATGAGTGTATTTAAGTACGTAATTTGTAATTTCTATTTCTAAGTATAACAAGTGGTTTTACTGCGAAAAAGCTAGTTTAGCTCTTTTATCTTAGTTTAAGAAATAAGGCGTCGAATTTAACTTAAAAAAAATATAATTTTTTTAGACCAGTACGATAAACAAGCATACCGCGTAAGCGTCACTGAAGCCTATAGACACTCGTAATATCACAAAGATATCACTATCTTGCATTACCCATCGCGTGATTTCAAGATATTATGCTGCATTACCTCTTAATGTCACTAATTCTCTTACCCTTCTGACCGGAACACAGCAATACGAACATTTAGTTATTTTTATTTATTTATTTAACTTTATTGCACAAAATGTTACAAAATGTACAAATGGCGTACTTAATGCCAGGCATTATCTCCCAGTCAACAAAACAGAAAAAAAAATATATATGTAGTGGTGCAGGCAATATATATACAAAATAAATAAACGTGCCATACATATTTGTATAAATAAACGCAATAAATGCATATGATAAATGAAAATATATATATGTATATATATACATAAAATAACGTACATCAGAAATAGGGTTATAAAGTAATATAACATTGTTATTTAGCGGTAGAAATTGATGAGTGTGAGGTACCAATGCAGACGCCTTTTGTATGAAGTCTACCGCATGTATTTTGTTGAATTTTACACAAGTCACATCTAATATACAGATATCTATTTATCACTTTTAAATTTATATCTAAAAATCAAACATAATAGAAAATAGTGGCCACTGCCTTTTAAGAAAATAAATAATGAAAATAAATATTTTTTGTCAGGTAGCACCGCTATTCTATAGCATGGTTACAACAGACAGACAAATTACATGTCTACATCTATAAAACCCATTAACATAATAAAATAAAATACAAAAATTAATATATTTGTGTGTGCGTGAGAGAAAATAGGTGTGCGTATGTTTGTGAGTGTGTATATGTGAGTTTATGTGCGTGTGTGTGTGTTTGATATGTGGCTGAAAAATTACATTAAAATTCTTGGTAGTCACCGAAACAAAAAATACCATAAACACCACATACAAACTTTTATTTAAACAATCAATAATTTCTCATAACCCACGACTTTTAGCCATTTAGAAAGCAAAATCTTGCGTACGGCGAAGAGATTATCATAATCTAGCAGTGCCCCGTGATTTCAACGGCGATAAGTTGTAAAACTTTCATACTAACTTTGCATCCCTAACCTTCAGGGATATTTATGATAAAATATTTTACATGTGTTTTATTAATTTTAATGAAAAACCTTTATGCTGAATTTTATTTAAGGAAAGTAAAAACAGCAAAATTTTATGCTAACACTGTATCTCCGTTTTAACCCTTTAGGGAGCAAATTTATAAAAAATTCTTCCCTAATGCTGCTACTTTATAACAGAAAACCCAAACAGCAAAATTTCAAGTATAAAACTGTTATAGTTTTGGTTCTGTGTTAATATGTCAGGCAGTCAGTCAGTTAGTCAGTCAGTTTAGCAAGCTAGTCAGCCAGTCAGTCACTCAGTCAGTCAGTCAGCCTACTAGTCATTCAGTCTATCAGTTAGTCAGCCTATGAATCAGTCAGTCAGCCTACCAGTCGTTTATTCAGCCTTTCGGTTAGTCAGCCTGTCGGTCAGTCAGCCTGTCAGTCAATTAGTCAGTCAGTCAGTCACCCTGTCAGTCAGTCTGTTAGTCAGTCAACCTATCAATCATTCAGTCAGCCTATCAGTCATTCAGAAGGCCTGTCAGTCAATCGGTCTGTCAGTCAGTCAGTCAGTCTGTCAGTCAGTCTGATTGACTGTCTGACAGACTGTGTCAGACAGTCAATCAGCTTATCCTTTTACAAATATTTTATAGACTTAGATCCATTTTAATTTTATTGCACTATACACAAACTAACTGATAGTAAGAATTAATGTATGAGATGTTGTGTGAATTTTATAACTCTAAAAGTATATTGGGTACGGATACAAAATGATAGTCGTTTGTACAATATAAGGTTTTGTATGAACGTTCTATTTAATACTTACAAACGTGGGAAAACATGGTTTGCCCTCGGATTCCAGTGAATGCAAGTCTAGCACAAAGGCACTAAACTTGTATCGGACAGCTTAAATCATTTCACACACGGAAGACTTATTAAAACCTTTGACTAAACTGAAGCTACGATTGTATTATATCCATCAAGTTAAAAGGACAACGTCTGTCGAGTCACCTAGTTTTCTATGTATTCAAAAAAAATTATAACTAGGTATTTAATTATAATTTTGCAAACCCGCGTGGAGGAACCAGCTTTAGGTATCTAATACATATCCATTTTAGGTACTGGTTTTTCAAAAATTACATTATATTATATAGGATCCTTCAAATATATATGCACATTATGTAATAGAAATAAATAATAAATTTAAAATTATTCTTAAGTTACTTTTTACCTCCCCTGGTATAGATGTCGTATGAGGTGACTGTGGTACCAGAACCGATAGATGGCGGTATATCCATCCGTACCAGTGAAGCTCAAATGTACAGGGTGGGGATAGGCAGTTGCATCTCCGTTGCGAAGCTACGCTCTGCGATTGCCAAAACGCTTTTCAGCGCAAACGGCAAATTCCCTCTTTCTCGGGAACGATAACGTCCAGCAGTGGACTTTCAATTGCTCATGTAAAGAATCACTACTAGAATCTTTCATTTTACAAAATATATTAGACAAGCCCGATGGCACAGATGTTAGTAATCCTATCTTATGCAACAAGTTTGATCTTTTGGTGTTGTCCGATGTTTTGTTTGAAGGTTATTTTCATTTATTTAAGTATTATTTTCCTTTACTGTCTGATATTCGTAACACGAGTACATAAATCTACTAATCTCTTGAGTCATCGTAGAAAATGTCTTGAGAACTAGTGATTCATATCGGATAAATTATTCTTGTTTACTTGATTCACTTTTAATTTACTAAAATATATAACACATAGCACGCGTAGAAAATATTTTGCAACTAAAATCAAAAGGGAAATGTAGACAAACCGATCATAGAATTTAAGAAAATTAATAGTACGTTTGCATTGTATTTGGCCTTCGTTTGTTGTATGAAGGCTTTGAAGGATTTTTCTCACCGAATGACAAGTCCAGAGAAAAGATCTGGCGCAAGGGTCCGTATGGAAGAATGATAAAATAAAAGTAAATATAATTCTAGTATTTGCTTACAGTGCTTAGAAAAAGTAATTGTTTCACAAAATTATAAAAATTAGAAGATAAACGTTGAAAAAGCTAGAAGGAACCATTTTGTAGAGAGCCAATGACCTGGAAACCCGAACTGAATAGTTTTCCAGCCCGCAGAGATATTACATTTGATTCAATGCGTGCCACCAATGGTTTTCAACGCAAAAAGTGATACGCGCGAAAATTATTGTTGTAAAAAATTTACGTGTTCGCCACCGAGGTATTTTGTTACGCTGCCAAGCGATATATAGCTTTGTAGCTCAAGAGATAAAGTTTGAAACTGTTCGCCGGTGCAAATTGACACATCATGAGTATTATGCTGGTTGGACGAGCCAACTATTCCAGAATTTAGGGTGCAGCATTTTGAACTGTACTGTGCTGTAAATAAGGATTAATATCGTTTCTATTGTTGTATAGTGCAGCCAATGATTTCGCTTATGTGATGTATAATACGTCGTTTTACGGCGGCGTAATCTATTTGGCTGTAATTCGGCATCAGAAAAGTTTTAGGTCATTTAAAATATGTATGTATGTGTTGATGGATTTATTCTTTTATATATATTGATAGTTTATATTTGAACATTAGATCAAGTGCTGAGAAGAACGTAGGTACAGTTAAAGTAGAATAGTAGCTTTTACTGCACCAGGTGTCGTAAGAGGCGACTAAACTTCCAGGTAGCTGTATATCTTTTCGAAACAGTGCAAATCAAATACTGCAAAACTGCGCCCAGCAATTGCCGACACGCTCTCCTAGTGCGGTAATCTTCCAGTCTAGCAGTAGAATTATAATTGCTCATATGATAATTAATTCAAATTATTACACGTACTTAATTATATTTCTTCTTTATCCAAATCTTGTTTGGAAGAGATCGCTCTATAAGTAGAGGGCGCCAATTATACTGTACTATTGTATATGTATTTCTATAATTTTTGTTGTTTTTATTGATTTATGTATGTACAATAAAGAATGTATAATTTGTTTCAACTAAATATACCTTTTTTTAAGAGTAAAGATTTTTAGATTTTAGGATTTCGTTTTAGAATAACAGTGTGACTTTAAAAGATAAATGGGATGCCAACTGCTTCACTGGGTAAACAAATCTTATCTTATTTTTCATACTACGTCCAGTTTTTATAAACGTTCACTAGAAAACAATGAACTCGTCTCAGTCAGGCGGACTTGAACCTGCATCTTTACCTTACCGGGTGACTGCATAACTGTCATGCTACAATACTTTAGTAGACAAGTCATATTTTCTAGTGTTTCTTTTAGACAAATCAGCGCCAACTCTTTAATATTATAGATATTAACTAAAAATACTTCATATTACTTAGTTTTGATTATAGTTAATTAAAATCTGTTTCTCATGTTTTACACTTTGGAGTAATTTACTTAAAAGACTTTATTATTGTTAAAGAAATACTATGAACGATCAAAAATTAATAAATTAATTAATCATAAACATCCCATGAGGATGAAGAAGGAACGTTTCTATAATTATTAGACTAATTATAGCAAAATGGGGAGGCGGTATAATTAAAAACTTGTTATTTTTAAATTAACCCAGTGGCACAGCGAGCATAAGTTTCAACTTCCAGACGTAATTTATTGAGGCTCCTTAATTGTACACGTTTCAGACTAAACATAATGAATACCTTCATACTGATAGGGTTCCAGAAACTAATAAGAAAACCAATATTTATTTATATAAATTGAGAAAATCTGCCTATAATTTCCGCGCCGGGTAAGTGCGATGGCAATCGCAAAGTGTAGTTTTGCGAGGGTGACGCTTCTGCCCATCCCCGCCCTGTACATTTGAGCTTTTCGGTTTCGGATGAATGTATCTGTCGGTTCTGGTACCTCAGTGGCTACTGAGGTACCTTACGGTATACTAAGAGGTAATGTCCTAATATACTGATATTACACATTAGTAAATTTAAGTATTATATTTGTGATTCTTCTGATGCTTAATATACAAAGACGTTGCGATTTATTTCATTGTCAGGTTAATGTATGAGATTTATAAATTCTATTATATTATAATTATTTATTATTAGTAGGAAAGAATTTTTTTTTTCAGGAATTGGTTCTGAGCTGACATCCAAAACAATGAAGTTACAGGAGAAAAGCTAGAACGATACAAATAATTATACTCTGATTGGTAACTTTGGCCTTATCATAGCAACTAAAGTGTAACTATGTAATATACAAAATATATATTGGCCTCCCCAAGATAAAGGGCTGCCTATTTCACTTTTGCCTAGAAGCTTCCCTCTTTTGGGCACACATACCGCCAGTTGTGGGCGCCTCGTTCGCCCTTTACAACACCTGACACAGGGGGTGTACAATTTGACTCTGGCCAGTTATAGCAAATTTTGGCCTATTACAAATAATCTGTAATATCAAATATTACAAATTATTTGAAATAATATTTGATGAATAGAAATACATAAATCAAAAATAAAATTAGCTGTAGCTTCTAGTGCAGATTCTAATGATCCTATCTCGTGTGCCTAAGGTTGTGAGTTTGATCCCCACCCAGGACCAATATTTAAATGATGGTATTTGTGTTAGTTCTATGTCTGGGTGTTGAATATTATGTAATTAAATATATTTGTAATTCCTCTGTTGCCTGATGTCCGTAACACAAGTCTTTAAGTTACTTATATCGGAGTCTGGTGAAAGTATTTATTATATTATTTTATACTCGTAGTCTTCTTAAATACTTTATTGTCCATCTAAAGTCGAGAACAATAGGTAGTGATTCAGAAACAAAACATATACTAGTCTAATACAACATGATTATGAATCCTATAAATAAGTTATAAAAGTTTAAACTCGATTTAAACATTATGACAAATTTATTTCACGTCGAAATAATTTCTTTAAGCTCCATTTAAATTGTCAGTGCTTATATATTTTGATATTTTATAGTACCTGTCATTAATTGTTCGGGGTCTATTCTGTTCTTTGTTAAAGTTAATCGGTCAATAGTTCGTCTCAACAGATCAACGTAGTAAAGACTGGATTTGTAGGTCTAATCTGTAATGGATTTATAGTGTAATACCCAGCCTAGCGTCGAATAGCAAACAGAAGGTAAAATAAGAATTGCGCATTTGGTTGTATTATTCGTTCGACGTTCAGTTTGTCAAAGTGTTGTTAGACGACTAATTGAAGAATTTGAAATGAGTATAAGTAGTTGGTCACCGTTTGGCTATATTTCATTCATCATATCAGTCATTAAAAGTCCACTGCTGGACATAGACTTCCCTAAGGGGGAATTTTGCCCACAATTGCCGCGCTATACAAGCATGCCGGCAATCGTAGAGCGCAGATTTGGCGACAAGGAAGCTGCTACCCATACTGCCCTGTGTATTTAAGCTGCATTGTTTGGGCTGCGTATACCGCCATATTCTGACATTTTAATCGCCTCTTACAACATCTGGTACAGAGGAGGTACTATTCTACTGTGCCGGTACCTCACGGTCAGAAATTTAATTAAGTAATATTATTTTACTTAATATTTTAAACATTTGTTTAAATACTCTTTAAATACGTATTATAAGCATATTGATATTTAATTATATATATTAACGATTTTATGTTTATCATCCACCGTGCGGTACGCAAACTACTGTTTTGAATGTACGAATTTTCTCCGATCCTATAATATTTTCTTTGCCTCGTTTGTGAGTAGAATACATCAGACTTTTCTAGACGACTTCTCAATTTGGTCTACCTCTAATAACCGCTTTGAGGTATTGGTTTGAGGTATCTTGTTAAAGGAAATAATACCTTAGTACTTATTATTATGTTCCACATCTTCTTAGCGAAGGGTTTACGGTAGCGGCTGGAGAGAGGGGGTGATTTCGAAAGAGTACCCTACCTCTCCTACTATCAGCGGAAAGCATACTTTGGGATGTTTACAGTATACCAATTGGATTATATGTAAAGATTTAAGAAATAGCCTGGGTGCACTGAATAATTAATTGATTATTGAAAATTAAGCATTCTAATTGTGTATTGACAAACTTAAATTAGACGGAGACTGTGTCACAAACGATACCGTCAATGTTTCAGTTATTTTCAGATGCTATTATTGTATAAAGAATTTCCATTATCTTTTTAAAAATAAATAAAATATATATGTCTGTAAAAATAATTCCGCGAGTACAATTAAAAGTCATCGTCATAAAATATTAAAACGGAATACACAGCGTTTAAAAGCTGCCTCTGATATTAATCGAATCAATAATGTGTTCGTCATATTCACCAAATACACGTAGAGGTTTACAAGTTACCGAAACAAAGCTATTTAAAACTTTTTAATACTTTGTATTATATCTGTTTGCTTCTGTCGCCTCTGACTGACTTTGACGGGAATTTCATTTGCTGAGATAGCTGTTGTAATAGAAAATAATTTTTAATAACGTAACTGCCATAAGAAAATATACTGAAACCCCTAGATAAATATACCAACTGGTACCAACCAATTACAGCTTATGAACATTTGAGAAAAAAGAATAAGATTTGGTACAATTCGTCACGGGTGTAATGAATAATGTTCTGAAAATGATAGAGAAAGGAATGTTGATATAGGCGGAGACATATAAAAAAGAGAAATAAGTGGAATAATTGCACAAATATTTAGAGCGAAAGTAAATGTAAGTAGAGATATTAAAGAAGGGCCAAGTCAGAAGGACTGATGACCGCCAAGCTCGTATGTATGTACTAATACAATCAAAGGAAGCAAGTAAGGTTTTCCAAGATTGTAGCATGTGGGATACATAGTCTCTGCATGCCACGATGGCACGATGTGAGAATATGTAGAAAAATTCAATCAATTATCACGATTTGTGCCAATACATTAAAAAAACTATCACTACTTAGTTTTAATTGCAGTTTTAATTTAGTCGACTATATTATAACATTTTTGATTGCTCGGTTAAATAATTTCAATGCTAACGGATTTCTAATGCGTCTTTATTATTTGTTAATTTTAACAGTTCGATGACCGTTTGACAAAAGTTGTCAAGAGTGAGAAGATAAACATTAATTAGAGAAACTGCGTCTCAAAGAAATTCGAAAGTAGTTTCATTATATCAAGTGATGCCGTCAACGTGAATAATAATGTTCTTATATTCTTGCTTATTTTATTTATTCATCGTACCCATTCGAGCACGATTCTGTTGAGGCGCCGGTCATTGTTCAAAAATACAGCTAAATTTTTGATGAGTTATTTAACTTAAGGTGCCTGGCTCAACTTGTACTTGCGAGCTGATTAATGAAGATTTTCTTTAGTAAATTTTAATGAGCTGACTCACTAAATTTGAGAGTGAAAATATTTCGAAATACCACAAGCACATGGTTTCGTTTCAAGCATGAAATTACCCGTGAGGTACAGCAGAGTACGACAGAATAGTACCTTCCACTGTACCAGATGTCGTAAGAGGCGACTAAGGTACCAGAACCGGTATACCCAACCAAAACTGTGCAGCGCAAATGCTTAGGCGGGGATGGGCAGCAGCATCCTCGTCGCAAAGGTTGTGCTCTGCGATTGCCAACACGCTTGACCAGCGCGGCAATTATGGACAACATACCCTCTTACTTGGGAAGGCCTGTGTCCAGCAGAGGACTTTTAATGGCTGGTATGATGATGATGGTGATGAAATTAAGAAAAAATAAAATTTTATTGATACATGCCGTATAAATACCAGCAGAATAAAATAATATCTTACCCTGTAACAGGTATTTTAAGAGGCGACTGAAGTACCAGAATCAACGGACTAGAAACATCGTAGGTCAAACTTTAAATAGCACCTAATTACTCTTGTAAATAGGTGTAATTCAAGCCCTAATTGTCATTTGTACCAGCCAAATCATATTTAAAAATAGAAGTATCAAACTCTATTGTCGTAATTCTGATGTCCCTGATCGCCTTGGTGATATATAGAGTAAACTAGAATAATACATACCTATCCCTGTACCAAGTCTCGTAAGAAGCTACTAAGGTACTTGAGAGGAGACCGATATGTGTGAGATGACAGAGATTTGAGATGTTATTAGAGATATACCCATCGATATAATGTAATTTTAATGCAAAAAGGCGTGAATGGGCATGAACATTCCTATCATAAAGCTACACTTTGCGATTGTCACCACGCCTTCTCAGTGCGGTAGTTAAGTGCAAACCTACACTATTCTTAGGAAGGTTTTATTGGGTAGTAGTTAACGTCCTCCAGCCGTTGATACTTTATTGATAATACTTCTATATATATTATTTTTATTTATACAAAGTAGCCTTCTTTTCTCCTTTTAATATGAACTAGAAAGTCTTGCCATATTCAGCATTTTTTTTGTTTATTTCTTCATTGCTATTACATTAATATGAAATTATTAAAGTTTGAACGTAACTCCAAAAAGATTAAGATGGATTCACAAAATAAAAATAAACATACGCCAAAGTTACAAAAAAAGTAACAGTTAGCGGGAAAGCTAAGGATGTGTACACGATCAATTAAAAATAAGTATGTGGATGGAAGGTTGACTTTCTCCCGGCTTATAATATTGAATACTTAATGATACAACATAAATTTTTGATAACTTTCCCGTGTATCATAATAAATGTGACAATTTAGAAGAAACATTGAAATCAATAAATTACACAGGTTTTATATGTTTTCAGTTTGCGAGATTATACTTTTATACTCATTCAACGAAACACTTATATAAACCTCACTAAGAGATAGTTTAATTTTATTATTATGTGTTAGAATTTAATTAAATTGGTAACTTGTGATTATGTTAAAAATGAATTTAAGTAATAAATAAATTATTTCCCTGTTGTCTGATGTGATACACATGTGCTTTGAGTTTCTTATCTCGGAGATAGGTCAATGTAAGAGATGAGTGACGATGTATGTGTTAAATATAATAATAAATATGAGCCTAATCACGCACATTATTCTAGTCTCGAAGTAAAGATACTCGTCATATAAGCCAAACTCAAAATTATCGTTATTTATCTTCACTGAAAACAATAATATATACAAATCGATAAAACGGGATCCAAATCCAAAACACTCTTAACCGCACCACAACGAATTATGAAACATGGACGGTATAAGGTTATGTATGAAGTACCTATATCGCTACATCGTAAGCTATGTATAGAATTTTTAGAGGCAACCGAGCACCATCCGATGCACATAAAACATGTAACGCAGACAATGCAGCGGTTTAAACATGTATGCGGCGCTGAGTCGAGCCGGGCAGTTTCTGGAATGTTCTCTTGTTTATCTCCAGGGATATATTCTAGCGGGATGATGTACTTTTTTGGATGTGGTACTCATAGAACGGTCGTCTGCATTGGTACCTCACTCTCACCTATCACCGCCAAATAGCAGTGTTCGCATTTCTGTGTCCTGGTTTAGACGGTGAGAGATGCAGTGAAATTATCGCGTAATGTGACGTAATCTCTTCAAGTGATAAGGTTGGCAAAATCATCATTATATCAGCCATTTAGAGTCCACTGTTGGACACTGTCTTTCCAAGATTAGAGATTTTCTGCCCATAATTGCCAAACTGGGCAAGAAGCGTGATGGGACGAGGATGCTGCTGCCCATCCCCATCCTGTAGAGTTTAAGCTTCGCTGTTTCGGTGGTTATAGCGCCATCTGTCAGCTCCGGTACCACAATCGCTTCTTACGACAACTGGTACAGGTTGGTACCGGCTGAAGTTTGGCGACGCGTTAGTTTTATATTGTGACGATACGCTTACTATAACGCAGACAGTCGCTCGTCGAATTACTCCAATACATTGTAATTCCTCCATTATCTGATGTCCGTACCCCAAGTGGTCTAAGTTACTTATCTCGCAATTAGGTCAACGTCTATGCGGTATGAATTTACAATTATTATTACAAACAATAATGTAAGTACTGTTACAATTAATTATTAAAAAAAATACATCGTTTTATGAGAAAATAACATTATATAAGTAAGAATGGCCTGGATCTTCTACACTCTTTACTCTAAATTGGCACATCACTTGGCTAATCCTCTTACAAAATATCAGTTTTTTATCAAAAATCCTTTAAATCTTATTAGGTTTAAAGGATTTGACGGGCTGTAAAGTAATAAATAAATAAATAAATTCACACAATATTGACTTTACAGGCGGGACGGGACGGGAGTTTAGACAGGCCCGATGGCGCAGATGGTAGTGATAGATGATTGTGCGCCAAAGATCGTGGGTTCGATTTCCACCCAGAGTAAACATTTATATGATAACATTTGTATTTGTTCTGTGTCTGGGTGTAAAATATGTATTTAAGTAGTATATTTGTGACTCCTCTGTTGTCTGGCGTCCATAACATAAGTGCTTTAAGCGACTTACCTCGGAGTCAGGTCAATGTGTGTGATGTCGAGGGAATTTTATTTACTACGGACATCAGACAGCCGAAGAATCACAAATATACTACTTTAATACGTATATTGAACACTCAAATACAGAACAAACGTAAATATCATCATATAAACATTTGTCCTGGGTGGGGATTGAACCCGCGAACTTTGGCGTACAAGAAAGGAACACCACCATCTGCGCCGTCAGGCTCGATAAAATAACTACGGGTGTCTATTTTTAGTAACGTTTACCATCACTAGGTCCGCGAGCTTGTTGGCTGTACTAGCAAGTAAGTAATATATGCCGCATTAGAAAAATATTCCAATGTTTAATTTAACAAAAACAAATTAAAATTAAAATATTCGTATATTTCTTGGAAACATTGCGAAAAACCAACTAACTGATATCAGTTTGGGCTTATATGAATAAGTTGGAAAAAGATTTACTTAGGACCTTATTAAATTATGTTTGGTGTTCTTTGTATACATTTTAATAGGTTTTTAGCCTCATAATTTATTCGTCTTCAAACAGAAATGTGAATGTAATTACATAAACTTAAACCGTAATTTTGCGGTATCATTTCAAATTTACTAACAGTATATATAATTTTACTTGGATTTGTGCTTAATAATTTAGGCAAATTACTTTGAAAAACTTATTCTTGAATGACATAATGGTGGTACATCAAGCACCTTTTACAAAGGTCGACTGTATTGCTACTGTACTCTCACCTATTTCTACCGCCAAATAGAAGTGTTGCAATACTGTGTTTTAGTTTGAAGAGTGAGAGAGATGGTAAAATTACTGGGTAAAGTGATATTACAAGCATTTTATTGTTTGTTGTCATACCTTGTTTGTAAACCAGGTCTAATAAGAATAATAATAATTTTCAAATTTATTAACTTTTATTTAAGTATTTGTAAGGAGTTGCACTGAGTTCTACATTTGTATTGCTGTGAGGTACCGACAGAGTGTAATAGTACCTTTCTCTGTACAAGGTAGTTCACGTGAAACAGGAAGGGGTCATCATTTTCATAGTGGAGACACGCTCCGCGATACGCTCTGCGACACGCCTGCCCATCGCAGGGATTATGGGCAAAAACCAGCAGTGGACGTCTCATGTGATATTTATATCATGTGGTCGATTAATAGAAGCGGTCTCTGAACTTAGTCCACGATTGTGATATCACTAGTGTGTCGCGTATGATATAACTTGCGTTACACATAGTTTTTTTTCTGGACTTTTTATTTTTTATCATAAATATAATTCAGCATTTTCTATGCATAAAACCTTTCAAAGTAATTATGATACTCATTATTAATCGGTTTCATTCTAATGAAACAATCTACTAGCAGATATCGGAGATTAAAATTTGTTCTTCACGTTTAGAAATAGTTTTCTCAATTATTTACACACAAAGACTTAGTTTGTAATTTACAATTTATGCATAAAAATTTCAAATAAATAAATTTATAAAAGGTATATTTAAGACAGAGGGTCAGCCTGGTTAGCTTTATTTAAAAAACAATACTTGTATATATGTATTTATATATGTACCTAAATAAACACTTCATCCCGCATCTTAATAATAGTTTCCGAGCTTCAAAGGTTGTCTAGAAGATATTGTTCCCTTCAATAAGAACGCTTTAGCCCATATTAGTTATTATTTTCTGTTGTATTATATTTATAATTTATTTTAGATATATCTGGGTAATAAAATGTAATTATATCAATGAGATTAGACGACCTAGCGCTATTTCAAACCCGGAAATAAGTTACATAAAAACTTGTTTTACGGAGACTAGATAACAGGAGAATCACAGATAACTCTTTAAATACATATTCAACTTTCAGATGTAGAATATACACAAATATACATCATAAATATATTTGTTCTTGGTGGGGATCAAGCCCAACCATCTGCGCCACCGGGTTTGTCAATATTAATGGACTGACAATCTGACTATAACCTCATAATCGTATTTAAAAGTTGTATAAAGAAATAAAGATTAGTACCTATTGAATAAATAATTGTCTGTACATTGTTAAAGAGTCAAGGGAATATATTGAAAAATATAGATTTATATTTTTGACATAAAATATTGTTGAGATTTTAATTTCATATAATGTAACTATGACTGGCATTGTTAATTATTTGCATGTTATTTAATTAACGAAACATAAGCTCCTTTTAATATTTTTGTTATCGTTTTTTACCAACTTTTGTGCAATGTGCGTGTTGATATCCACCGACTGGTATAATAATTACTACTCATACCTTTCAAATAAGAACGTGTCATTGCCGTGCGGTACCGGCAGAGTAGAATAGTACCTACCACTGTATTAGGTGTCGTTAAAGTGACTAAGGTACCAGAGCAAACAAATGGTGATATATCCATCGGAAACAGTTTTTTAGTGCTGTTTATATGCACAAGACCTCTACCTCGCAGTATCAGTATCACCGCCACGAAAGTTGAGCTCTGCGATTGCCAACACGCTTGCTCAGCGAAGAAATCATAGACAAAAACCCTCATTTTTTGGAGAGTTTGTGTCCAGCAGTGGACTTTCCAATGGCTGCTATGATGATAATGAAACAAGAATACAGAAATATATCCACTATTTGGCAGTAGAAATAAATGGGAGGGCAACCGTAGTCTTATTATCGTGTGGAGTATATTTTATGTATTTATTTAAGTTTATTTACTGAATTATATTATTACCTTAACTTGTATTTGTAATGTCCTTATATATATATATATATATATATATATATATATATATATATAAGACTATGTGTCTAAGGACACATAATTACCACATATATTTTATAATTACCACAACATCTAACACATTATTCTAGCTCTAAGATAAGTAATTATAGAAGCACTTGCGTAAAGGATTGAACAGAAAAATTACAAAATTGAATACTTAAATATATATAACGCCCAGTCACAGAACAAACATCTCTTAAATGTTTGTTCTAGGTGGGTATCGAACACACGGCCATCAGCACATTAGATACCACCGAATGCCCCATCGGGCCCCTAATTGTCCCCCTTTGCACGAAGTCTACCTATTGTAATTTACGTTTAACAATTTTCCACAATGTTAGTGATATTATGGATCCCTTGTTTGGGTTTCACTGAAACTCAACCACCCGTCAAATCCAGTGTCTGCGTTTATTTGACAGCTGATTAAGGTTTGTCTATTGTTGAGTGTAGGTGGTAAAACCTCTATGATTAGTTATCCATGACATTAATAGAAAATGATGGTCTTTTATTTATGAAGGTTAATTTTTTTTTCCCTGCTAGACAATTAATAAAGAATAATAAATTTTAGAGTACTTTAAAAATCTTGAATAGAATGACCGCTATCAAGCTATCGTGTAATAAATTTTGTTAATGGTTTTGAATTAATATACGTGAACTTAATTTTTAATGCAGACAATATTCATACCAAATACCCCAGTGCCAATAATAATAAATGATATCTGTCATTCTAATTAAGCTATATTTAATGGAGTAAAGTGGACTATTTTATTAAAAGTATTTTTATTAGATGAATATGATTTTTTTATTGCATTTTATTACGACTTCGGTTTTTGGAACCTCAATAGAAACTGTGCCATCACAAAGCTTTTGAAAGCTTCTATATTTGAGGAATATCTTTAAAATTTGTATAATGCATTACTTAATAAACAAATACAAACAATTCTTTTTATATTTCACCAAAAAAAATCTATGGATGTTTAATGCGGTAATCCTAAATGATATTTCCATCTGATGTGGCTAGCGTCTCATAAATATATCATCATCATCATAACAGGCATTGGAAGACTACAGATAGACATAAGCCTTCCCAACAAAGGGGGATCTTTTCTATTGGCACGCTTGGTAAGCGAGTTGGCAATCGCAGAGCGCAGCTTTTGCGAAGGTGATGCTGCTACCTATCCCCTGTGTATATAAACTACACAGTTTCTGATAGATATATCGCTATCTATCGGATCTTTTACCTTAGTCGACACCTGGTACAGGGGGAGGTACTATTCTTCTCGTACTGTACCTCACAGCTACTGTATAATGCATGAGTATATCTTCAGAATCAAGGCGCATTTCCGCAATATTTAGACGACAGTTAGCCGTGGAGTTTCAAACGTCGTTCGGGGCTTCTTTATATAAATGGTAGTTGTACAGTACGATTAACTGTCACCCACGACTGATATATTTAAGATGGTAACTGATTTTACTTTATCAAGACATTGTCACTAATTGAAACAACTAGCGATAAAAATACCGTTATACCGCCATATGTCGTTTCTGTCGGGAAGTATTATTCTATTTTGTCGTAACTGCAAAAAACTACAACCTTATATTTCATGATAATAATAAATGTTCCAAGAAGTAATATTTGTCTGATTTAAATGTCTAAATAGCTTTTGGGGGCTTTGGCCTTCACAAAATATTAAAAAATACATTAAGCGTAATTTCAAAATTATACAAGCAAAAAGTATTCCAAAGTCAACTTTGTATTCATAACGCGCGGTGTGAGAGTATGCATGAAACAGCCATTATTTAAAAATAACTGTCATCATAAGAAACATAAACCTGAATTCTCATAAAATGACAAGATGAAATTTGCCCCTTTGAAAAGCGTTACGCTAATATACGTAATACATTCCTGAACGGTAGCAGACCGTTTCTAAGTCACGCTCGCGGACCATTAAAATCACACGAGTTACAAGTACAAGCCAAAATAAACAATGAAAAATTTCGCTGAGGAAAAAAATACCTCTGAAATAGAACGGCACTGCTATAAAAACCTACCCGAGCAAACTCTGTAATACCACTCCGTCCCGCAGATATAAAATATGAAAGACTGAGCAAAATTCGCCCTCGCTTCTCAAGCGCCGGCTCGTAGCGCTTCGGGGCGCTTCGGGCGTGTTCGTAGCACCGTAGCGGCAGTTACGACCGCTCCGCCGCCCGTTCGCTACGTAGATATCGGTGCGAGAATTCGTGCTATAACCGTGTGTTATAAAAAGTGATTTTTTGAAGTGTCTATAAACAGTTCGTTTGTGACGTACTTGTATGATGTGCATAGTGACAGTTCAAAGGAGCAGTTGGATCGCAATTTAAGGAGTTTGATGGTGTGGAAAAATGGTAAATGTTACTCTGCTGTGATTAGTTGCCGAATATTATACGATAATATTTCAGACGGTTTTCGGGCGAGAAATCGACCAGAAAATTGCGGCGCTCACTTGCAGTAATTCCCACTTTTTAATTAATGTACCAAAAATATTTTGTTTGAGTTACGGCCTTGAATTCTGTCGCGTGCTCTGTTTCGTCCGAGCGTGTAATTTAAATTTATTGTCCGCTAATACACGTATTTACGTATGTAAAGGTATAAATTTTTCCATTCATAACACGAAAATGTGTTTGGGCGTTGCATAACGATGGGATTTATCGAGTCCTTACATTTATGAGATTTGGATGGCCCTTCAGTTCGCCCGATTCGATGATATTCAATATTTGTATTATTTGCATATCGGAAGGAGATTTGAAATGTATTTCAATTGGTTACTGTATTCCACACATTTTAACTGTACTAAAGATAACGATCTGCTATTTTAAGCGCTGCTATTTTAATAGTCATACAATCTAAAGATCTATTGGTGATTTCAAACGAAACTTAAAACGTTAAGTTAGGCTAATGGTTCCATGAATTGACGGTTCGTTTAAATTCAATTGTTATCTATTATATATTTACGTAAACTACACGATATTGTATAAACAATATTCTATGAAAAGGTATCTTAAATTGTTTTTTATATTACTATAAATCAGATTTATATACTAAGACTGCAAAAATAAAACATATAACATTGGTAAACTAAACAAGATAGTACTTTAAGTTTTATATGAATAGAGATATAACAAATAATAAGATATACTAGTATAGTGTATACCATATATTGCTACATGCAGGCGTAAACTAATTATTTCCTTTCCTACCCCCACAGATACTATATCAGAACTTAACCGTGCCTGTTGCCAAATAAGAAGACGATCTTTTTTCTTGTTGATACTTTTTAGATTCGGTGGAATGATGCCAAAAGTGGTATCCATAGGGAATGGTTTTTGGCAATTGATTGATCAGAAAAATGTCTAACACTAATTCTAAAGCCAATGTAACGTGGTGGAGTATAAAGTTTTTGGTGTAAGTATGTTCATAAAGAGGTAGCGTGGGCGGTTTTCTATATCGGTTGAAATTGTGTGTGGTTGTTAGAAAATTAGAAATTAGAATCGAATTTAAAAGCCGCATAGTACATATACAAGTAATATTCATTACAATAGTAATATTTTACTCAACATCTCATATTGACCTCACTCTAAGGTCAATTAAGGCACTTGTGTTACGGACATCAGACAATAGAGGAATCATAAATGTAATACTTATATACAAACCCCTGACCTTTTACAAGATTACTATAATTTTCGCCATGAGGCCCGTTCAAACTATATTATATATTACTAGGTAATCAAATAAGCTTACTATCCACGTGATGGTGTACGTCACCGTAACTTGTACCAAAATACTCATATCATCACAAATAAATTTATAAAATTCTTAGTTATATATATTTTTGATCAATGACAATTCATTCACTATATGCCTCAATGCAGTTCTGTATTTTCGTACTCAAATATAACAAAAAAAAATGATTAAGTATATGCCTTAAACAGTTTGAAATATAATAGCGTTATGTAAATTACAAACTAGTTTTGCAAGTTTATTGCTAACGTATCCCAGATACAGAACAAATACAAATATCAACAAATAAATAATTATCCTGGGTGGGGATCGGGACCCCAACCTTTGCGTACAAGATCACTAACATTTGCGCTATCGGGCCCGTCAATATTATATATTACTAGGTTATCGAAAAAACTTACAGTTCATACCTATACTATATAGTTCATATATATAAACATACTTGAACATACATAAATTCACATCTAATAGAGCTAAGTAAAGGCTATTGACATCAATTTATGCCATCTTGCTTACTATCCTTGCTGCTAGATAGATAAGTGTCTTTATGTAATAGTCATTTGATTTTTCAGATTAATAAACAGTGCTTTGTATATCTTTGAATAATGATTTAATTGTTTTACCACACACATCTTTATGTTTTGTAGCGTATTCCTTAGTGTCCGTTACTCCTGCATCAATGGTCGTGTGTTTGATTCTCACACAGGAATATATGTGTTACAAATATTCATATATGTTTATTGTTGTCTTATATATTTAAGCATAAAGTTTTGTATATTTTAGGATTAATTTTTCTCTGGTGTCCCTTTAGCTCGGTCTCATGTTGTATGAGATGTTGTGTGAAGTCATTATAATTAATAAAACTGATTATTATTAGTTATCTTTTATTTTGTTGTATGTCACTTCACTTTCATAATAATACCTGTATAAGTTTTAGGCTATGTGCTGATAGGTAGCTACAGCTTATCTGAAGATGGAGACTTAATTGAAGTGTCCGATCAATAAAATTTTGGTCAATTTCTTCATACACGTGCATTAGTGAAGAGTAGACCATGTCTGACATTTTCTGATGTTACGAGAATCTTTAGTAAGCTCAACATCTGGTCTTCAAAGTCTAATTCTAGCAAACCGTTTAAGAATTATTAAAATTATCTTAAAAATATTTACTTACTCATTGACTTAGACATGAGCTTACATGGTGCACTAAAAAAGAAGATATTTTAAAAAGAGATTAAACACGTACATTATTAATGCATCTACTTACTTCAAAACATGCTTTACGGTTAAACTTTTTTATGTGCAGAATCTCATTCAACTTACGCTGAATATTTTGAAAGTGACAAGACGTTATGTCAAAGTTGGATCATAACTACTATTGCAAGTATAATTTTGATAAAAACTCGTAAATTGAGTCTTAGACAAAGATATACAAAGGATTTTACTTAACTTGGTACATGTTTGCATACATTCAACTTGTTGTATGACGCAACTTTTTGTAGATTGGTGGAGCAAGTTACTCTGGCTCCGGAAATGTAATGTTTTCAAAAAAATAAGATTTTATTTAATTAATACTAGCGTTCTCTTAAACTTATACTGCTTATTGCTAATCTAATCTTTGAGGATCTTTTATTACGTAAAGAAGCCTATGTAGCTTCCAGACAACTAAAACTGTGCAAAAAGTCGTGCTGATTAACTATTGCTCTGAAAAACTATTTACTATCATTAAGAAGAATCAAAGGAAAATAAGTATTATAACATAACCCGATAGATATTGTTCTGTTTTAACAACGCTTTTAGTTTATCATAAATAACATATTGCCTCTATCAACTAGATGCACACCATCCTTGTTGTCCCAAGTTGAATGAAAGTGTATACAGCGTGTACACAGAAAGCTAAAATTTATTGAAATTATTGATGTACCAAATCAGTTTAAATACTTATCCGGGACAAATAACGTGGTGCAACGTTTTGAATATATATATTTATTATTATATTAGTATAGAAGATAAGTATATTGGGATAATATAATTAAGATAGTTTACCTTTCTACACTACGAAATTTCTGGAACTGGAAAGATGTACATGTTACAATGTACAGATGTTGCTTTCAACCAAATATTTTAGTTAGCAGTTCAACTCGTTGTTCCAGATAAATCCTTTTATTAAGGATTTCTAAAGCAAAATATCGAATTATAAAACATTATTGAAACCCATTATTGAATTGAATGCAAACGAGCTGAAATGTCTATAATTAAATGCAAATTTGAATATAGGTACGAGCAAGAAAACACTATTTGAAAATGAATAAACTTTGGAATATTTTGCGAGTGAAATATCAAATTTAGTTTCTACTTTGAATTATTAAATGAACATACAATAATAACCTAATTGTTCACTCTCTGTAACGAACCACTAATACTGTTTAGGCATATAGTCGAGTGGCGAGAAACTTCATTCTGCGGGAATTCTAGGGATGACTTACATTATACGAATCATAAGTAATCCTTGTGAAGCTTCTAGGTAGACCTCATACATAGGTCGTCTGTATTGAACCCCACTCACTTATTTCTACAGCCAAACAGCAGTTAGGAGATGATTTCTCATATCATTCCATATTTCCAGAAGAATTCTCATTCCATAATGAAGTGTTCGCGGGAGGAAATACGTATAAAGCCGAACTGCGTGACTAATAATTTACCACTTTTTTTTATATATCTCGTATATATAAGCTTAAGAGATAAAATTCGACCGCCACGCACTTATTTCTATAGCCAATCAGCAGTTTGAAGATGATTTCTCATTTCATTCCATATTTCCAGAAAATTTCTCATTCCATAATGAAGTATTCGCGGGAGGAAATACGTCTATGCTGAACTGCGTGACCAATAATTTACCACCTTTTTTATATATCTCGTATGAGATATATAAAATCTCTAGAAATAAATTTTTATATATCTCGAGCTTAAGAGATAAAATTGAACCCCACGCACTTATTTCTAGAGCCAAACAGCAGTTAGAAGATGAGAGAAGGCATTGAAGTTGCTGAGTAATGGGGCATAATATCTTTAAGTGGCATCGTACTTGATATCCTTGTGATACGAGCGACGCTTACTTTATAGAACGTGACACCAAAGCCTAAAGCGCGAACCGTATGCTTGTTTGCCGACTTACTGTTATAAAAAAGCTAGACAAATGCAATCTTAAACTAAAAACGACGTTTTTCTTTTCTTTTGATTCTATAATGTCAAACAATACAATAATAATAATGGACTTGGACACCTCCAACATCTCGAAACATGCGCGTTATCAAACCTTTGAAAATATATTAACTCCCATTAAAAAGAACTAGCCGAGTGGTACCGGCAGAGTAGAATAGTACCTACTGTACCAGGTGTCGTAAGAGGCGACTAAGGTACCAAAACCGACAGGTGGCGGTATATTCATCCAAAATAGCAACAACCGGGTCGCGAAAGTGTTCGCGCAGAGAAGGACGTCTGAAGACGAACTGCCAATGCCAAAGCCGAACTACCGAACCAATAATGTACCACTTTTTTATATTTATCGTATATACGAGCTTTAGAGATAAGATTGGATTACTGCATGTTTGGACGTCGCAGCTGCTACTCTATATACTTTAGGTGTAGATGGTATTATATATGTGTTATTATACATAAAGGTCATCGGTTATATATATAAATATGCAAATAAAGAATATTTAAATATGAATTTATAATAGTTAATATCAATATATGATTGAGTACGTAAGAGAGCTTTGTGCTTTGTTTTTCTTCTGATGTCACTTATCTATATTAGGTATAATAAAAATATATAGAATGTATATCCCATGACTTTTATTGGTTTTTTTTTCGTAAGATTTTAGAGGTTTGCATTTTTATATAATATTTTTGTTTTGATTGTTGTGATTTGTGAAAAAGACACGTTTTATTTATTCTGTTCATGTCATACAGACAGACAGAGGGCTGAACTAAAGACCAAGGTTGCCTTCATGTTAGGGAGTATTGTTCATAATTGCCCACCTGGGCCGGATTGGTAGCAATCATAGACTGTAGCTTCGTAATAGTTACCGCTGTCTATTATGTACTGTCATACTGTACTGCTTTTGGTAAAGATAGAGGTCCGGTTTTATTCTGCTTTTAACAGATATATAGCAAAAGATTAAAAATAAATAAATATTTAAACGGCGATCCCAACCAAGGGTTTACAACTTTGACGTGAAGTTTACGGGTTTTGAAGGGCCCGTTTCCTCATCTTATGAAGCAGAGGTCGTGGATTTGATCCCCATAGTGGAAAACCCCATAGTTTATATGATGAATATTTGTATTTGTTCCGTGTGTAGCTATTATATATAAGTATATGCGAGCGGACCCAACATATGTTGTCCCAATAAATAACCTAGAATCCGACTACAGAGCCATCTTCCGGGCAGATATATGATTCTACACCATCAGAGCACCACCTTAACCTATACAAAGAATATTATTTAAATTGTTGAATTATTTAGGAGGAGTTTAGTGACATACACACATATAGTAGAAAAAAAGAGCTATGTTTAAAAATGATTAAAGAACTACATATTGGATAATAATGACAGTATTGAAAAGTGATGGAAATTACTATATATTTTATTACCTATCAAACTACACATATTTTGCTTATTGCTAAAATAGATTCCATATTTACATAAAACTGTGGACCGTAAAATTATATATATTTATTGTTTGGTTCAAATTAAATAAAAAACCGCATCGTTTGCACCGTTGCAAAAATTTAATTCGATTTAGTGCTCAATTAGTGAAACGTAAATTACTTATGAATTAAACTAATAAATTATTTAAGTGTTATACATGTGATCTCTCTGTTACTGTATATACTTTGTACATCGTTGTATATCCGTTGTACAAGTGCTTTAACCTAGTTATCACAGAGTCAGGTCAATGTATAAGATAGTGTGTGAACTTAATTATTTATAACAAACTATTACGTCATCGAACCTGATAATACATAGAAGCTCATATAAAATTTTCTCTTGCTCTTCTAAATTTTTTAAACGAACTTATTTACTATTTATCGCCGATTATTTAATATATAAATAGCAGAGTTGCAACTGACACTACGCTCAGTCGACGTAGAATATAAATTCTCTTTTCAGAAAGAAGGGCTCTTATTCAACTTTTTTATAACTTTTACAACATTTACTGGGCCTATTTAATTCTGTGCGCTGTGCAAGGAATATAAACTAGAAAGTGGGATCCGGTGAAATTGTAATAAAATACCGAATTACTTGTCGTCAAACTTGCTCTTCTTGCTCGGACCTCTTATCAAGAATTAACGATATATAAACGTATATAATATTAACAAACCTTGCATTATATTAGACCATATACACACACATTCACACCTACATGCACACTACAGAGCATAGGTGCCTATAAGAACAGGCTAGACCTAGCTTAGGTACTTAAGTATCAAAGTGTATTTTAGTTTAAGATTCCTTTTTGTTTTTGAATAAAATTATTAATTATTATACATACAGCTGACATAACAGCCTACTCGAGATCTGTTCTACGAATAGTGAGATGTTTTTTCGTGATCCCCATTATAAAAACTCAAGTGTTTGAATTCACATTGTTCGCACTTCACGCGTGCGAGACAATTCACGAGTTGTAAGTACAGCTTTGTGTTTGTGTGAGAGGTCGTATATAATTTAGGGGTCAGTGTGAACCTTCTTTATACGGTTTTATAGGCTCATACAAATGCGTCTTTTGTTTAGCAATACCAGTGTTTACTGTCGTAGGAGATTTTATGAATGGTACGTGCAGGTTTATCTTCGTCAATTATTGAACACTATTTTTATTATTTACTAGGAATACTAATCGGAATTTTACGATAACTTCTGTTTTTTTTTATTGTTAGAAAAGAGCCTGAAGCCTTAAATCAGAGTTGTATTGCTTTAAAAAAATCAAATAAAAATTACGGTGGATTGTCTTTATTATCATCATAACAGCGAGAGAACGTCGACTGCTGGTCAGAGGCCTCTCCAAAAGAGGGTCAGTTGTTCCTATGCTACACAGGGCAGACATATCATGGCAACTGTAGAACGTAGCTTTAGACGGCAAAGATGCTGCCTATCCCTTCTAAACTTTTCCGTTATATACCACTATAATTAATACATCTACAGCAATCATCATACATTGACCAGACTCCGAGATTTTACAGATAATAGAAGAATCACATTTATGATACTTATTTATGTATATTTAACACCCAGACACAAAACAAATACAGAATCATCACATAAATATTTGTTTTGGGTGGTCGTTAAGATAGGATCACTATCACCTGTGCCATCAAGTCCACCATATACAGTTTACGGCTTTTCACCGCTTTCATCTCTCGCGGCACCCCGAACAGGATTATTTTACTCTGTCAGTACCACACAGCATACGATATATATCCTTTTTATAAGATTATTATAAAGTATAAAATTGCTCTTGAAAAATATAAATAACATGTGCATTTGTTTAATCAAAATAACAGCATTATAAATATGAAAATATTTACAATCCTTGTAACATAATATGCATTTTTTTCATTTAATATTTTTAATCTGTCTTTTTGCTTGAGGTATACTTCCAAAGACTATCACGGGCAGATATTAATGTTATAAGGAGTGTCTAAAGGTACTTTGATTATTTATTATTCTTAGTGGAACGAGTAATATGCGGGTGAAATCGTACAGCGCCTCTACACTTACAAATATCAGACAACATGGGAATTACAAATGTAATAGGTTCTTACTTAGATAAATATAAATAAGGCACATAATAAATACAAATATTCACTACATAAATATGTAATTGCTTTGGGTTGGGAACGAAGTCACGACCTTTAGCGTATAAGATACGATCACTACCATGCGCCAACGGACCCAACTAATGAAAGAGAGAATAGTCCATATAGAACCACGTACGTATGTTGCAGTGTAGGGACAAGATTCGGAATTCAAATGAAGCTCTGATCGAGAACCGATATGCGTCCCGTGCAATGCTTGAACTCAATTTGTTCGTTTTCAAATTGAAGTGATTTAAAATTTTACTTACACTGTGTTCTTCCTTTTTATTGACTCACACAAATGGCGCTGTTGTTATAGATACTTGAGGTCTGTTTTGATAGGAAATATTCAAATCAATGAATTACATTGTGTCGAATGTCTTGGATTTCGCTTGAATGGAAATGAATTGGACACGTTTGGACACACAGACATTCGTGGGTGAACGAATTGTCAGTTATTTTGTATACAAATTGTTACTTGATTACATCAAAAATATTTATATCTGTTGAGGAAACAAGGAAAGTATTTTAGTAGTCTCTTCTTATTATAAGGAAATAGGCGCAAAGTATGATATTTTATTTTAAAAATACCAAATAATTCAAATACAGTTTTTTTTGCGCTCAATGCGCATTTAAGACAATACCTATCATTAGATTTTTTTTTATCAAGAACAAGACCTCTGATGAATTTCTTTAGAGGTCTTCATACCTCACTTAGCGGTCAATCTGCAGTACTTGTATTACTTGCTTCCAGTTTGATAGCTAAGAGATACAATTACTACTAGGAGGTTAGACTAGGTGATATCCTTGTGGTAATCCTAGGGTGTATAGTCTTAACCTGAAGGATATCGACGAAGATCACTACCACCCACCATGTCCAGAAAAGTGAAATAAAGAATGCACAAAAGATCGTACAAATTCAGCCAATGGCGTACATGGTAGTGAACCTATCTTGTGCGCCAAAGGTCGTGGGTTCGATCACCACCCGGGAATAATATTTATAGATGATATTTGCGTTTGTCTTGTGTCTGGGTGTTAAATATTAGCACAAGTATTCACATTTATGATTTAACTATTATTATTATCTAGTATTATCTAGGAGTCAGGCCAATGAACGAGAAGTTGTGTGAATTTATATAATTATATTAAATACTCTCTCAAATGTCGTAGAGAGTCAAATGAGTGTTCTCGTGTTACTAACTATTCTAAAAAGTTTAAAATTTTGCCCCTGGAAGTTCCTAAGTATATGTGTGGTCGGTCTAAGTTAATGCTTGTTTTCGACATGAAATAGTTACTAAAAAATAATTATTTAAACAAAACAAATGAACCAGAGTCCTAGAGCGCTAGTAGATATGAGTCGACAGCTTAATCTAAGTGTTATCGAAGGCTGTTTATTATATTCTTTCATTCTGCCTACTATATTTGCTCTGCAATTGCCAACACGCTTGCCCAGGCATCGGTTTCTTGGGGAGGGCTATGTTCAGTTGTGGTCGACTAAATACTTGTAAGTCTTCAGTCATCATCAACCTTATTTTAATATAGACCAAACACAAAAGGCATCATTACTATTTTACAAATTCCGCTATTTTTTATCCTAACACCATATTTGAAAATATTTCTTTTGTAACATGAAAACCGCCATGTTTGTAGCGTTTCCAGTGGAAACGCTACTAACATGGCGGTTCTACATCAAGTGAAAAGGATAAACGCCAGAACAAGAAATAGTATAGAGGCAAGAATAAATGACGTTCTGTATATTAAAAAGTTTCTCAAAAGTCCTTGAGATTCAAATTAGTGTTCACATGTTACCAAGTGTTCTAGAAATTTTTAAATTTTGCCCTTGTAAGTTCCTAAGTATAGGTGTGGTCGTTCTAAGTTAATGCTTGTTTTTGACATGAAATAGTTTGTAAACAAATATTTAATATAACAAAACTAATGAACTAGAGTCCTAGGCCGTTAGTAGACGATATGAGTCAACAGTTTAATCTGAGTGTTATTGAAGGCTGTCTATAATATTATTAATTATTCAACTTGAGCAGCGTCATGAGAGACATTTTAGTGAGTTTAAAATGATTGCAGTGCTAGAACTAGTTTCCATATTAATTAATTTAACAACTTTTGTCTGACGTTTCGGTTATCTAAAGGCAACATTATCAAGATATTTTATTATACTGAATATTGAAGTAACTTTAATAAATTATATATATATGTATATATATACATAAAATAACGTACATCACAAATAGTACATCAATCATTATAATAAATAAATTCTATTAACACAATTCTAAATATGTCCAATTACTTTAGGATTATTTTAGACATGTTATAAAAGTTTTCTTTTCGAATAAGTATGAGAATCAGACACCATTATACGATCGTTTACGTTAATTTTGCAATAACAACATAAATTTACTGTAATTTATTAAAGTTACTTCAATATTCAGTATAATAAAATATCTTGATAACGTTGCCTTTATATATATATATTCTAATTTGTGTAATGGTTGACTGGGAGATAATGCCATCTGGCATTAAGTCCGCCATTTGTCATTTTGTAACATGTTGTGCAATAAAGTTAAATAAATAAATAAAAAAAAAATAATGAGTTGATATAGTATTGATAAATCACAGATATAAAACTTAAATTTTATACCTAGATATTTTATAAACATAAATATCATCAAATAAATATTTTTCCTGGGTAGGGATCTAATCCACAACCTTAGGTGCACAAGAGGCGTCAGAAAAAATAGCAATCTGCATTCTTATGAATCTTTATATTATTATATGCCAGTCAACCCCTTCAAGTCTTATTGTCATTTACAGTTCGAGTATTACCTATGTAGTTACAATATTTAACTATATCCATAGTTCAGGAAGTCTAATGTTAGCAGCACAGTTGTTAACCAACACGTTTAAAAATTTTGAATAGAGAATATTACATGCATTCTATTTTTGTTTCATTAACATGAACAATTAATTAAAAAAACACAAATGTTTTAAATTAACATTATTATATTGAAAATCGGGAATTGAGATTGGAAGGTTTCGCCATTTCACTCGTGTTATGAAAGAACATGGTTTGTTCTTACCTCTATACTTTTCTTGTGATCTGACGTTTATCCTTTCTACTTTATTGGAAACCCTACTAACATGGCGGTTTTCATGTTTATAAGAAATATAATTTCAAATGTGGTGTTCGGGTAAAAATATATCAGAATTTGTAAAATGAATCTAGTCAAGATGCCTTTCGTGTTTAGTCTGTATTAAAAAAAAGGTTGATGATGACTGAAGCCTTACATGTATTTACTGGTCCAAGGCCTTCTCAAGAGAAGAGGAATTTTGGTAATAATTGCTGCTCTGGGCAGGAGTGGTGGCATACGCAAAGTGATCATTCCCTACCTCATGCAATTTAGCTACAATATTTCAAATGGTTATAGTGCCACCTGTTAGTTCAGGTACTAGTAATTTAATTATAGTAAATGTCATAAAGTAGGTGATAGGTCAGTCGAGGTCAGGTAAGAGATTATTGATCTAATACTTACCATTTTTGACGGGCCTGATGACGCACGGTAGGTATCATATGTAAGAAGGTCGTGGCTTCGATTGTGGAAATCACCTGGGCCTAAATATACATAAATATTTACCTTGTGGTAAATATTTATGTTTTATGTCTAGAAGTTAATTATGCATATACATTTTTGTTGTCGTTTGTCTGATAACCATAGTACAAGTGACTGAAGCGCCTTATCTCTTATATAAAATAAAGTTTGAATACATTACTTATTGTTTTAATTTCTAAAGATTTGTTTGGTAAGATATTAACTGGTGGTTATATTAAATGAGTCACTAGTTTACAATTTTAATTTTAAAATTTGATATAATATTGAAGCCCTCCAAACCTTATATACTATTTATATTCTTTTATATATTATTAATATTGTACCCTTCTTTTTACAAACACGATAAAAAACAATAGATAATATACTCTCACACACATACACACACTTACCACATACACACACACACACATACATACGCACACACACACACCACGCGCAAAAACACACCACGCACACAGATTCCCGTGTTAATTGTCTCAGAGAAATGAAATTAATGCGGATGTATTAATTATGAATATGAATAGGAAGTGATCCTATCATGTGCGCCAAAGATCGTATGTTCGATTGTCACATTGCACAAATATTTACGAAATAATATATATATTTTTTTCTATGTCTGGGTGTTAAATATACGTATTCAAGTATAATATTTGTGAATCTTATAATCTAATTTCTAATAATAATACATCGTTTTACAACATGTTTTGTTCCAATCACGTATACAGTCTATAAGATTGGGGTATTCATGTTATTTGGGATATTATACATTATTTATGTCAGAACATATTTCTTTGACCGAAATCTCAATTTCTACCTCCAAAAATTAGTACACTGTGTTTCTGTGAAAATGGTGAACGAGGCATCAAAATTACTGAGTTTTATCTCTTGATATCTTCAGGTAATGCCACTAAGTTGGTGACTTGCTAGCGTTATCCTGTAAGGCTTACCATAACGAAGATCGTATACTTTTTTCCATTCAAGTTATAAGCAAATATTTTAACAGATTGGCGGGCCCTTTGGCGCATTCATTTTCTATCTTAAGTACAAAGGGTCGTGAGTATAGTCTTCGCCTAGGACAAATATTCAAAAGGTGGATATTTAAATTTAATCTGTGACTCGGTGTTAAAAATATATATTCGTGAATTCTCTGTTTTCTGATATTCGCAGCGCAAATAATTAAAGCTTTTCCTGCTGAATTTTTTAAAATTTTTATTAAAAATATAAAGTTTACAATTATGATATACCTAGTTAAGATCTTTCATGTTCCGCGTCAACTTCTTCGGGATATAAAGCAAATTTTGTCCTTCATAGAAAACCATATGACCCATTTACGTAATTAGTAGTGGAAAGTTAACAAACAGATAGAGAGATACACTACCGTAATTAAAAATCAGTTAATAAATATTTTTACAAAATATATTATAATCACAACAACCGAAAGACTTCCACTGCTGGACATAGGCCTCCTCAAATGATCTCCAATATTACCGGTTGTATGCGGCTTGTTTCAAGCGCGAACCTGTGATTTTATTGGAATCGTATGTCCTGCTTGTTGGTCGACATGGTCTTCATTCCAGAACCTTACGACTCTATCGGTCATTGGTTCTACGTACTAAGTGCCCTACGCAACATTATCTCGTAAATTGACCTAACTGATTTGAGATAAAATGTTTCAAGTGCATGTCTAACGGATATCTCACAACAGAATAATTACAAATATAATACTATAATATTCATTTAACACCCTGTAAAACAGAAATATTTGTCGTAGATATCGAACCTACAACCCTTACCATATAATATAGAGACTCTACCGAATGCTCTACCATTAAACCTATCAATTATGTAAACTATTTAATTATGTAAAATAATAACTAATATGCTAATAAATTGATTAAACAGAAGACTACAGAATTCATTATTCAAATATTTTTATTTATGTATTTATTGGTATGTAATTTTATTATTATATATAATATTTAATGTACTTTATATTTTTATAAAATAAGGTTTACTGAAGAGATCAGGCCAAGAGATTTTATTTTTCTCTATGTTATTATCTGTGTACAATAAAAAGTATTACTATTATACTTTGTTTATTCAGTTGTTTTAATTAGTTATAGCAAATTGTTTACATCTGTAGTCTAGGGAAAATATCTACACAACTTCTGTTTGGTATCCATTAACTGATCAAAGGCTAGAACTTTGGCGGTTAAAGCTTCGCGGTTTCGACGAAGCCTTGGCAAGCACGAGTGATTTAACTCTCAAAATGATTTGGTATACTTACAAGGCTGACTAAACTAAGCTGTGCCAATTGCCTTGACTACACGCCTGTAACCCATCGGGGTAGGTAGAAACTAAGGATCTCCACTACAATCTAGGCATACCTCTCTCGCTTCCTTAACATTAGTCTTGTGAAAGGTAACACACGCTCGTTTATTCTTGGTACTTCTAACCCCTTTTTTTAACACCTATTTTTCCTGGGTAAGATGTCACTTGGGTCGTTCTGTACAAACTAATATTTTTAAAAATATACAAATATATAATACTTTAACCCTTGTAGCTAATAACGTTCTTTTAAATTATTTAAAAAAATGGTAAAGGTAATATGGATGTTAAATTATAATTTTTAAAGCCCTTCAAAGCTTATATAATATATATATTTTTTATAAATATCAGTAACATATCTTGTGCACTCGTGGATTCAATCGCCATCTTGGACAAATATTTATATGATAAATTGTATTTGTTTTGAGTCCGCATGTAAAATATGTATGAAAGTATTATATCTGTAAATCATCTATTATCCGATGTTCGTAACATAAGTCTAAGCGACTTATTTCGGAGTCGGGTTAATTTATGAGATATTCATTTTATTTATTATATATTATACGACAGTAGCATATACATGCTTATTTACCGTAAATATATTACTAGAGTATCACCAACCTTATGATATGTCTTATCATCATCATTATACCTGCCATAGGACGTTTACTGCTGAACATTACGTAGAGATTTCCATGAAAAGTGAATACAGATAAATAGGCCAAATTATTAAATTCACACATGCAACTATTTTAGCCAACTCAGCCTCACGTAGTTTGTAGAGCATTATTATCGGAATACTGAAATAAAATATGGTTTATATTATTTGATTTTGAAAAGCAACATCAAGCAGTTTTGTATTTAAACATTACCAATGGATAATAACATAAATCGTGGTTTGTTACATACCATTTTAGTCGTATCTTATTCCCGTATAGATTATTTAGAATACTGTTTAATTTTAAATTATATCCAGGCGCATTTGTCAGGTCTGTTTCTAAGTTATACGTATAGTGCCAACACGCTGAGAGTGAGGCAACTGCATCCGTAAGTTGAAATTAATCTCAAGAATACAAATCGTAATATTATGCTTATGTCATGAAAATACTCTCCTTTATAGTTAATTAATTTAACCAACCATATACTTTTAACCACTTAATATTTGTTTTCAATTAAATATAATAATAATAATGAAGGCTTCACATGCATTTATGAGCAGCCACATAGAGGTGTGTTGGTTCCAACTCTAAATTTATGGTAGTGAATGTTGGGTATAGCAGAAGAAGCACGTGAGTAGAATAAATGCTGTTAAATTGAGAGCACTTAGAAATATGTATGGTGTGAGTTCGAGAGATAGATTAAAAAATAGTGTGATAAGAGATCGATGTTGTGTAAAAGATGATATTGTGACAACAATAGAGAAACGCATTTTGAGATGGTTTGGTCATGTAGAAAGGAAGTGAATTGAAGAGTTGGTATAGGATAACCTAGGCGGACATATCTTAACCAGGTGGAAAAGAATTAAAGAAAGGCCAGGTCAGAAGTACCAAGAATAAACGAGCGTGTATGAAAGGGTTAACGCGAGTGAAGGAAGCGAGAGAGGTAAGCCAAGATCGTAACAAGTGGCGATCTATAGTCTCTTCCTACCCCAATGGGACACAGGCGTGATGTATGTATGTAATATTAATAACGCTCTATTGTATACCAGCCACATTAATACATATAAACAAAAACATTAATTGCAAAGTATAAAGGGCGGCCGTGGTATTTTGAAAGTGTATCTATGGTAGGACAAAAAAGTATATTTTTATCATATAATTAAAAAATACTGTGAAAAGTAAAGGAGATAAAACACCACCCTGAGATACACTCGCAAATGTAGTATATAAAGCTGATCATACATTTTCGATGCATGTATACTGCCGGTGACTAAACAGATAATTATGGAACTATTGCACTAACTTTCTGTCCACGATTTTGTTATTCCGAAAATCCTGTCTAATCCTATGTTGCTCGATGCCAGCTAAACTGTACAAAGTTGTTCCAAAAACAAAAAACTATGCGAGCACAGCTGTTTGTCGTTAGATATATATAAGATTTAAGGTACCAATGCAGACGAATTTGTTATGAGATCTACTTCTAGTTAATCTTATATTATAAGCGAAGTTGTAAATATTCTTGAGAACAACATAAATATGACAGATATTTCTATAAGAGTTAACGAAGAGTATATGTGCTAAAACAATGAGAATCCGACATTTTTAAATACTCTCGTTGCTACAATAAACTACTCCTAGTTACTTTAAAGCGTAGTTTGGAACATTGTGGCTTTGAATATAGATGTAATGTTATACTACCAGCGATGTTCAGATTAAAAATAAAATAATGCTCGGAAGTAAACAAGTAGCTAGTTATTTTTCAGACATTTAGGCAATCACCACTCATAATATGTAATGGTAATCTTGCGGCAACCATATATCTTATATATATATAATAATATGATTAATATTGCTGTATGTTTTATGTCTGATGGCTCGGAGTCAGATCAATGTATAAGTATTTTTTATTAGACCAGGTCGACAAACAAGCATACAGTACACGTAACAGTAAGCGTCACTGCAGCCTTTAGACACTCGTTATTACACAAGGATATCACTAGCGCGTTGTCAACCTTGTGTGTAATTACACTGCCTTTCGCAACTTTCAAACCGGAAGCAATGCAAACACTGCAATTTGGCGGTAGAAATAGATGAAAGTACCAATGCATACGACATTATGTAAAATATGTGAATTATTTTCCTAAAAAGCAACTTAAAAAAACAATTCTGTTATCTATTTGTATGTAAAGTACATATTAGGTTAAGGAACAAAGAAATACAAACAATGTCAGTCATTAAATAAGATAACCTTTAAGCTTATACCTCTAGGTCGTTTCCACGATATGAGACAAACGGAATAATACTTACACATACCTACACGTGTATTTACAGAAAACATCATATCGCAGTGTCTAGATAGCGTTGGTTTAATAACCTCTATAGAACTAACAGTACAATTCATACAAAATTCTATATTTTTTTACTAGCTGTTGGGTACCGGCAATGTGGAATAGTATCTGCCCCGGTACTAGGTGTTGTAAAAGATGACTGAGGTACCGCAACCGACAGGTGGCGATAAATCCATCCAGACGAGTGTAACTCAAACGTAACAGGGCGGGAATGGACAGTAGCTTATCCAACGCGTAGCTACGCTTTTTTATTTAGGCGTGATGGCCTGCCCATCGCGGCAATTATGTACAAAAATCTTCCTTTCCCGGGCAGGTCTGTGTCCAGCAGTAGTCGTTCTATGGCTGATGATGATGGGTTTTCTACTAAGTTTTACTAAGCTTATGATCCGTGAAATAGTAAGCGTTATCATAGCATATAGACGTCATTATCTAAACATATATACATATAAATAAAAATAGAGTGTATTTTTGTATCTCCAAGTTAATAAATTTTTACCAAATGAATATGCAAGTGTATAGAAAAAAAAATATTCTTTATTGTACACCTGTCAAAACAGATACAAGAGACTGCGATGCGTAGCGTTCGGATATATCGCTAGGCGCATCACCAACCTTGTCATTAATAGATATTATATTACCGTACCATTATAATGACCCTTTCATATTGGACAGTACCATTCTGATGTCCCTTTTACTTTTGATTTCTGTGGGGCGTTAGAAATAGGCAAGCGTGAGGTTGGTACCTCGGCAGACGAACCTATATATGAGGTCTACCTCTATTTACAACGCGTTTTTATTCGAAGGTTATTGAGTGCTATAAAATAGTCATATTTTTTGTTACAATTGATTGCGGAACTAATAAATAAAACGGTACTGTTTATCAGTGTAACTTTGTTGGTATACAGCCGACGACGTTCTCGCGAATCCACGTCATATCACATTTCTTAAGAATATGAATCCAAGTTATCTTCTTGGATTTTAATGCTTCCTTAACTTTCCTATGAATCAAGTTATCATGTGAAATCTTTTTATCGTCGTGTCTTCGTATTTGTGATATGGATGGATTGTTAGTTAAATCTTTATTTTTGCGCCCTTAGGTGAACAATAAAACAACAAAAAACTGTAATTTACATTATATACTGTAAATAACTATATTAGAGTCCATGATTTGTAAATATATTTGTAGAGAAAATCAGTTTTTGTATAGAACTGCACTAATTTAAGAGAAATAACTTACTAAGTTGATCTAATTTTATTCTCAACATTTGAAAATTACCTATTTGTCAGTCATATACCAATTTCACATATGCCTCAAGGCACATAAATGTCATTAAGATCCTCATAAACGGCTACACGAAGAACGAAAATTGTATCGGAACTTATAATGGGCCGGCAATTGATTCACGCTAAAGAACTACTAATTTTACACTGTGCTAGTCATTTGCAAAGGTTTAACTGATTTCAGACGTTAATAAGTCAAAATGGTGTTTTAATACTTTAAAATGTCCACATGTGATGTCAAAATAGCGTACACAAAATTTATATGAAATACCTGAGCATAAAAAACAAATAGAATCAGTTTCATTAATAACTAACCTGGTTTAATATATACATATGCAAAACGGTTCAGATGTGTTAAGAATATTATATGAAGATCAAGATATAAGTATCTTACAAATTCATTTAGTTTATTTACCTTAATAGTCTACTACGGTAAATGAAATCGTTTCAAATGGTGGACGTGAATGGAAGCCTGGGCTATTAGTTTCAATGGGCATACCACAAGGCTCAATATTAGGCCCATTCCTGTACCTTAAATACATTAGACTTTCCTTATCAAACAAAGACCGAAGCGATATAGTTTTGTTTGCTGTTACTTTCTTTTTATTCAAAGTGATGAGACAACAGGCTCTTTACGACAATGTGAACAACACTATGTCGAAAATAGTAAACGGATTTAACGTTAAAACTTTGTCTTGTAATAAAAAACGAAATATTAAATAAACACTTATATGTATAGTTGCTAAGAATGAGGAACTGGACATGATCAGAACTACAGTTTACGTAGGTCTGGACAGTAATAATGTGTATATATATATACACAAACAGTTCACAGTCAGTATGTATATGATAAAAAAAATGTAAGCTCGCAGTTCCTCATTGTATACGGCTCCATAAAAAAAATATTAATTCGAGAGCAACTGCATAATATTTTACAGTAAAATACCAGACAGCATATCAAGTTAACCGATATGTAAATTAAAAAAATACAAATAAAGTCAAATTATATTTAAAACATATGATAGGGATAGGATGATAGGGTTTAAGATTGTATTCATTATATAACTGCCTCAGATTGATTTGCTCTAACCTAGCTTTAAGACATTTGTTGAAACCTGAAAATGAAACCTTTATTATCACCAATTGGTCTTGCAATTGGATTTTATTTTAACACCCATTCAGATTATTTTAAGGTATATTATATGTTACATGATTCAGTAGAATAGAATTCAGTACTTCATATTTTTGATGTTTTATTTGTTATATTTGATGATTAGAAAGTAATTATAATTCGCCTACATGAATAAATTAATATTTTAAGCTTAAGTGTCATGTTCAGTTCTTCTTCGCTATTTATCTACTCATTCTTGATGTACTCTGTTCTATTGATGATTCATTTTAGTAGTTATTCAATATAGTATATTTTATGTAATGTAAGTAGATAAATATTAATTGGTCAGGTGAAGAACTACAATTGTCTGGGTAATTCAAGAACTATACGAGTTTAGTAGATCTTAAATATAACCATTTCATCATACTTTATTTAAGGAAAAAGGTTACTTTACATAAGTAATTTACAACGACGTCATTGACACTGGGTCATACTGACACCAAGGCATTTTTAAATGGTCATATATATTCGAATCCTTTACGTGACTAGCATTTATGTAGCTGGAGATGTATCTCCTGGCTGTAGCCAATTTCTGTCAGCTTCCATGGCCCGCTTAATTCGAAGCTGCAAGAAATACGTGTGTCAAATTCAAGTAGGTAATTTTGCCCTAGCGTCATCGGTGGCGTGGTGATTTTGCGACTTACTATTATTAAAACGATGGGCAATAACGTTCTTCCATACAATGCTGAACATATCCAGCATCAATCCTAACATAATGAAAAGGCTATATAAAAAATATTTCTTCAAGTAACTGGAGCTCAATGTGTATCAAACACAAGGACTAACAAATCCGCAAGGTACGTCTAATTTAACTTAGACAGTTTCGCAGAATCCCAGATTTAGTGTACAAACCTACTGCGGTACCTCCCGGAAAAAGTTCTAGAAAATCGCAAGAGATATAAATGTCCGTTAAAAAAAGATAAAAACAACCTCAGAATTGTAATACCGCATTTACATATGCCCAGAAAATTTTATAACACATTGCAATAATTGCAGCATTTCCTTGGGTTTGAATGATGAGGAAGAAGACTTAAATATTTAAATTAAATAACTAATCATTTTACGTCACTAGCGCCGGTCAAGTTCATGACCAATGCCATATACCACGTGTAATATGCATATATAGCTATATATCGGATTCGGTACCTCAGTCGGCAGTTACGACATTAATTCATTTATGTATTGAACTTTATTGCACAAAATATTACAAAATGTACTTAATGGCGGACTTGATGCCAGTTGGCATTATCTCCCAGTCGACCATTACACGAAACAGAAAAAATATATAGTGGTACAAACAATATATATACAAAATATAATATACAAAATAGATAAACGTTACATACACATTTGTATAAATAAAATAAATAAACACATTTCATCATATCAGCCATATAAAGTCTTATATTGGACAAAGTTCTCCCCAAAATAGGAGGATTTTTACTTATAGTTGCCGCTCTAGGCAGGCGTGGTGTCAATCAGAGGGCACAACTTCGCGGCAAGGATGCTGCTGCCCATCCTCACCCTGTAGCATCTACGCTGCGCTGTTTCGGATATACCGCCTTCTGTCTGTGTCGGTACCTTAGTCGCCTCTTACGACACCTGGTATTATTAGGGAGGGACTATTTATTCTATTTCACCGGTATCCCACGGCTAACGACTCTTGGTGGTGGTATATATCATACGTTTTATACATTCTTTGTGTTATTATAAATATTTTATATGCATTCCATTATGTATGTTTGATTTCATTTGACACAGGCAATACAAAACAATACGCCATAAAAGAAACGACCGTGGAACAATAAAAGCGTGAAGGCAAATTGAATGGGGTTCAGATGGTTTCTTTTTGACCCAAATTATGTTTCATATGTCCTTCGTGATTTTTTTTGTAAAACAAGCTTTAACTCAATGATGGAGGTTCTATTGTCGTATTTGAGGAGTATTTGTACAATAAGGTTGTTTAACATTATATTGAAACACTCATATAGATTATGAACTAGGCTCGGCAGTACTTATCCTGTCTATGTTGATAATTTTTTTATTAAAATTATATGGTAGTAACTAACTCCTATTTCTTATGGCTATATTATATAGTTGTCAGAACAACGTTTGCTATTGTGCAACAGATGTTGGACAAAGAAAGATTCTCAAAAACATAGATCATTTTTATAAAAATCTGAAAGCACGCTGATTATGAACATTTTTGTAACTTTCTTGGCGTAATAATTGAAAACTAGCACAGATAGTGCTATCTGCAGCACTGATTCTGATAGCACTTATTAATAAGCACTCAAATATCTGTGCTCAAATAAAAATATATTGTGCTATTTATGCTATACTATAATATTTTCTAACATATACGTGTCACTGCGTGTAATAAACCTACTTCTTCAACGGGCGGTTATTTACATTGGCGTTACGGTATTATTAGTAGGTAAGGTACTGGTAGAGTAGAATAGTACCTCCCCCTGTACCAGGTGTCGTAATAGGTGACGAATGTATGTCCTTTCGAAATAGTGTAGCTCAAATTCTCAGGACAGTGATGCGCAGCAGCATCCCCGTTGCGAAAGCTGTGTGCCATTGCCAACACGCTAGCTCAGTCCAACGCTAGCCACGCTAGCTCAGGACTTCCAATGGCTGATATGATGATGATATAACTTTAATAACAATTTAAGAGTAAATTACTTTTTCATTCTTATCACACATTGTTAAAGGACTATAATATAGAGCATAGAATAAAAATAACGCAATCGAATACTAATTAGTATAAAACAAAGTTAGTTTCTATATCTTTCTATTGTTTTAATATCCAATAATTTTATTTATAATAATTATTATACAGGAGCATTTTCTAGCAAATTCCAGAAATATTTGAGATAGAATCTAGTATTCCACGAAGAAGAGGACAGTATTAAAAATATAACTGCAAAAAGTGTTCATTACAGAATTGTATGAGTATATTTAATTCTTTTTTATTTTAATTTTGGTATTCTGAACAGTTAAATGGATCTTCATTAAACCACTTACCGAAGAATTATGTTTGAGAGTACAATGATTAATTAATTACTTTTTTATAAATTACTTTTTAATGGAAAGGGCGAAATGAATTAAGGAACTTATAAAGATTTTAAGTTTAACTGTGAAGTTAAAATTTTACCGTACTTTTGTATTTTAGAAATGAATACATTATTCAATCAACAATTTGGAAGAATACTAGTATTTTTTATTCAAGATTATAACCGTGAAATAAGGCGGGATTTTCTGCTCATAACAATCAGACTGGAGTATTTTGGACAGTCATCCTATATTGAAAGCATTGTTCCTTAATAAATAAAAAAAAATATTTTATCACTCTTTTTTCAGTATAGCAAAATAATATGATTGTGAATTAAGATTGAACTAAATCGAATCAGATATGAGTAACCGACATAGGCCGGCGGATTATCAACTTGAAGTGGTAGTGGGCAGAAACATTCATTGTTTCTGCGTGGAGTTATAAGGTTCTGGAATGGGGACCACGTACCGGCAAGCGCAAGGACGTGCACACACAACGTGTACAGACTAAAAGAGCTGGATCGCGCTGGAGGCGGCCTGCCTACGATCGGTCCTATTAAAAATTACTTTGAGAGGCTTATCTCCAGCAGTGGACATCTTGCGGCTGATATCACGATGATGATGATGATAAAGTATGATTTTTATGACATCTAACATGAGTCGTATTGTGAATCAAATATGAGTCTTGGCGCCGTCTCCGTCTAAATTATGTCAGACCAGTCTCGTAATTAATTTAAAAAAAATAGAATTCCAGACAATAGTAACTGACAATTTTAACTTTCCCACCTTACGGGATGAGGTCGTATCAGTGGCCATGATTTTAAAATGTTATATCTACTTATGATATTTTATTAGAAAAACACTGCAGATGAAGCTTAAAATGGCGGCTGTTTGAATAACAAGAAAAATAAAAAATATTTTTTTTATCAATTAAAACGCAAGAAGGTCCGCGTAGCAGCCGTTCTGTTCAAAGAGAAATAAACAAAAGCAGCAGTCATATTTGAATCTCATAAATGTTTTATATTTAACTCAACACCAGCCAAGATTCATGACCCAGTGCTGTTTTATGCATGTTAATATCATACTTTGAAAGTGCTAATTAACAATCTTCATTATCTAGTCACTACTCAACGCCTCGATGTAATCCAATTCGAGCAACTTTAAAACTAATTTTGGCCAACATTCAGTTGAATTTTAATGTATTTAAATTTTGTGACAGCGCGTGCTTGAGAGAGCCTATAAAATGATAATGTTGGATATAAATTTTATGTCTATAACATCTAGAAATATCTTCAAATTGAAATGCTTGTAATTTTTGAGAATTAAATAAATGATAAAACATTCGATTTTATTATGAAAAATGTTAAAGCCTCCTTTGATAAATCTTGATGCAGGGTTGAATGTATCAAGTTGATCGTAATCGATATGATATGAGCTCAATCAATACGATGACAAAACTGCGAGGTTTGACCGAATTCCTCAGTTTATATTCTATCAGGACTTAAGTCAATCTATGGAAGCAATTGTTGGCCACGTAAGAGAAAAAAGGTTTAGACTATATTTATATTAAGAGCAGGGTTACCATATCTCAAGACAGTCATAACCGGTTGGATTATCGTTCTTTACGCTAAATCTACTACTACACTGGCAACCTTACGGGACTATTATATACTCTGTTTGGTACCATCAGCACTTTTATCAAGTTAAACGCTGGAAGAATGTGCCATTCAAAGTGCACTATATTACCACATATACTTAACTGAGATAGTTATCGATTAGTTAAGAATATATACAGTTAGAATGAAGAATATATATAATTAGAATGAGTTAGAATAAGAAAATATATATAGGTAGAATATATTTAGAGAAAAACGTTTGGGACCGGAAGGATGTTAAAACGTTGGCGGGCCCAATGATGCAGATGGTAGTGTCTTGTGCGCCAAGAATCTTGTGTTGGATAAATATTTACCCAGGACAAATATTAACATAATAATATTTATGTTTGCTCTGTTTCTGGGCCTTAAATATATGTATTTAAGTAGTATATTTGTAATTTCTCTGTTGTCTGATGTCCGTCACACAAGTGCTTTAAGTGACTTATTACGGAATCAGGTCAATGTTGTGGAAAAAATAAATTATATTATTTTCACCAATATATTAACTGTATGTTGCTATCGTCTAATTGTCCAGGTGTCCTAAGAGGTGACTGATGTACCAAAACCGATAGATGGCGGAATATACACGATACAGCGTAGTTCAAATGCAATTTTTTGTCTTACATATATAAAGTAGAGTCATCATAATTGGTAAAAGGTTTTCATGGTTAGCATCGATTACTAAAGTTAAATTGACCTCAGTTGCCATGCTAGCCAGGATTCAAATAACAATCGAAGAGCCTAGATCCGTACCGAAGATGCCATTGCCTACATCCACCGTGTTTTATTTTATTATGCCATGTCACATGAATCCTACTAGCGGTTTCGACATTGGTGTCGTCATGGCTGTTCTGAGCAAACAGCAAAGTCAATTTCAAAGTCAAATAAATATGTATTTATTTAAATAGACTTATCATAAGCACTTTTCAATCGTCAAAACAACAAAAAAAAATATTACAAGTACAGATTAAAATTATTTTATATTAAATTTACTGACGTTGGCGATACCAAACCTAGGAGGTAAACAAAAAATATAAGGAATTGCTGCGATTCTTTCTAGACCTGGGCTGGAAGTCCAGAGTAAAGCAAAAAAAAGGTACAAAAAAACATACAGTCGAATTGAGAACCTCCTCCTTTTTTTAAGTCGGTTAAAAAGTACAAAGAGACGTCACAAATACCAAGGAATAAACTAGCGACCCACCCTGGTTTTGCACGAGTGCAATGAGGATTAAGAATCGTTATTATGGATTATACCTAAAAGATAGACATATGCCATCGCGGATAGGAAGGTCTTTTGGTGTACAATATTTTCATTCTATAGTACATTATTTTGATCTATCTAGTCGGTCTCATCCAGCAATGAAAACGCAATAAATGTATTAAATTTCGACATCACATTAGAAAACTGAAGTTATCATTTTCTTTCTAGCATTCCTTTATTATGTATGTATTATACATATAACATTACCTATTATGTATTATACCTTTTGAATCACTTTATCTAAATCAAAAACTGCATCAAAATTCATGTTTTAAAGATAAGTATAAATAGAGATAGGCAGACAGCGGCAACGGACTTTATTTTATACTATGCAGTGATACAACACTTATGTGTAATAATAATACGTAATAATGATAAATAATAATAACAATACTTGGGGAGGTCTATGTCCAGCAATGGACGTCTTATGGCTGATATGATGATGATGATAATACCGACTCTTGCAGGCACATCAAACTCATAGTTCAATCCTTGACCGGCTACGTCGGTTAACTCTCGCCATTCCCGGAATAATTCCAAAGATATTACGTAACACGTAATCTCCTTAACTAAAACAGGATAGAATCCTTGTCCCTGAGCGAGCAAATTCTAAGATGCGTAACGCATCATCGGATTTCTATTGAACTATTGAGTGGTTTAGTGTTGTGACCATGTGTTCTTTATCGATAATTTCGTTCTCGCTGAATTGTTTATTTAACTTGACTTGCTATGCAAGACAATATCCAAGTAGAAAAAAAGTTTACGAGTGTCGGCGAAATTGCTATGTTTTATTAAAATAAATATGAGACTTACCTGAAAAACGTATGTGCGTACTACTTGAGAACTAAGAGCTGTTCTTGCTACAAATGGTTTTAGGCTGTTTCAAATCTCGATTAGTTAAAAAGATGCAAAATCTTAAAGTTTACTTCAAATTAGGAATCAAACTGGGTCTTGATAGATTTCCGCGCTACCACATAATTGCCTATCAACAAATTGCCAATCTAGTATCAACAGATCACTATTCAGTACAAACATTTATGAGAGGAACATTCGTTTTTTTTCTGTGTCTAGGTGTTAAATATATGTATTTTACTTAAAGTTTTACTGTTATCTGATATTCGTTGCTGAAGTGATTTAATCATTTTTTTTAATGAGAAAACGTGTGAAGTGTTGTGTAAATTAATTTAAAAATCTTTGCAGTAACTTAAATATCCTTATTATAAATAATGTATAAAGCATACATAGCATAAAGTAATTATTTCTTTATAACCAGTACATAACTCGCTAACCTCGATCACTTAAAGCATCAGAAATCAATGACTATTAGAAACAAATGCTCATATTCACACATTATACTAATTGGCTGTCAATCATCTTGTCGTTTATCGACTAAGATACTGATTTCAGTATACGAGTATATTTAATTTGTAGATAGTCATTTCGTGCGGTATTTATATATAGTCAATTTCAATTCCACTGAGTTTATGTGTTCCTTATATTTATTTATTTATATTTATGCTTAATCTTCGTCGGGGTGTTAAATATATGTATTAAGGTAGTATATTTGTGATTCGTCTGCTGTTTGGAGTCCGTAATACAAGCGCTTTAAACGATTTATCATGGAATCAGATCAATGTATGAGATGTTGTGGAAAATATTATTATTATATCTATAGACCTCCAGTTATAGTTATTGATGGTTCCATCAAATTAGTTTGAAGGTTGTACTACATCATTTGTTACAACAAACACACTGACAAGCAACTCCAAAATGTGTTTTTGATAACAAATACCGTATATACTTGTATATAGCATTATCGTGTTCTTTTGTTTATTAAACAGACATTTAAATTAGTCGTGAAGTTGACAACCAGTTCCGACAGGTCTAAATATAACCTTTCATGATTACAGTAAGTAAAGAAAAGTATATTTGTAATTCTTCTGTATCCTGTTATATTCGTAACATATAACTACAACATATAAATTGGCGATTAATTTCGAAATCAAGTCAATGTATGAAACGAAACATGGATTTTTTAAATTATTAATTAAATTCTCATTTAAACATCAGTTCAATAAACCTGATTTCTTTTTAATTAAGTTAGCGTCGTGTTTATAACATTATTTCTTGTTGCTGGAACTTAATATCTTTGAAAATTTGTGAATATCGAATTAATTGAGTCTAAACGAAAATTGCCACCTTTTGAATATTAGGAAGGTATTTTATATAATTACATATAATTGAATAATCCAGGGTATTTCTCGGATAGAATAAGATTTTTGACGAGTAAAATGAAGCAAGTTGATCTGTTTTCTTGATATTCAATTCGTTATATTTAAAGGAGATATCACATGAATTTGCTTTAATAACATTATAAAAGCAGATTAATGTGATATTTCCTGAATTCATCGAAAATACTATTTTGATGAAATTACCAAAGTAGTATTTCTTATGGATTCATTAAAATGTTGTCTGATAATTAAATTATAAGTAATATTATATTTGTTCTTTGATTATTAAATATAATAAAATTAAATATGCTATGAATTTATTTATAACTTGCTAATACCCTCAAACTTAAGGTAAATTATTTAATTCAAAAACTACTAGACCAACTTGAAAAACTCTCCTATAATTACAATCTATATTTTCACCAAAGAACACATTTTTTAAATTGTTTGGTAATTAAATTTTAAGGGCTAGTAAAGATTTAACATAACATCACTGCCGTATAGTAGGTCCATAATCGACAGATGGCGGTATACCTACTCGTTACGGTATACTTCGAATGCAACAGCGCAGGAATATGCAGTAATATTTATAAAAAACGACTTCGGTAATAACTTAATGTTTAAGAAAACAGCATATGCACTAAGACAAAAAAAAATATAAACCTTTTTTTCATTTTATTCATTTGGCATTTATGCGTAGGTAGATACCTACACTTAATAAGACTAATTGTGAAACGGCTGGCTTTTATGTTACTTGGTGGTAACCGTTTTTAAGAGACAGACAGTCATAGTCGATTTTTAATTCAATTTTCGAAACGTCGAACTAAAAAAAATTGGTTGCCTGTAAAGTCGGTATACGGGCGAAAGTTTTACGTGACAACGACTTTGAGTGGTAAAATAATTTTAATGTGAATATTCATTCGTATAGTAGGAATAAGGATGAAAGAATAGTAACAATTTAAAACATTTATTTATACAAAGAATTATATTTAAAACATTAATTAATACAAACAATCTCGCACTGAATTTCATATTAACAAAATTTTATTTTTACCTTTACACATACATACGTATTTATATACAAATATACATATAATAACTTGCAATACATTTGCGTAACACACGTCACAATGAGAGCGAGTGAGAGGGACGTGTGCCTCTCACTCGCTCTCACTGTGAGCGCATAACGTGAGCGGAGCGTAACGCAGTTTCTTGAAGTGTCACCCGGCAAACTAATTTATAAGACGTTGTCACGTCAAAAAAATAGATAATTCTAAACAAGTACTTTCTACTTTTAATTTCCGTATGTACATTTCAAGGGACGTCTTAATAATATATCGTGTCTAAGAAATTATTAACAAGTTTATCGACATCATTCTTTTGTCACGAGCACGTCACTAACGAAACGGCAAGAGTCACGTACACTTCCATCGCATCGGCCAGGCAGGATAGGGTTTATTGGATCCACCGTTGTTATGCTATAGCACCTTGCTGGGTGGCTTTCAATTCCCCCAGCCTTAATTCTCATACGTGTAACTTCACAAGTCAACGAGAAAAAATCTCTTGTTTTCAATACTTTTTATGGACTTTACATTTTTTCTGAGTTCTCTTGGTCATTGTTCTATTCATTTTATAAAACTATTTGTCCTCAGCTTATTTATTAGCCCTTTATATAATAAAAAATAAAAGTAAATTTCTTAAAGATATCATACAAAAGGGAAATCACAAATATAACTACATATTTAACCTCTAGATACAGAACAAAAACAAATATTTGTCCCATAAATGTCTCTCCTGAGTGAGGATCCCACGATCATTGGCACGCAATATGGGGTCTACCATTTGCGCTATCAAACCCTTCAAGTCACAGTCTAGTTTATACCCGAATATTTGTATCCCATAATCAACATAATTATAGCAGCCGTGAAAAGTCCACTCCTGGACAAAAGCCTCAACTCAAAGAAATTAATTTTACCTTTTAACTGTAATAAGGTATCTGGATCGTCAGGCGCCTATCACGACACCTGGTACAAAAAGGGGAAGTGCTACTCTACTCTGCATGTACCTAACGGAATCTGGTTCATTGCATTATCTCACTTAAAATGAGCAGCTTATTTACAAGCAACTCTGATGTAGCCTCAATTTAGTTTATATTCAAATATATACATCCTAAAATCATGATAGCAGCCAAAAAAAGACCACTGTTGGACCTTAGGCTTCCTTAATAAATAAAGCATTTTGCCCATAATTGCCACGGTGGGCATGCGTGGTGGCAATCACAGAGCTAAGCTACGCGACTGGAAAGCTGCTGCCCATTTTCTATCATTCTATCCTGTTGCATTTAAACTACGCTGTGACGGATCATCTGTTTGGTACCTCTTGCGATATCTGGTATACAGGGAAGTACTATTTAACTTCGTCCGCCAGTACCTAACTCCATCTAGTTTGTTGCTCCCAGCTGTATCGCAATGAAGATGTTATTTAAAAGCAATTTAAATGTAACCGCAGTCTTGTTCATATCCAAATATATGCATTCTATAAACATAGACTGTGCCTGAATAATTCATTTCGATTAATTCAAAGGTTTCTGTCGGTAGTCTGCCCGCTCTAGTTTTGCTTCATACCAAGCTGGTCGCTGGTGAATTATTTTCCTGATAATATATATATATATAACATTTATCTTAAAGCTTCGTCCAAAGTATTAATAAGTAGTACTCTTAAATCTTCTAAATGAATAACTCCATCTGTTGAAAATAGAACTGTTTTGAATTTATTGCAAATCAAACCCGTTGACGAGACCGATAGCGCAAACGGTAGTGATCCTATCTAGTGCGTTCGATTCCCACCCAGAGCAAATATTTATGTGACGATTTTTGTGTTTCATCTGTGTGTGAGTATTAAATATATATATTTAAATAGTATATTTATGATTCCTCTGTTGTCTGGCGTCCGTAACACAAGTGATTTAAGTGACTTACCACGGAGTCAGGTCAATAAATGAGGTATTGTGGGAATTATTATTGTTGTGGAATTATTAAAAACCATATTATTTTACAATTTAAGACGAAATCTATGTTTTATGTTATAAAGTCAGGAAACACGGTCCACTTCATCGTGAACGTTGACATCGTGAGCGCAGCGTAAAGACGCTCGGTGCCAATATATTACTAGGGAGTCACCCACTCTATTAACTGAAGATATTAACTTCACATTTCACTGCGTCTCTCACCATTCAAGCCGGAACATAGCTATACAAACGCTGCTATTTGGTGGCAGAAATAAGTGAAAATATGTTACCAATGCAAACGACCTTTGTATGGTTTCTACCTCATGTATTAAGCCGATTTAGTTTTTTATAAATAGAAAGCCACTTTATGCTATAACTTATAACAACAACAATAGACTTCCACAAAAACGGGAAACTAGCATTCAACTGTACAAAATATAGGACAGTTTGACAAAATTTCACAACAAACTTATTAACTTCTTCTATAAAGTAAACAATACATTCTGCATAGTTTTCAATATACAAAGCTGAAAAAGACGACTATATAATACTTTACTAACAGCTAAGTTTCTGGTTATTAATGGTGTCTATCTTGTTAATGGTATAAACAACAAAAAATATTCATACTTGTAGACCATGAGAATGACCCATACACTATTTTAATGATTTACTATATTTAATAGGCTCAATGGTGCAGATGGTAGTGATGCTATCTTGTGTAACAAAGGTTGTGGGTTTGATCTTCACCTAGGATAAATATTTTTATGATGGTATTTGTGTTTTTTCTATGTCTGGTTGTTGAATATATTATATTTATGATTCCTCTGTTATCTAAAGTTCGTAACACAACACACAACACTTTAACGAACTTATCACGGGTCAATGTATGAGATGTTGTGTGAATTTAAACATTTACTATAGGTATGTTTTTGTAAGTAATAGTAGTTAAAAATCATCTTCATAACCATCATTTCAGCTATTGGAATTACACTGCTGAACATAGGCCGCCCCAAGAAAAAGGGAATATTACCCATAATTGCCGCGCTGGGTAAGCGTGTTGGCAAACGCAGAGCGCGCGGTGGGTATGCTGCTACCCATCCCCACCCACAGGGTGTGCCACACCCCATTGTGCTACAATTCGGATGGATACACCGTCATCTGTCGGTTCTGGTACCTTAGACGCCTCTTACAACACATGGTACAGAGAGAGGTACTATCCTTTTCTGTCAATACCTCACAGAATAGAATTTAAAAATATCTACGAGTAATTTTACTTTGTATTAAAAATAAATTAGACACGCTTTTAACCTTGCTTTGTTTGGCTATGCAAACGCAATTGGAATTCGATAAATGTACACATAAATCACTTGAATAGCTCTGAGAAGCCGCATAATGTACAAATAACATAATGATGATAATGATAGGTTTAGGATAGATTTACATAGAATAGGACCCGATAATATTTTATGGCAACTAAAAAACTTTCAATTAGTCAAACTGATCATTGCTTTGCCATTAATGAACTCAATGTATATGAAAAGTCTATACATACATATATGAAATATGAAATTCAGGCGCCTAGTTTTATTTACAACGAAGTTATAGGGGGTAGAAAATGGCGTGAATTAATTTGAGAAAAGGATGGCCGTACTGCTTTATATATACATAACGAATACGAGAATACTATCGTCGATGATCGTGCAATACTGCAAGGTATCGTGCTATACTGCTATTATCGGTAGAACTGACTTTCTTTCGGAAGAATTCCCAGGCACAAATTAGTTCCAAATATAAAGGTTAATTATGCTATATCCATTAAATTTAGAGGGGATCGAAAGTTAATAAATAAATGTCATCACTCCGTGGGCGGACGTGGTGTAGATACAAGGTGATTGTAATATTAGAATACCTACCTCTTTATTTGTAACATTTCTATAGGTGAACAAGCTACCTACAGTTGAACTGAAATAAGCTTGAAAATATAATTAGAAAAGATGGAAAATGTACCTTATTAACTTAAGCTACATACGCGGTATTGCACGATCATCGACGTTCTGCAACAATAAACTCACAAAAATCAGAATTTAATAGTCCTAACTCTGAGATGGGATGGGACGAGCCATCAGGGATTTTAGTATAATATTTTTTTCAATTTTTTTAATATAACGCTACCTATTGATTTCGTTGATACACAAGTATGTTGATTAACACAAGTATATTGAAATTGGTAACAGATTGAAGTGGTTTGATGATGAAGCTCTGACAATAATAGAGAAATGAATGTTTAGATGATTTCGAGTGGATGTAGAAAGAATGAATGAATGTAGAATGACTGTACAAATATATTCCTTTATTTATTTGACTAAATAGAGTAGGATGACCTAGCAGAACATACCATAACTAAGTCCACAAGCAAGAAAAGGTATATATACTAGTAAATGAAGATGTGTGAAAAGATTAAATGCAGGTGAAGCAGATCCCCAAAGTGGGGCACAGGCGTGATGTATAAATGTTTTTTTTCTTTTGCGTGCAACCCTAAAAAACATCATTCATAATTAATTCAAGTCACTTTTTCTAACACTCGCTATTGCTTGTGAATTTATATTTCAATAAGCTAAGGCAAAATTAGATAACAAACGCTGATTTATTTTTTAATTAATTTTTATAAAAGAAATTAAAATAAAATATCATAGTGATGATCATATCGCTATAGGATAATCTTATATCCTATCTTATATCCTATCCTTAATAAAGGAGAATCGAACTGTGTAAGCGTGGTGGCAATCTCAGATCGTTGATTGGCCAGGATACAACTGCCTATCCCCCAAAATCTTATTTGATACAAGGTACTCCCTCTAGCTTTAAAACATTCTAAGATCGTCCTGAGCATAGTAAGGATCATATTAGTACTTTTAAATTGAAAACCGTTCAAATCAGTTTTATTAAAAGTGAAATGGTGAACATATAAATGTTAGAGAATGTTATATCCAGACTCCATTTAACAAACTGTTCACATTCTACGTCAAAATCGTTCATGCCGCACATATTGGTCAAGCTGAGTGTAGATTTATTGAGCATTTTGCAGTAACATCCAGTCGTGGCTATTGATTCCACCAACTCCAATATCTGAACCCGAATATAAAAAGTCACTTAATCTTCGAGCGTGAAACTCAAATACTATGCCTATATTGGCAACTTGCAAACATGGAAACCATACGTATTTTTTTTATTAGGCCAGATTGACAAGCATACACTGCGCGTGATATGAAGCGTCACTTCAGCATATAGACGCAAGTATTATCACAAGGATATCACCAAGGATTGCCAATCTTGTGACTTGAGGATATTAGGACTTGGACTAGGATTATAAGTACTGGAACACAGCAATGTAAACACTGCCATTTGGCGGTGCAAAAATGTGAGAGTAAGATACCAATGCAGATTATTTTTTGTATGAGAAAAACTCATGGAAACTCTCGACATAAAATTGATAGTCCATGACGTATATATGCAATACATAAATACAAATAAATAAACTACAAATACTAGACAACTTGCTTAATAAAGTTGTGGTACACATATCAGACAACAGAAGGATTACAAATATAATACTCAAATGCATTAAATAGACGCAGAACCAACACAAATACTGTTCACATGTTTGCCTGTTTGTCCATTGGTTATTACTACATACAAATTATTTTATTGTTTACATGCAACAAAAGTGGAAACAAGGAAGCAGCCCGCTTGTAGGTAGGCGGTTACCATAGCCCATAATTGCCGCGCTAGGCAAGCATATTGGCAAACGCAGAACGCAGCTTTTTGCGACGGGGATGCTAATACCCATCCCCACCCTATACATTTGAGCTACACTGTCTCAGATGGATATACTGCCATCAATCGGTCCTGGTACCTTATTCGCTTCTTATGACACCTGGTGTAGAGGGAGATACTATTCTATTCTGCCGGTACCTCATGGAGATTAAATATGTTTTTAAATATTATATTTTGATCTCTCAGACATCAGACAACAGAGGCTGCAGGCATGCCTCTGTTGTCTGATGTCTGTTACATAAGTGCTTTAAGCGGATTATTATATAGCGGAATTAGATCAATGTATAAGTTGTTGTGTGAATTTATAATGTCATACAATTAATATTACCTCCTCATTCCTGAATACCTTTGTTATATATATCGTGAAAAAATAAAAAAATAATTGGTAGACCGTTTATTATTGGAAGGCTTTAATCATTTCGACCTCATGTTTCTGTTCGGTTGAACCTTATCGAATCAGCCTCTATTATAGCGCCTCGCTGGATTTCAAGTTACCTGGTTTTAATTTTTGTCCCGCGCGAAAATTCAGTTGACTTTATCAAACGATCTCACGCGTGATTTGAATTTCAAGCTGGTGTTACGAGCCAGCTACCGTTTCCAGTATCGTCGAATTGTGCGGTCGTTTTTTGGAGTTCGTATTAAAATTGTAGATACATATTAGCAGGCAATTTGGAATTTGCTGGATTGCATTCCGTTCTTTCCTGGAGTCCAGTGAATTCCTATCGAGCTCCACTCAGGTCAATGCTTAGTCAGCTCTTACTATTTAATTAAGTACAATTTTGAGCACATTAAATTGCGTATTAAAATATAATCTTGTTTGTTACAATTCGAATAGTACCTACCACCTTACTTAGAAGTTCAATATTCAGTCAAATTCAACCTTTTGTGCTTTAAGTACGAGAGCTGTAGAATAATGAGAATGGTTTTGTATTATATATAATAGATATATTACTCATCAGTTCGATTGCTAGTTTGGCTACTTTGATTTAGCTAGTAAGATTATAAGGAGTGAGCATATTTCAGTGCTGACTTTTTATTTACTTGCATTATTGGTGTAAAAGGAAACAAAAATGTTTTGTGAATAAGAAAAATATAAATATAATCTTGTAATAAGAAAATTTCAAGTTCTCACAAATTTCAACTTAAAACTTATGCTAAAATTACCTTTTAGACTTGACCTTTTTAACAAACAGTCATATCCAACTCATACCTACCTACATATGGTATTTATCAAAACAAAGTGTAAGTTGGGTACCATAGATAAACAAGTTTTTTGTATTATTTTACTATTTACTTTCTATTGAACACCAAGTTTTGTGACTCATTGATATAAATAAATTTAAAAATTAATAAGTACAATAATCGCCAGCTTAAAAATACTAATAAAAGTATTTTGAGTGAAAAAATGGTGAGTATCATGAAATTAACTATAAGAAAAAGAAATAAAAAGATCAAATAAAATATACATAACAAGATTATCATTATCATCATTACAACCATGCATAGCCACTGCTGCCTGCCCACTGGTGGACACAGGCATCCCTGAGATGGGGATGCCTGTCTCCAGCGGGATTATGCCCATAATTAATTGCCACGCTGGGCAAAGGTGTTGGCAATCACAGAGCGCAGCTTTCGCGACGGGGATGCTGCTGCCCATCCCCAGCCTGAGCATTTGAGGTACACTGTTTTAGATGTATATACCAGTATACTGTCAGTTCTGGTACCTTAGTCACCTTTTACGACACTGGTACAGGGGGAAGAACTATTCTACTCTGCCAGTACCCCACGGCCAGCATATACATATACAAGAATACAAAAGAAATATAAAAGATGTTAGAAGTTAAAGAGGTAAACATTATTATATTTTCGCGTATACTAATAATGATCAAGCTACGTTATAACTAGCTTTTTATAGTTTAACAGTATTTTTTATTTTGATTTAAATCCGTTAAATGTAGTTTTATTGATAGATCAAATAGTGTTGAATTAAAATAAATTTAAGCACGACAAATCTAAATCATTATTTAAACATATTGCAATTCTATTTCACGCTCATGTAAAATAAAATGTATAAACACAACATTTTATATGTTACTGGCTATCTAAAATTCTGTATACGTCGCGGTCAAGGTTGGAACAAAAAAAGCAAAAAGACAGCAATCGCTGTAATGGTCATTTTACATATATTACCACGCAGTAGAAGTTTGTAATTGTAACACGTTTATGTAATATTTTAAAGAAAATTACGGAATAGTAACGCTTACAACACATTTACTTTTACTACGCCCGGGCCCTATTGGGGTAAACAGGGACAATAGATGTTCACTTGCTACGATCTTAGCATACCTGTCTTGCTTAATAATATATAAATAAATAATACACTTTATTGTATACCTAAATTTGCGATCAATATTTATATATGTATGTTTATAACAGTATCATAGTGAAGAACAATATGCTGGCTTTTCGCATAGAGCGATTTTTTTCAGGCTACCTTAGCAAGGAAAATGTGTGGAAAATATATTTAAAATAAGGTTTACCGAATAAAAAAAATATTAACGTAAAAAACGCATAAGTTGCATTAGTATTTTCATTCTTGACACTTTTGACCTGGCAATTCTTTAATACCTCTCCTAGTTAAGGTATGTTCATCTAGGTCGTCCTGATGGTGATGGAAAAAGTAGTCCGGGGGCTTGTTCAATTATTGTCAATCATCATTTAGGGTTTGCCTAATAATTGCCACGCTTTGCGGCGAGGATGCTGCTGCCCACCCGTCCTCTGCATTTGGTCAACGCTTGTTTGATAGTTGTACCGCCTCCCATACTACATCTGTTGGCTCCGATACCTCAGTCGCCTTTCACGATACCTTGTACAGAAGTAGGCACTATTCTTTTCTACCGGTACCTCGCGGCACTTAAGTGAAGTGGCTGAAATGTGACAATTATTATAAAAGACAAACATCTACCCGCGTACTTCCCATTTCCGCGAAAATAATATTAAAGAGTAGTTAGTAGCTTATGTTACTTCTTACACTTTAGGTATATACCAGTGAGAGGTATAAAGTTAAAATTATCTTTCTTTATGTCATATGAACTTTCACGAGCATTTAGAGGAAATATTAAAATTTCGAATTATCAACAAACACTTTAATTTTATTTATATATAAGTAAATTAAAAATCATTCACAGTCTTAATGAAACCTCCCACTTAATGTATGGCAGAAAAAATATAATCACATAAGTTCCCGTGCTAAGTCGAATAGACTGCCTAATCGAACAAATTAATTAATTCAACAACAAGCCAGCCTCCATTTCCACGAAGCCGATGAGCCGTACAGCGTACTTCCAGCTTTCTTTCAGTACTTCATATTTGCTATTTAAGTGTTACAAGTACCTATTGACAGTATCGGAACTTTGTTAACAAGTTGGCGAACGTCGAGTGCTCTTGTCGGTTCTTTCATCTCTTCCAGATATCGCGGAATGGCTTTGTAAATATAATATGCCTAGTTTGATGGGTTATATTTAATTTTATGTTGTTGTTATATTTTATTAGATCTTAAAGTAATTCGGCCGATATTGCATCTATTTCTTCCTAAAGTTTTTTGAACTATCAAATTTCTCTTTGAGTTGTAAAGGTATTAAATCGAACATCATATACTTCTAGGAATCAACTTAAATCAAGATACAAAACCGTGGTCGTGTGGTACCGGCATAGTAGAATGATACCTTTTTCTGTACCAGGTATCGTAAGGTGACTGAGGTACCGGATCGACATATGGCGGTATATCCATTCGAAACAGTGTATCTCAAATGCAACAGTGCGTGGAGAGTGATGCTCTCCGTGATTGCCGTCGCGCAGCTTCGCACCGCGATTGCCGCCACGCTTGCCCAGCGCGGCAATTTTCAACAATTACCCCCATTTATTGGGGAGGCTTATTTCCAGCTGCTGCTGCTGCAGTTTTACGGTTGTTATGATGAAGATACAAAAAAAGTCTAAATTTTTAATAGTCAACGGTCTTCCTCAAGTTAAGGGAAATATTATCTAACACTTGTCTAGGATGGTGAGAATCGTATAGCGTAGTCGCAACGGTGGTGTCGCTGCCTATCCACGTTCTATATATTTAAGCAACGCTGTTCCAGACGGATGTACCGCCATCTGTCGGCACTAATCCTCCGTCACCTCTTACTCCTCTTGGTACGGGTGTAGGTATTAGTTTGTACATTTGGCTTGAAATAGGTTTTATCACACTAATATTATTATCATGGCATATTTTATTTTATGCTAATACTACTAAATGGATTATAACCTATATTGACAATAAAGATTTGATTGATTGATTGGAATCAAATGAAACTTTACAATAATATAGTTTGTATATTAGAGTAACACAAAGGCTAGTATTTGTAGATATTTCTTCAAAATATAATGAGGAGTGTTATTTGCGCCCCAAACACCTGCCAAGTGTCATTCGCAAATTTGCTTAACACCGTATTATATTTAAAATTCAAGTTTTTCTTCATATTCATAATAAATAAATTAAACTTCCAATACCAGAATAACAGCTTTTTTAAATAGGCTTATCAAAGTATGTACAGGTTCTGTAACAAAAACAAGCTTTTAAATTTATTATTTTATTTGACTTTGGTAAATTGCTATACAAATTTTAACCGATATTCCGCAAGCTATACCTTGTTTTCTTTGATGTACCAACAGGGTAGAATAGTACCTCTCTTGTACCCTTTATACAAGGTGGCTATGGTACCAGAACTGACAGATGGCGGTATATGCATCCAAAGTAGTGTGGCTCAAATGCATAGGGTGGGGATAGGCAGTAGTTTTCCCGTCGCTCTGTCGTCTGTCGTCGGCAAATATGGGCAAATTTCACCTTACCTTGGAAAGGCCTATGTCTAGCAGTGGATATCCAATGGCTGTAATGATAGCTCAGTAATAACAATAACTAAGCGGATAAAACCGCGGTGCGCTGCTAGTTCTATAATATAGAGGAAATTTATAACATATAAACGTATAAAATATGATGTGTACAAAACTAATACTATTAAAAAAAATTAATCACTATTTTCTTTGTAAAAGAAAATCTCGGTTCCGGAAACACCCAAATAGAATTAAACGAAGAACCGATTCAACACCAGCAAGACGGGAAACCGCTAAAACTCGGTCCGCTCAACCGAAACTACCCGCAACTTTTCACACGTGTAATCCCTACCCTAAAACAAACTTAATGTATCCAAAAACGACTTGTAACCGTCCCAGCACTAGCTGACTCACTTAAATAATGAGTACTGTCACTTTGAACAGGTTGAAATTGAATAATTTATTTGGGTCGACGCTTTCGGCATTCCGCGAATGTTTTGGTTTCTATTTACGTTCTGTTTTTTGCCCGAAAACAAATTGTGCAAGTCGTCCACTAAAATATAGACGTGGAAACACGGTGAATACACCTACCAGCACTCCACGTATGAATATTTTGATGTTTCGTGACGAATTTGTATTGAGCGTTCACAGCTCAATTCGTAGTGAAAACATGTTTGTTAGTTTTGCCTATTATATAAGTAGGCTTCTAATCAATAAATCAGAGTGAAAATGGGCAATAGTATTTGACCGTGAAGCCCACGCCCTTTGATTGTCACTTTACATGCCCAGCATACACCCCCCCCCCCCACCAATAATTAAAAATTTCTTGGATGGTCCAACTTCTCAATATTGGACGTCATGCAGATGATATGATAATTATTGTTCCGATTGACAGGTAACCCTGAAATCACCCATTATTACTACCATTCGTTAACATTCCGTGCCTTTGCTTCTCTTTGGCAGTGTATTATTTCAACTGATAAAAGTACTAACCGTGATTAGATAATTAAATTTTTTTAAGTTATATATTAGGGTTACAGTATGATACTATACTTTTAGTTTATAAAGTGATTACAGTTTCATAATGTCACGATGTCTCCCCCACCTTTATTTCAGGGTTGTAATGAGGTAGGTGGCGCCACTGTCGCACCAAAACTTAACAAACTTCTAACACCATATAAAATACTAGAGTAAATACTAGAGTGTTACCAAACTTGTGGCTTGGGCATACTCTGTTACTAATTCAGTAAATACACAGTCTCAATGACTCTTGAAGCGGAACTGCTGCTAGGCGACATAGATAAGTGAAATGGCAGCCATTATAAATGAACAAACGTTTGATGTCGTTCATGTTCACTGCACAATCTGATTGCAGGTTATCTGACCTTGCGTCGGTATGCGCTGGTATTGATTGTCACTTTGAAATGATTGTGCAGCCGTGCAGCCTATCGCCTGTCTAAATGACTGACGTATTTGATGGTCCCTTTCCGCCACATTTGTGCGAGGCGCCTTTAATAAAACTAGTTGACGTTCGTATTAGACAACATTGAATTATATAAAAGAAAACTTACATTTTTATTATGTACAAAATTTGTAATAACTAATAAAATTGTAAATAATTAATGAACATATGATGCTCAAAAAGACATGCGAGCATTATTTTAGGTAATTTTTTTCTAGTTAATATTTACTTTAAATATGAAATATAGTGTTTATTGTTTTGCCATATTGTTGCCTGCTACGGTGGCAAGCAAGCTTACGCTCCGCACGAGGGTTGACCTCTGCACAGAGATATTAGAAGCGAGTCCTCAAGGTTCTGCCTGTCTCCATCAAACTGAAACACATTTATGAGGCTGCCATAAACTTTTGTTGTTATACTGTTCAAGCTATTAATTTACTGTGTCGGAAGATTTGCTGTGTTTTTTGTTCGCTCTTCTTCATTATAAGTATAATACGAGGATGACAGTTTTCCTTCTTGATTTATGTATTTAGCTGTCTATCTCTGTCACTAACTTAGGTGGTTTTTATTAATCTTCGCTGTTTTGTTGGATCGCAAAAACCAACAGTACCAACTACTTTATTTTTGTAAAATAACTAGATAGTTACAAGAGAATATATATATATATATATATATATATATTTAACTATTATTCAGTCTACAGATAAACATAATATACGGTCTACTTTATAGTTAGCGCCTATTGACGGTTGCATTATCACAAGGATATCGTCAGCGCGTTGCCAGCATTGTGACTTGAAGGTATTACGTCACATTACTCGGTAATATCACTTGCCTCTCTCACCTTACCAACCGGAACACAGCAATGTGAACAATGCTGTTTGGTAGTAGAAATAGGTGAGTTAGGTATCAATGCAAATGATCTTGTATCAGGTATACTCCAGCATCATAAGTGCTAATCGATACAATTTTTTTGAAAAGCCTTACAAGTGTAGGTCATGTATCAATTTAATGTTCCGTAAACATTTTATCTTGTAAGCATTAGTACGGTACGTACGAGATAAATCTGTTACTAATGGATTCGATCTACTTTTTTTTGGCTTTTCTTTTTCTGTATTTAAAAAGCATATTTTTATTATTAAACGGCTTGCGGAAATAAACGGAATCTGCATAAAACAAAAAATATACTACTAACTAATTCAACAGACGATGACCTATTTTATCATGAAAAAAATATTGGGATTAGATGAAAAGGTTGAACCCGGACAAACACCGTGACACGTAACTTTTAAACATAAAGATATATTTTTTATCATCAATACATATAATTAAGCAGTAGGTGTACAGTATCTGAATCTGTCTGTTTGTCCAGGGCATATATTTTGAATGATGTTAGAAAAATATATTTTTTGTGACAGAAATAGAAATCCTATCTTGTGTGCCAAAGGTCCTGCGTTCGATCCGCACACAGGACAAATATTTATATGAACATATTTATGTTTGTTCTGTATCTGGATGTCAAATATATCTATTTAAGTAGTACAATTGTAATTCCTCTAATGTCTGATGTCTGTCACACTAGTGCTTTAAACGATTTAACACGGAATCAGGTCAATGTATGAGATGTTGTGGATGTATTTATTTTGTTTATTATTTATTTATTTATTCAGGTGCTGAAACATTTTTAACTCGGACTATATGTGTAAACATGTAAAAAATACGACTGGCTTAAATCACTTACATACAAATCGACGGAAGACTTATCTGATCATACTTATGACTTGTTGATCATCTTTTTAATACATTTATTCTTTTTTATATGCATAAAAAACACTATTTTTAAGACTACAAATAGTAAAGTATAAATTATGACCAATAAAACGTTTTAAATGTTTATCTTGTTTAAAAAATTAACAAATTAATGTTAAAAAGTAACCATAAAGTGGAAATTTGAACCAATTAACTAAAAATAAACAAGTAATACATCAAATGCTAGAGTAAACGGTGCGGTTCAGAGTAAATAGTAATATTGGAAATAGTACAGAATATTTCCCTTTTCCCGCACGCTCTATTTTAGATAAAAGGCATTAAGTGATTACATTGCAACAATAGTGATGATCGAATAGAAGCAAAAAGATTGGCAATAATAAACAAAAGACTATCGCAAGATAGACACGGTATATTATAATTTTGTTTGCGTATTTGTGAGCTTGTGAAACTTAATGTCTATATTTAAAAATATAGGTCTGTCTCAGGCAGTATTAGATCGAAAAAGAACTAGTACCTATCTACGCATGAGTTTAGGCTTCATTCAAAGTTCGTCTGCATTGGTACCTCACTCTCCCCTATTAAGCAAATGGTAGTGTTTGCATTACTGTGTTCCAGTTTCAAGGTTGAGAGAGGCAGTGAAATAATAATGTGATATAATACTTTCAAGTCACAAATTTGGCCACACGCTAGTGACATATTTGTGATATTACTCTTTTTATCACGCAGATTGTATGCTTGATTGTCGATCTGGTATAATTTAATATAAGAATTGATGGGCTGGATGGCGTAGATAGTGGTGACTCTATCCTGTAAATGTTTCTATGGAAATTATATGTATTCGTTAAGTATCTGATTGTTATATGTATCTAATTATATAATTTATGTCGTATTTATTTTATTTCATAAAATAATATATACATATTACTTACCTCAAATAACGGATGACTCTAATAACCGATGGCAGGGCGAACGATGGGGCTGTAAGGATCTGAAATGAAGACCACGCGAATGAATGAGTGGATCACCTAAAGGCTTTTGTTTAGCAGGCTAAGTAAGTCCTACTACTGATATTACGATGGTGAAACTACAAATTGTATTAAAGTATCTTAATATAAATATTAATAATAAATAAAAGTCTTAATAAGATTCGTTCTTCTTCCAGTATAACATACATCACTTTTTGATTGTATTTTTTTCTAAATTACGCATAAGCAGTGTTTTGATACGAAATGTCACCAGCAGCTGTAGAACATCTGCTTGGAAATTTCCTACTTGGCCTTCCCGAAAATTGGGGAATTTTGCCATAATGCTGCGCTAGGCAAGCGTGGTTACATATTGTAGTTTCACAAAGGGAATGCTGTTCCTCCCGACCCGTTTGCATTTGAGCTACATTTCTTTCAATGAATATACCGCCATCTGTCTTTCGGCACCTCAGTCACCTCTTACAACACTTGAGACACGTACAGGGTTAGGTACTACTATCTTCATATAAATTATTCTACTGTATGTGTGTACCTCACTGAACTCCATATAAACAGCTGGAACAATGTGTTTGGTTTTCCGTATGCGTTTGGGTGGTGCTTTGTTAGGTTAAAACTCAGTGAGCACCTCGGTAGATGGCGCTGCAGTCGCTATCTAGGTTATTTATCATTAAATTAATTGCATTCAAGTGGTGGCCTGAACGATATAGATTTACAAATTAGTATAGTAGATGGCGCAGTACATCCGTCAGTACAAAAAAATTAATTAAGTAAAGTATGAATATTAGTAATAAAATATTCAATCATAATTTGTACTCGTTCTTAGATGCCATTTGCAGATTACGCCAAAGCATATTACGGTCAAAGACATTGATAAAAGCGACAAGATCTCTTTAAAGAGCGCTCATCGCGGCATCGCGTGGTGTGTCTCTAATATCCATTAAGGTAAATATATGTGGCACCCGGTCGCCATTACACGGCTACTTTCAAAGTGTGGGCTATATAAAGATGGCGTGATAACTCGAGTATTTTCTGTTTACATTTTATTTTCCGTCTAGACGAGCCAGTGAAGTTTTTTTTTAATGAGCCTGGAATATCTTTGTATGTCGGTCTTAGTTTTTATAGCGGTTATTATAAAAGTGTGTTATTTACTGAGTGGAAACGTTAAATAACCATATTCCCCGGAAAAAATATTCAAGAAGCAATATGAATTCGTGTTTCACTTTGACATGTTTAAAAAAATAAAGTCTAGATGTTAAGCCTGTTTTTAAGTGTTATATTTGTGATTCCTCTGTGGTCTGATGAGGTACCGGCAGAGTATAATAGTATCTCCCCCTGTACCAGGTGTCATAAGAGGCGACTAAGATACTGGAACCGATAGATGGCGGTATGTCCATCCAGAACAGTGCAGCTCAAATGCACGGGGTGGGATGGGCAGCAGCATCCCCGTTGTGAAAGCTACGCTCTGCGATTGCCTACTCACTTGCCCAACGCGGCAATTATGGGTAAATTTCCCCCTTTCTTAGGGAGGCCTATGTCCAGCTGTGGACTTCCAATAGCTGATATGATGATGATGATGTGGTCTGATGTCCGTAACACAAATGCTTTAAGTGACTTATTTTGGGTTAATGCAGCTTCTAGAACATATGTACTATAATACCCATTTTTAAGATGTCAATTAAAACTAATGTAAGTCACGGGCTTTTTTTTAAATATTAAATGACAATCATTTAATATTTTAAAAAAATGCCCGTGACTGAATAAATATGTTTTTATTTACATAAGGATTAATATCATGTTGATAAAACATTTTCGCTAATAATTTGAAGTTTGAATACCAAGAAATGATATAGTGAGCCGATCCTAAAAGATAGACATATCAAGGCCTCTTGTTTAGAGATATTTTTCTTTTAACTCTCTTATATAGCTCTTAAAGAGTAACAAATCAAAATTTTTTGCCTAACCTAAATCGTTTATGTAACGCATGTAAAGTAAGCTCATTTTCCAGTAATGCTTCACTCCTATTGGTTGCAGTCTCATGTTATAAAGATCGGCCTACCTCGATGGAACGATGATCCCACTTATAAAAGCCTAGAATCGTTCCTGAGATTACTGCGTTCAATCAATCGAACATAAACCTGTTCAGTTTGATAATATAGTAGCAACCGGCCCCGGCTTGCCAGGGTGCAACGAGCATAAAAAATGTTTATCGTGAAGCGTGGTTATTTTCATTGATTTTTTGCGGTATACAATAATGGAGTGCATTATTTGATCCAGCAACATTTGCAATTTGATCGCAAAAAATATATTTTTTTACAACATCACTTTGGAAACTAAAACTATCTGTGTTTTCTGTTATATTATGCATGAATTATATATATAAACCTTCTTGAATCATAATATAATCTATAATCTTCTATAGGTATTCTAAATTAAAATCCCTTGCGTAGGTTTAAAGATCTAAGCATACATGGGGAGAGACAGACAGTGAAAAGTGACTTTGTTTTATTGTATGTATTAAAGTATAAATAAGTGTTAAAAGAGTTATGTGTAATTAATTGCAGTATTACCTAGAAAAATTCTCGGATCAAAACTTTTTTATGCGTTACCCTCCGGTACAAGCGTCATACCAAACATCATTAAATCCGGTTATATCCGGTAAGTGTAACAAACAAATTTTCTCATCAATATGATCAGCATGGATATTGGGGGTTTTCAACTAAACCTCCATTTAAATCAGATTATACTGATTAAAGCTGTTTAAAATGCGTTCTGCCATGAGGTACCGGCAGAAGAGAATAGTACATCCCTCCGCACGAGGTTTCATAAGAGGCGACTATGGTACCAGAATCAATAGATGGCGGTATATCCATCCGAGACAGTGTAGCTCACATGCATAGGGTGGGGATGGGCAGCAGCATCTCCGTACCCCGCAAAGCTGCGCTCTGCGATTGCTAACACGCTTGCCCAGCGCGGTAATTTTGGACAAAATTCCTCCTTTCTTGGGAAAGAGTATGTATAGCAGTGGACTTCCAACGGCTATAATTATGACAATACAATCTATGAGGAAGCTTCTAACTTTACCGCAATAGGAACCAGACAAAATGTCTGATAGTGAAAGGCGTAACTAACAGCAAGACAATATAGAAGCCTCATACTGCACTGCAGTTATGAGCCGCAAAAAGTCTAATGAGTCAAAGAAGTCGATACTAAGGCCGAAACCGGACAAAGACAACGTCCCGAACGATAAAGAGTAGACGATAGAGAGACGAAAGTGGCCGCTGCAAACTGTGTAACGTGATGCTACGCACCTCCAGGTGCCCAGTCCAAATCGCAGTGCGATTGCTAACGCAAGGTTTTAGGGGGGAGGCGCCAGTTATACTCGCGGACAGCCGGTAAGTCCGTCGCAGCCCTGTATTTTTATTCTCCTCTCTCCATGGGGGAATTGAAATAGCAGGCTGGTACATGTGTCTACCCCCCAAAAAAGATGTTTTAAGTGTTATTTGCTTCAGATCACTGCAACACGACTAAATGGCTTGATCATTTTTAATAAAATTATTAGTTTTATTTTTCTGTGAGATTGCCTGAAAAGTGTTTTATTAAAAACCGAATCAATATTTTATATGTTATTATTAGGCTTATATTGACTTTTAAAATTGAGGTTAGAACAAACGTATCTTATGAATCAAAACTTTCAAAATGTGTGATGAAAGTATTGTTTCAAACAGATTTATCATCATCATATCAGCCATTGCTTCCAATGTCTAGGCAGATCCTATAGCGTAGTTCAACGACGGGAAAACTGCTGCCCATCCTCACTCAACAGTATTTGACCTACGCTATACCGCCATTCAAATGGCTATACCGCCATCTATAGGTATATTTAGTTTCTTAGTCGCTCTTACGACATCTCCCACGGATAAATAGGTAAATTGAAATTAATTAGGAATTACGAAAACACAGTAATTAGGAGACCATAACGGGATGAAGGTTGAAGATAACTAAGCTTGCACAGGTGGTCAGCCGTTGGCCATTTAAGATAATCCTAAACAAATAGGCACTATTAACATTACAGTTATGTACACGCCCCAAAACTCCAAAGCAAATATAGTAAACGGTGTAATTAGAATCCAAACGAAACGAACAGAAACCAATTTGTTAGTTAAACTGTTTTCAGACTAATAAATGTTGTCATGACCTTTAAATAAGCGAATTTGCTCTCGTTTTGTTATTTAATTTGAAAAAGCAACCGTTCATTATTTTATTTGTAACAAGTACTGTTCTAAGAAATTGATAATGTTAAATGTGGTGAATATTTTTTAATGAATTGTGGAAATATTTTTATTTATTTAACACTGACCGATTTGACCGACCTTGTCCAGTCTTTTTTTAAATATATTGCGACTATATTTTAAGATGTAAAGTATTCTATATCTGAAATTGGATCAGACTGTACAAAGAGAGTATAAAAATTACAATCGGCACAGTAGTTTAGAAGTTTGTCCGGACTTGTTTATTTAATCAGCTGATCCGACAGACGTTACCTTGTCTTAACTTTATCGCAATAAACTACGTTTATCATGAAAAATATATTACAACTACATATAATCAAGAGGTGATCGCCATCGATCCCGCTACCGGATGGTTCGCAAGGTCTGACCTTTCGAACCATCCGGTAGCTGGAATAGATGTCTGAGAAGCCCAACATAAGGTTCTGAAAAAAAAATAGATACGAGTTAACCATATCATATCAGCTATTGGAAGTCCACTGCTGGACATAAGCCTCTCTAAGAAAGGAGGTTTTTTGCCCATAATTGCCGCGCTGGGCAAGCGTATGGGTTTTCTCTCAGCAGCAAATGAGCTTGAGCAATCGCAGAGTGCAGCTTTCGTGACGGGGATGCTGCTGCCTATTCCCCCCAGTAAATTTGAGTTGCACTGTTTCGGATGGATATACCGCTATCTGTTAGTTCTGGTACTTCAGTCGCCTCTTACGACACCTGGTGCGGTGGGAGGTACTATTCTGCTCTGCCAGTACGAATTCATTGAAACATATTATCATAAATTCCATATGTATTTTTCCCGTTTGATGGAATTATTAATTGAGTCGATTGTTCGCATGTAGTTTTTTCACGCTCAAAACAAATAATTACCATCCGATCTCCAAATTCCTATATATTAAGTAAGTAAGGCCTAAAATACGAAAGGAGACAAATTAGTGGGCACACACATCGCTTTTCCTGAAGGAAGGGTCGGAACATAAATCTTGTATTATCACTGAGTAGCACGTGTAGCCAGGCGAAATTCGGTATTGTTTGCTTAAGAATATCAAACCAGTAAATACTGACCCTTGTGGGTCGATTAGAACTACTAAGGCAACATTTACAAAACATACAAGTTTGGGAAACGCAAATAAAAATTAAACGAATTTTCAACCTGCTTGTTCTGGGAAAATGTTCATCTCATTATTATTAATATTTAATTTTTACTATATAACAGTCGTGGGGTACCGGAAAAGAAAAACAGTAACTCTGTCTGAACCAGGTATCGTCAGAGGCGTCTGAGGTACCAGAGGCACAACATGCCAAGCTCGACAATTAAAGACTAAAATTCTCCTATTTTTGGGAAGCCTCCAGCAGTGAACTTTCTATGACTGATATGATCATAAATATTTTAAATGCAAAATTTTGTGAGTGTGGATGTACAAATGTTGCTCTTTCATGCAACAACGTTTAAATAGGTCTAAATAAGATTTGACACGGGGAATATTGATAGTCTGAATTAACTTATAAACTACTTTTAATTTAAATAAATATATAGGTATATCTGGCTCAGGAAGTTTATATCAAATAATAGTAAATTAAGACTAATTTCTGGTGTCTTTAACATTTAAATGATTGATCTATTTGTATATTTATTTATATTTGATTATTATTACAATTGAATTTGTTTATATTTTCTCAAAATATTACTATTAATTTTTTTTATCTAAACCTCTTACTACTTTTTAGTTTATTTTACTTGTTGCCTGAAATTGGTAATATGAGGCCAACCTATTGCTAATTGTAATTCGTTCTTTTTCATATAATTTAATGTCTTTTGCATGTAATAGATAATTTATTATTATCATTGCATCAGCCATTGAAAGTCCACTACTGGACATATGCCTCCCCAAGAAAGGGGGAATTTTACTCATAAATTGCCGCGCTGGGTAAGCGAGTTGGCAATCGCAGAGCGCAGCTTTCGCGTCAAGGGTGATGCTGCCCATCCCCGCCCTGCCTACATGAGCTACACTGTATCGGATGGATACACCGCCATCTGTCGGTTCTGGTACCTAGTTGCCTTTTACGACACCTCGTAAAAAGATATTATTATATTCCTACTGATTATTTATTACTATGGAGAGTAGTATCATGGCTTGTACTAGATGTAGCATGAGAGGACTCAGGTACAAAAGAGAAGATGGTGGTATATACATTCAAAACTGTGTAACTCAAATGGACAGGATGGGGATGATCGGCAGGATTCTCGCCCCAGTTCTATGCTTTGCTGATTCCTCATCGCCAGCGCGATCTTTATGATCGAAATTCCCTTTATGTTAGAGAGGCTTATGTTATCCAGCAGCTGAACAACAGCTGCTACATTGATGATGGTTATTTTAATCCCAACAATTTTCATGCGTATGTGAAATTGTTTATCATACCTCGATTACGTAGCCATAAACCTTCTAATTTGTTTACACACGTTGACCGGGGTTGTAAAGTAAAGCACCTTTTGAGGGATAGAACAACAAAGTGAGCAAAGCCGGAGATTAAAAATAGTATTATTACGGAAAACAAAATATTTTTACCTCATATAATCTACCATTAGTTTAATAAAACCGCAGAATAGTGTTGGATGCGGGCCGCATACAGCCGGTCCTTTCGGGGATCACTTACGGATTTCTATGTCCAGCAGTGGACGTCTTACCGCTGATAAAATGATGAAAATAACATATATAAGTCAGCGAAGTATGGCATGTTTGGCATTGTCCCTATCTAATGCGCCAATGGTCGTGGGTTGGATCTGCACCCAGGACAAATGTTTAAGTGGTGAACGTTTGTTGCGTTGTGCTCATAGTGGTTTCAATTATTCTGGAATCAGGTCAATGTATGAGATTATATGAGAATTTATTTGTTTACAAACGAGTTTTATATACTCATAAATAGAAGTTTCCATTTTCTAACTGTAACCTCTATAGGGATCCTAAATAATTGTGTATGTACTTGTTTGAGTATTTTTTCAGAATTTTTATATATATTTAGTAAAAGAAGAATAGTACAGATAAATGTAAAATGCCTTATCTCCTAAAGGGTTTTAAGTGTATTGCAAGATAATATACCCCGTTTCCCAGAAATTTCACAAAATGACATATGCAGACGTAAAAAAAATCCAGAATGTATATATAACAGCTACAGGAACTTGATATGTTTTTCGGAAACAAGGAACAGTTCGGTCATGAAGCACAATACGGTAAGATTCAAATGTTATTTGATATGATCTAACCTAATCTAGTCATTGTTAAGGAGGTCCTTTGTTGAACTTACTTTGGAAACTGATAGTGTTTGATAGTATTACGAGTTAATTGAAACTGTTACTTAAGAAAGTTTCAATTAAATTATAGTACAGTATTAATCATTTTAAATGTACCTTAGTAAGTAAAGTGCTAACAAATTGTAAAACTAATTAATTTTAAATGTTGACTATTTCAATAATTTCTTGGAATTAATCGCAGCAATTTAAATAGATATTCAATTTAAAATAAGTCACAAAACTGTAGGTCAAATGTGCAGAAGAAAATTTGTTTTTTTAATTTTAAATAATTGACGTCAAATTTAAAATAAAGTTATTATTCTTGATGGATCTGAGTGTATTCAGTAGTGTGCCTATCTAATGAGGCCGTGGGTATACTTAGATCTAAGCCAAGGCATGTCGATTTATTTGTTAAAAATTCACCGACAATTGTTACACTATAATTTTAAAACTATAATTTCGTAAAATCTTGCTGGCAAAGAGAATTTATAGGAGGAATGGTATTTCTTCTGTGTTTGAGTGTAAAATATGTGTTTAAATATAATATTTGCGAGTTCTCTGCCGTCTGATGTCCAAAATACAAGTGTTTCAAGCGTTCACTTAACTCTGAATCGTGGCAATTTATATGATATTGTGTATTTTTTTTTATTATTCCATTTCATAACTTTACCTCATTATTTAAAGATCTAACGATCTTTGCAGGTTTTATTAATTTATAGTAGACAGAAGTTACTATCTCTTACTGTCTGATTTTCATTAATTTCTTTTTATCAGTTCTGGCAGTCCTGTATTCCATTCTTGAGGTATTCATTACCGGGTAACGTTATATTTTTTGTTGTCGCTTTCGATCAATCTAAATCTAAAGATCAATAAATAGGTAGCATCTCTTTAATCACATTATTAACAGTTAGTTTATGACGGGCCCGATGGCGCTGATAACAGTAATCCTATGCGCCAATGGTCATGGGTTCAAATCTGATTCCAGGACAAATATTTATATGATAATATTTGTACATGATCTTTTTTGGGTGTTGCGTATATAATGTTTGGAATTTTGTGTGTATTTATTTTAGCCTAGTACTGATTGCAAAGAAAACGCCCTTACGTTGTGTTTCGACAAAGATTTCACATCCATTTATTTTTTTCGTTAACCAGATCGATGGCCCACCATGCTTTTCCTTCACTCAGTCGCTAATTAATTGGATATCATTTAAACCTTTTTCCGCTCCAAAGGTTATTGCTACTAAGCAATCCGATTGAATATTTAGCTGAGTTTATTTATTCTGCTTTGGATTTCTGATTAGAAATTCTTGAATGCAAAGACTTTATAAGGGGTATGAATCCTATGATCGTGTTAATGGTAATACGCATGGTTTTAATGCTTTGTCTTAATACATCTTCAACGGGAATACTTCTTCAAACTGTTTGAAACTATAGATATCTATAACCATCCATCTCTATGGACGATATTGACATCATAGAAGTCATGAATCGATGGAAGATCTAAACACGATGCTCATCAATCCAGTTTTGCAAGAGGAAGAAAGTATAATGCCCACGTTATGTTTTATATATAATTCAACATATATGTACTATAATGAAGACAGTTAGTCAGTTGGTTAGGTATAATAGTCAGGCTGACATAGCAGATAGTACGGACGGCCTATAGAGTCGAAAGGTTATGGGATCGAGACGTCGAAACTAAAACCGTCGAACCACGCTGGATGAAAGCCGTATACAACCAGCCCTATTGAGGTAGCCTATGTCTCGAGCTCATATACTGTTGATGATGTCATCATCATTACCACCATAGAGGCATTTTATGTCCAATGCTGGACCATCCCACCAATAAATATGATTAAAGTAGGCGCCGAGAATGCTGCAGTCCATTTTACTGGTACCACAATCGCCTATAACGACACTTGGTGCAGGGGGAAGTACTATTTTGCTCTGCGGTAATCGTCATCATCATAATAGCCGTTGGAAGTCAAATGCTGGACATAGGCTTCCCCAAGAAAGGGGGAGTTTGGTCATAATTACTGCGTTGAGCAAGTGTTTTGGCAACCGCAGAGTGCAGCTTTCGCAACGGGGATGCTTCTGCTCATCTCCACCATGTGCATTTAAGCTGCACTGTTTATGATGTATATACCACCATCTAACGGTTCTAGTATATTAGTCGCTTCTTACGACACCTGGTATAAAGGGAGGTACAATTCTATTCTACCGGTAGTCCACGACAGTACAAATAATAATAAATTGTAATTCAAAATGTTATTCCCAACAATCAGCATATTGTCAGTCAAATTTAACATTGAACCAGCAGTCAAACAATACATAACGGTAATGTGACTCATGACATATTACTAAACAAGCCACTAATTACGCAGGCGATAACGGAAGCGTGATCACGCGATGGATATCGAGTCCCTACGATGGTCACATTTGCACGACCGTTCCACAATTATACTCCTAACATTGACGCCACTAAAGTCTCTAATTACATTATTATAATGGAGGTTTTCCATTAGGTTTTAATTTTAAATAGTGATATTCCTCTACAAGGAAGCCTTCAAAAAGTTACTCAAAAGAAATCTAGTAGTTCACAAATCGTTAGCCGTTGGGTAGCGAAAAAGTTGACTACTTTTTTCTGTCTTCTTTTTTCGGATGAAGCTCTTGCTGGACTTCTCAGGTGTCAATTCTAGCGCCATAGAACGAGAGGATAAAGTCGCTTCTTAGTGAGCAACCCTATGTCCGTATTTACCAGCATGCTCGCGGCGACGACCGCGCGTTCAGCTACGGTCGTCGCATGGATCTGAAAGGAGCCGACAGATGGCGGCCCAATTGGTATACTGCAAATGCAATAGAAAGTGATTATAAATCACTTTGGGGAACATGTCTAGCAGTAATCTTCTTGGGCTATAGATAAACCCTATAGATGTAATCAAGATAACATCTATCGGATTTTAACTCTATAGGTAAGTAGGTTTTTCATGAAAACATTGCTACTATAAATTCAGACGTAAAATACCCTATCTTTCAAGTTGGATCAAACTGTACACCTTAATTCTGACTCTATCTATCTGATATATATGTTAGCCAAAAAAATAACAACCTATGAGAAGCTGAAGCCAATTGTTCTTCTAACACCCAAATCTATAACATCATCACTCTCAAACTAACTTGCACCTTATTGAAACTAATGTGAAAACTTCCAAAATATATTATGTCCATGATTTTCTCAATATTAACACACAAAGCCATAAGAGTAACAAAAACTAGAATGGCACATCGGAATCAATGTTTTCCAAGCAAACAGATTTAGATGGAAAAGTTTGCCGATAAAACTTCCCATGCGAACCATTAAGGGGATAGGGAAACCGTAAAACTAAATTGTCAACGAATAAAATGTCTACAATTTTTCCTTTGGTGGCGTTGATGATTTGAAAACTAGTGAGAATTGGTAAGAAACTATATATTGGACTTGGACTATGTTAATTTATATGATATCCTTCATAATGTTCATACGTGGCATTTGAGACCTAGTTCTAATATACAGTTCTTATAATTCAAGTAGTTATACTGACAGGATATCCTGTCTTAACTTTGAATATGGAATTCAAATTGGTATATTTAAAGAAATATTATACAATTCCAACCGATACATCTATTCAAACGACATCCTATCAAATGACTGACAGAGTTGTCAAACGTCATTGTGTTTAAGTAGCCACATTTAATTTTTTAATCAACTACGTATCTTTAGCGGGTTTTATGACGCAGATGGTAAAGATTCTATCTATGGCGTTGGTTCTATCCCCATAGTATTAAATAGGTATTTAAGTATGATATTTTTAATTCCTTTGTTGTTTTATGTCCATAACACAAATTTAGTGACTTAGCTCAGAGTCAAGTCAATGTATGAGATGTTGTGTAAATAAAAAAATAAATAAACATAATACATCACGCCTGTGCCCCATTGGGGTAGGCAAAGACTATGAATCCCCACTTATTACGATCTTGGCGGTATGCCTCTCGCTTACATTATTCACATTAGCCCTTTCATGCACGCTCGTTTATTCTTAGTAATTCTTACTTGGCCCTTCTTCAATACCTCTTCTACCTAGTTAAGATTTATTCGCCTAGGTTGTAACCTACACCAACTCTTCCATTCACTTCCGCTCTATATATTTGTGCAGTCATTCTACTTTCATCGATTCTTTCTACATTTCCTTTCTCTATTATTGTCACAACATTATATTTTATACTACATCGATCTCATATCACCCTATTCTTTAATCTATTTTTCAAACTCACCCTTTAAAAAAATAACTTTGGATTAATAAGGAAAAATAACTGGGTGGCCATCGCAGATCGTAACTTTGCGATATGAATGTTACTGCCCACCCCCGCCCTGTTACATTTAAGCAACGCTGTTTCGGGGTCATATACCGACATATATATATAGTCATTCAAAGGGAGATACTGTTCTACTCTTTTGGTACCTCACAGCATTTTACATACATTATATTTATTACACAAACCATTTCTTAGTCTATGTCTACAAACCTCATATCCATTATGTACATGAAATGTAATAAAACTTAGGTTAATTATTAAAATCTATTCATCAAGGCATCTATTTCATAACAAAAATAGGAAAGATGGCATATTTTTTTGACAAAATCTAATAAAGGGCTTTGACGTAAAATGAATAGGAGTTTTAATATAAATTCATGAGCTAAGCAAATCCCGAATGAATTCTTAAAAAAGACATCACGCCATTAATTCTATCTTCATAGGTATTATTTTTTCTAGATCTTTCGTTGTGATATCTTAATAACGGCTATAGGTCTAGACTTAATAGTTTGGGTTTTTATGGTTATATTTTACAGCTGCAGACTGTAGCTATTAAAAATTATATAAATATGTTTGCAGAAATGAAGAAAAAATACTACATTATTTTATAAGTATCAATGACTTGTAGATATAATTTTCTAGCAAATTTTTCAGTTTTCCTATATTTGAACAGAGCGTATCTGATTTATTTTTTCCTTCGAATCGCGACCCTTTCTTATCTTGAAGACTCTTTATATTGTACGTGAATACATCTACGCAAATAATAATTTTCCTTTGAGAAATGATTCTTAGATCCCTTGCATTAGGATCTAGTCACTGTTGCGTTTTCTATTAATCATAGTACTCGTGGTCTATTATTTCATTGTGACAAGATTCTTAAGTAAGATTTTTTAATGCGCAGCCATACTAACCGTACAAATTAGAAAAAAAATTGAACCAAGAGTATTGCTATCTAAGGTATATTCCAACAAAAAGCAGATGTGATTGAATAGCAAAAAGCTGTATCGGTTAAACTGACTATGAATCATACCAGTGTTACCTTATCTGATAATTTGGAAGCACTGCATAATACACTTTGAATGGTAGATAAATCAAGCTCTCCCCCCCCGCAGACATTAGGGGTTGGAAAAATATTTGGGTTAAGGAATCGTGAGGTATTGTTACCTCTATCATTGTGAGGAGCCCTTTATATTTGGAGAGCCGTAATGCATGTCAGGATCGTTGGCGTTACCTTCAAGAATTTTACTTATTCATATGGTCATAAGTTTGTGTTACTGAGGTAAATTGGATTTTTACATTCGGAGAAAGTGATTTTATAAAAGTTCCAAATACAACAGAAAAATATGAACCTTTTTATAAAAACATTGTTGAAAAACAATTAAAGAAACAAAAATTGTATCGTTTATGTTTGATCATGCGGTTTCCTCGGGTAAATATTTAAAAACACACCACTTTATTTTGGTTCATGGTTAATATTTTCATTTCTAGAATAAATGTAAAATAATTGGACAGCCATGAAACGACATGGCGCCGCCGAGTGATGACGGAATGTTAGTTTCTGAAAGCGAGTGGATTATCGAGGGCATAACGCCAGAAGCATGAAATACGCCCACTTACGAGGTGGACAGACGATTTGATTATAATTGCAAGATCAGTCTGGACGCAGGCCGCATACGCGGTCCTATTGGAAATTATTTGAGGATAATTATGATAAATGTTGGCAAAATTTGGTGCTTTTTTTTTTTGCTCTACTTTTTCCAGTTCAAAGAATCAGCAAATATTTTAATTAGAAATTAGAAAAAAACTTAAAGGACACGGTTCGAGTTCTAGTAACTGTGTATGGGGTCCTCAAGCATTACATGTTACTGCAGCTACTAGTTATTCACAATTTGCCCTGGTCTAATAAAATATCAAAGAAATTAGGATGCTTATTACCTTACCTTGATAATGCTTGTCAAAACATGCCATTGTATAATAAAATGCCTATGCATGACATGGTTTATTGAACTAAATGAATAAGATCAATGAAGATAATATATAAGTCCTGGGTATAGGCTTCTCAACGAAAGGGTCAAAAGCCCATAATTGCCACGTAAGCATGATGGCAATTGCTTAGCTTTTTACGATATTGCTGCTAAACCCCACTGAGTTACAATGTTTTAGGGGGATATATCGCCATCGGTTGGTTCCGGTCCTCAATCGACCCCTAGCGCGACTAGTACAGGAGGAGGTACTATTTTACTTTAGTGGTACCCCTCGGTAAACAGAATCAGTGACAAATTACTTAAATTGACTAACAAAATATGGAAATACACACATGTAAAATATATACGGAATCCTTACAGTTTTCAACTTGGAAGGTCTTAAAAAAAGTGTCATCATCATATCAGCGTCCGACTGATACGTCAAACGTCCTCTCCAACTGGTGGACATAGGCCTCTCCAAGTGACCTCCTACAGGACCCATCTATGCGACCGGTGTCCAGCGCTATCCTGCCCTGTTTGCCAGCACATGGTCTCCACTCCACAATCTTACGACTTCATCATTCATCGGTTCTGCGTGCAAAGTGCCCTGCCTCTATTAGATCTATTATATTTACGGGTTATGTCGGTAACTCCTCATTTCTAATTCGATTGCGCAAATTCAAAGAGACTTGCGCATTCGCCTCTTCATAGCTCGTTCGGCTATTTTCAGTTGGCTAATATGGTCAATATAGAAAGCACGTTATCCAGCGAGCCATAAGTCATCGCTGGTTGCACACATTTGTCGAAGACTTTTGACATGCGACACTGAGGTATGTTGGACGAGATGTTCCATAGTTTTCCGAACGCTGCCCAGCCGAGTTGGATTCGGTGTTTGTATAATCTTTTGTAATTCAGCTTTAAGGTTTCAGCGGACTAAGTATATAAACAGGATAATAATCTACTTAATTTTTTTTAGATTATTTCAACCTTTGAGATGAATCGGATGTAAACCTAACTTATTACAAATAACTTACTTCGCCGGTCTCTACCAGGTCGTCTTTATAGAATCGTGATTTCAACTTTGAACCAGGGGGCCCTAAAATAATGACTTATTTTTATTTATTATATTCACTGTTTACCTTATAAACAAGGAATTCCATGTGAAAGAGCACTTAATTGTTATTTATCTGCCAAAATTTCGAACAGATATCAACGAGACATTCTTTGTCAACGTTTTCTCAGGCAGAACGTAGTTAGAAAAAGCACTCATTTGACTAATTAGTATCTATAAACTTAAAAAAGTGTAGGGAAACCTAATTAAAACATAACTTGCATCTGCTCTCGATTGTTGCTATCCAACACATTTAAACAATTGAAAGCGAGCGCAAGCTTACTTGATGGTTAAATAAGACATAAATCACTTTTGATCTATTAGATTTACGGTTCCTTGAACCTAGAATTTCTTACTGAATTTATTGTGGTTCATTGCTTCATACAATACAACACCATATCGCGCCTTTTATCTCTCTAGAAGAAAAAACCGTTCTCGCTTCAAAACATTTATCACTTCTACGAACACAAAACCTTGAAGCCTAAAAAGCTTTCGAGGAACGCTGAACAAAACCTAAAAAATATACGGGTGCTACTACATTGTGACGAAGCCTTTGCCACATCCAGTAAATTGTTAAGGCAGTATCTAAATGCTCGCTATGAAATTTAAATTTGAATACACTTTAACCATGTTGTGAAATGAAAATTAGAGCTTAAATTAATTTGATAATAGCGGTTGATTCTTATGATCAATTTACATACCAAGTCTTTGCAAGACACCTGATATCGAAAACGTCGTTGTTGTGGTCGTTGACCTTACCTCTTTCGACTCTTCCGACGACTAGAACAGGAGGAGGTACTATTCTACTTTGCTGGTACCCCACGAAATACAAAATCAGTGACTGAAACTAACTTTTTTTTATAAATTCGATACCGGAATAAGCATTACAACGGGGAACCTACACTATATGTATATATGAACTGTTAGTATGCATTATAAATAGATTTTTCATTACCATATCATGAGCGCATCCTCAACTATGATCCTATGTCACATTACCCTCTTACTCCCTTAAACTGAATCCATGTAATATTAGCAGTACTGTTTGGAAGTAATGCAATAAACGCAATGCAATCATCACTGTGATTGTATTCTCATCATCATCATTATCATCATCACAGCTATTAGGAATCTACTGCTGGACATAGACCCGCAACATAGGAGGAATTCTGCCCATATTTGCCGCGCCCCGATATCTGTCGATCCCCACCATTTAAGCTATCTATCTCGGCACACTATCTCGGATAGATGTGCCAGAATCTGTTGGCTCCGGCTGTTGCCTCTTACGATACCTGGTACAGAGGGAAGTACTATTCTACTCTGCCTGACGTGATTGTATGCTGCAATCTCAAGTAATATTTTAAGTTTAATTTTCTCACGAACTAGCATAATTAATTATCATTATTGTAGCCATAGAACGTTTACTGCTAAAATTAAGCCTGCCAAATAATAAGTAATTAAACTCATAACTGCGACGCTGAGCAGGCATGATAGAAATCGTAGAACTTAGCTTCTAGACAAGAATAAAGCTTCGTATCCCCGCCCGGTTTCATTATCTGTGCTGTTTTGGGTGGACATGCCACCATCTGTCGGTTCCGGTAGGTACTTTAGACGCCTGGTACGAGGGGAGTAACTATTCCAGTCTGCTGGTTCTCTACGACACATAGAATTTATTAATTATGTTTCAACGAGGTACACCGGTGTTCATTTAAGTTGTTTCAATGGTGAGAAAAATTTATGTTTTGAAAGACTTTACTCACCGACTTACAAATCACACCAAATTCTATTGTTGTCCTTCTGCTTTTAAATTACATACACTCTATCATAAAAAGTGTCTAGTTGTCTGGATTTAGCATTACAAAGCTGGATACTGTTCGTACATATTTATCGCGCACACATGGTACACATTGTTTGGGTTTTTGCGATGTATCATTACGTCTCAGATCTCTAGCGAAAGTTCAAAGCAATCATGGCATCGCGTAAATTGGATCGGAGAAAGCTGAATGAACTAGAAGCATTAAAAGATAACGTGCGTTATTTATTATTTGAATGAATTTTGAATAGGACTATCATGGTTAGATTGAATGAAGTCATCGTCGTCATATTACCTGCGTTGAATGTTCAACATCTCTCCAAGTTTATGATTATCAGCTTGAGCGATTCATTCCGTAAGGCAGGAAAGGACACATCTACCTATCCCCGCCCAGTTATTTCTAAGCTTCACTATTTCTGATAGACGCAACGCTATGCTAAATATCTATCAATTCCGGCGCTACCACTAAAGTAAGTGTGAGTGAGAAACTATACTACGTTTTTAAAATCTCAGAGCATGAGTAAATTGCCAACTTATATTTGACATAATTTTTCTTAGTGGTTGATGAGTAGAGTTTTAATTGAGGATTTGGTTAATTTTAACTAATGCTCTGAATGCAAGTCAAAAGAGGCTTTTCCAATGTTATCCTGTGTCATTATCATCATACCAGCAATTGGAACCCACTGATGTAGATAGGCCTCCCGAAGAAAGTAAATATATTGCCCATAATTGTTGTGCTGGGCAAGTATCTTGGCAATCGTAGAGCGCAGCTTTTGCGATGACAATTTTGCTGCCCATCCCCACCCTTAGCCATCCCTTACGACACATAGTACAACAGGAGTTACTATTCTACTGTACAGGTCCTTACGACTATATCAAATGTACAATAGTGCTTTTGCTTTTTGAAGCAGGTAGTATTGAGATAACTTTCCTTTGTTTTTTAAAAGATTTTCTTGAATGTTGATGTTTTGTGCAGGGATAATCCTTGATGCTGCTATGTTTATTTTGAAACAATGTGGTGTCAATATATATATATATATATATATATATATATATTCATATGATTTCTGGTATCATGCAGGGTAGCACTAAAAACATTATAATTTGTATTATTAAATTTTTAACAGACTCCAAAAAAGAAGGGGGCTTCTCAATTTGACTGTATTTATATTTGACTAACCAGAGAGACAATATCTATATATTTATGGCGAGTACAGTAAGTTTTGCAGTTTGTCCCAGAAATATCGCACGTAATTTTTATACATAAAGATTGCTAAATTGTAATATTTTCAACTGAGAAGATGAGAACAAAAAATTGAGAGAATGAAAATCATTATCTGATTACTATTCTTTATATATTTATTTGTGGTTCCATTGTCTATGACGTCAATACACGGTTGGACGTGACGTTGCGTCCGATACTACGGATTAGACTCTAGCTACAATCCAAACCTTTTGAATGTCGGATGTTCTCAAGGGATCCTTAATTAAAAATACCCCATCCAATACGCCAAAGAACTCGAACTGGAGTCTATACCGACACAAAATAACATTTACCAAACGAAAATTATGTATGACTTTCTCGATTGCGAACTTAAATAACTTTTGAGTAACAAAATCTCAACGAAGGATTTTGCAAAAGAGTTCATGATATTGTAATGGATTTGTAAGAAGAAACGTTTTGTATTCTAAATGAACTAGGAGTATTAGCTAAGTTGGATATTTTTTACATGCATTTATCTTTTAAATGTAATATTTAGGGTTGCCTCAAGTTATTGAATGTTTTCTTTTTTGTAGAAGAATTCAAATATTTTCTAAGATAAAGAACAAGCTGACTGGCTGACATAGAAACGCAGGGTCTATAGGGAAGATAAGAAACTTAAAATTTTGTACAGTTTCTTTTATTACCTAGGGCAAAAAAAAATTAATAATGTGCCGTTACACAAATGCTTTTAGAAACTTAGCACGGAGTCAGGTCAATTTATGAGACGTTGTGGGAATATTAAAATTAGTGTCATCATCATCCATCAGCCATTTAAAGTGACTGTTGCATATAGGCCTCCCCAAGTTACGGGGAATTTTTAAACATATTCACCGCGCTGGATGTATGGTGGCGATTGTAGAACGCAACTTCTTGACGAGGACGCTGTTTCAGATGAATATACCGCCATCTGTCGGTTATAAATAACATAATAATTTTCCATTTTATTATTAGTGCCGGTAGATAAAATATAAGAATGTTAATATATGTTAACACTCAGTTAAATTACTACAAATCAAAGATATTTTAACATTTACATTTATACCGTAAATTAAACATTCATATAAAAATTATAATAAATTTTCGGCGTCAATAATATTAACGTATAAAATCAACCCCCAACATTTGTTAACAAGGGGTCCTACTTTGCACTCCCCAAATTCAAAGAGAGAAAATAAATTTCACGCGAAAGAAAGGCAATTCTTCAACAATCAGAGATGACGTTGAATCTTTTCCTTGTAAAATCGAGTTAGTCGACATATATAATGCAATAAGAAAGCCTACCATTATTCATAATTCCCTGTCACCGCAGTAAAACGTGTGCGCAGCATCTCATATACTAATTCACAATAATAAACCGACGTGGTTAACTTGATATCTCAATTTAGTTTATCAGAAACTTTCAGCTATTCATTAGTCTACTCATACTGCCCTAACTGAAGGTTTAACTCTAGAAGCTGGGCAATCGAAAACAAAAACTTAGACGTAACGAAAATGTTAGAGAAAACAGAAATGAAAAATTTAAGTTATGAGAGATACTATTAGTATGTATTCTGAGTGTTACCTTTATAAATAATAAATGGCGGTATATCCATCCGAAACAATGTAACTTAAATGCACAGGGTGGGGATGGGCAGTAGCATCTCCATCGCGATAGCTGCGCTCTGCGATTGTCAACACAGTAAAGTAGATCTTTAATACAACAAACAATAGGTTTTTTGTACATATTTTTATTTATCAAACTTTAAAAATATTAATCGAGGGTATTAAATATTGTATTTTGCTGGTATATAATATTATATAACTATATTGTTTTTATTATTATAATTCTGAACAAAAAAAATGAATATTTCGGGTTTGTTCATTTATATACTCTATATTTATTTACTCTTCTGTTTCACTTAAGTCAAGCGAATATTATTAATACAATTATTATATCCATCCTTGGACATTCCCTGTTGGACATAAGCCTCCCCATGAAAGGGGGACTTCCGTCCATAATTACCGCACTAGGCAGGCGTTGTAGTGGCAATCGCAAAACATAGCTTTAAGATGTTGCTGCTGCTGCTTAGCCCCATACTGTTACAATGAGGATAAAAAATAGTTGCTATGGATTATCACTTTGAAATGGTCGTATACCACCGCGGACTTTATGTAGACCTTTTTATGGCGTACAACCCTATACTGATCTATCTCGTCCGTCTATGTAATCGCAAAAAAATGATATTTATTAACGACATCACATCAGAAACTAAAATTTTCTTTATTTTCTTGAAGTTTTATCAATGTTTCTCTACTTTATATAAGCACATAAACCTTTCTCATAAATCGATCTATCTATTAATCAAACCGCAGTTAAATCTATTGCGAACTTTTTAAGAGCTTAACATATATACTCAGTTACAACAGGCAGCGAAAGCGACATTATTTTACACTATGTAGACATGATATATTTTTATGTAGTATCAATTATTTTTGATCGAAAATGTCTAATAAATATTTTAATAACGATATAGTCATAAAGTTCATTACTTTTTGTTTGACGGACTTGATGGAAAAGATAGTAGTGATCCTGTCTTGTGCGCCAAAGATCGGCAAAGGTCATGTTAGTTCTGTATCTGGGTGTTAAATATATGTACTTCAGTAGTATCTTCATGATTTTTTCTGTTGCTTTATGCCCGTACCATGTGCTTTAAGCTTCTAAGACTTATCACGAAATCAAGTTAATGTGTGAGATGTTATAGGTATATTTATATATGGTTTTTTGATGTAATTTAAAACCAATCTCATCGGTAATTATCACATATATGTATAAAACATGCGACGAGCTACTGCCATATCTTTTTACCGTGTCCCCGCGGCCGGTGGCCGGGTTCTATAATTTACTTTTGTTTCAATTGTTACGACTTTAAGAAGAAAAAAAAAAAGATTTATTCGACAGGCACCTCCTGCCGCTTTTGTTGTGGGAAAATGGTTGCTCAGTTTTGATGAGATTTCTTATTCTTCCTAGTATTTTTTCTTCATTCGCGAGGCACGTCTTTTGCAAACTCACTATTGGGATACGTAGAGAGAATATTTTTATTTCAACTTCTGTGTAAATGCTTAGTGTTTTTTCAGATATTATGTGAGAGCTGTGGCATGTGATGTAATTTTCTAAAAGCTTTGTTGTGGGACTGACAATAATTGACGACATCTTGAAATTACTACAGTATATCACTTATATATTTGAACTCCTTCCTCCATCTTGTGCGCCAAGGGTCAAGGGTTTGATCCTCTCCTAAAACAAACAAATATACGATGAAAATTGTGTCTGTTTTTATGTGAGTTATTTATATGTATTTAACTTCTATAAAAAACTTCTTATAGTCGTTCTTTTTGGCACACAGTATTCATAAAATTATTTACACCGCGTTCGCCGGCAAACGCGAGCAGTCTCTGACCTTTGAATAAATACCGACCGCACTAGTGTGGCAAGACACACTTAACCTCCTTTTTTCTAAATAACGATTAAGTTTCCATAACGACGGCCTCTCGAGCCGAAGTCAACTCTTGCCCTTTGAGCGGTTTTATGCACAGAAAATGCTGAATTATATTTAAGATGATGTTTACTAGAAAACAATTAACATATTACCCATACCGGTGGACTGCATTACCATTGTGGAGATTCAAGCCCTGCCTGACACCTGAGACTGTTGACTGTAGTAGTTCAGCATTAGGCAAATTTATTTATTTTATTAATTAGTACACGTGCACCTTTAAGACTATATACAATATAAACTTAACACATTATTTGTTCAAATCCAAGAACCTATTACAATTATACATAACTATAATTTTAAAGGTAAAATATAAATTTTGTAAGCAAAACAAAACCACATACATTAATAAACCCGTACAATATTTTAATGTAACATTTTAAAAAAACTTTACACTTTTATAAAGGAACTCATAAATTAATTTCACAAAAGGCAATGTAGAACTGAATCTCTTGACGCCGAAGCGTCATTTTAAGTCATAAGGTCATAAAGCTAGCTCTTCTTATATCCATCTCTTTTAAATGATTATATAAGCGTCAATAGACTGAAATGACGCTTACACGGACAATATGCGTAATTTTCGACTTAGTAATATAAAGAAAAAATGTAAAACGTATCCCAAACCCGTTATAATTATTTTACCATAATTATAGTATTCAGTTATAACTATGTATTTAGAAATTTGGTTGCGATAATTAAAACAATTATTGAACGTCCCTCGAAACCTATTATTATAAACCTATTATATAATACGCAAATATTAGGTAACGTTCGATTAAATATCGAACTAAGCTAATCACTTAAGCGATATAAACGATCGGGAAGCTAATAAACAAAAATATATTTTATTATACATAGTTTATGGAGGTAGACCTCTAAAAAAGGGTAAAGCTATTTATACAGATGTAATCAAGAAGCAATCAGGAATGTTAACATTTGCGAAGGTATGAAAATTACCAATATATCTCAGCGGATGGCAGTTGATGAGGCAATAGGCAGGGCATATAGCACAAAACCGATAGGAAAGTAAGGTATTGAATTGGAGACCAAACAACAGCAAATACAGCAAGCCTTCGCTGCATCTTCAATCAGATGGCTGTAGAGTTGCGCTGATTGTATGCTAGATGCCACCGGCTCTATTAATAAACCTCTTGCGAGAGCCTACATCCAGCAGTTGGTGTCTTATATGTAATATGATAATAACAGAAAAATAATAGAATAAGTTCCCGCAACATCTTATACATTGACCTAATAAGTCGTTTAAAACACTTGTGTTACGACATATATGAACACCCAGTCACAGAACAAATATAAATATCGTCATATAAGTATTTATCTTGGGGGGATCAAACCCACGTACGTCCTTGGCGTACAAGACAGGATCACTTCCATCTGCATCATCGGGCCTGTCTGATAATAATGATGAAGGCTGTCCCAAATGCCGACTCTATACTGTAAGTTTAGTGTTTACTGTGTAGTAAGAATGTCTTTTTCGTGAAATAAATGCTTATACTAACTACTTTGTTAAAAATTAAAATAAAATATCATACAGTATTTTTTCATAATTAAGATTAAATTAGCAACACAAATACTTCGACAATCTATGTTTAACTTACCATAAGAATGTTATCACGTATCTTCCTATTCTGTCACTATACGTTTTATTTGAGAGGTGCCAAATTTATCACATTCTTCTGGATCACAACGTATTACCTCGTCTTTATATTTCGTACGCAATGTACATACCATGTCTCAATATTGTATCCAGTTAACTTCAATATATACGAACCAAGGGTGAAATAGAAAAGCTGAGTAAGCGTGATCCAATTTAAAAATTGTTTTGGTTTTCATATATTGACTTGACTTACAGTGGGCTTGTTTCACAGAGCCGGTTTTATTTTAAGTTTGAATACGACAAATTGATTGGTTTAAGATGCTAAAAATATTGAACTTGGCTTTAAATTGGTTAGAAGTACCAAGAATAAACGAGCGTGTATGAAAGGACTAATGCGAATAAGGGAAGCGAGAGAGGTATGCCAAGGTTATAACAAGTGGAGATCTATAGTCTCTACCTACCCTGATGGGACAAAGGCGTGATGTGTGTATATTGCTTTAAAACGTGATTTATTTAATTTTGCAAACATTATTGTGTGAATGGAAACAGAAAAGTTGTACAAAAAATTGTAAAAAGTTAAATAAACCGGTTTTTCTTGTAAGTTAAAGAACTTACAATAAAAACTGGTTGTGATAAAGTACTCTTGTATAATATGTCAAGAAAACGACCTTGTAGTTCTTTTAGTACAAGGCCGTTAGTTAATTAGATATTGTCTGATGACCAGACAACGGTATATTATCTACACTGTTGTTAAACTAGTGACATCTTCTAGTAACCTAAACATTTATTTTTTTTTTATTTAGACCAATCGATATCTGTTTACAACGAAACATTATTTTTAAGTTAAGTTTAATTAAAATCACATTCTTAACTAATTGTAATAGATGAGCTCCACATGCAATAAGAGCTACTATATATACTTATAAATAACTAGCATTTCCTCGCGGTTTCACCCGATTTAAGTTCTAGAATTTTTAACTAACTTTACACCCCCCTTTTACACCCTTAAGTGATTAAATAAAAATTTACTCTAAGCTCATAAATATTTTGTTATATAGATGAAGTGAGAATGACTGCCGCAAGCAATCGAACCACGTATGCAAAAGGTAATAAGTTTAATAAACCGCCATTAAAAACAATATTTTCTATGAGTTAATTGGATTATTTTACAATTATCGAGCCGAGAAAAATAACTTGATAAACGTACGCCGTGAGGTATCGGCAGTGTAGAATAGCATATTCCCCTGTACAAGGTGTCGTAAGAGGCGACCAAGGTACCAGAACCGACTGTTTCGGATGGCGGTATATCCATCCAAAACAATGCAGCTCAAATGCACAGGGTGGAGCAGCAGATACCGTCGTGAAATCTGCGCTCTGCGATTGCCAACACGCTTGCTAGCGCGGCAATTATGGACAACATTCCCTCTTTCTTTGGGGGGCCTATGTCCATCAGTGGCCTTTAATGGCTGGTATGATGATGATGATGAAAACGTACGCAACTTAAGCAATCTAAAACGGACAGAAACGGAATCAAGGCCGTATTCCGCAGGATCAACAAATATAAATGTATGTATAAATATAAGATTTGTAAATTTTTATTATTATTTATTTATTATTAAACCAGGTAGACAAACAAGCATACAGTACGCGTTATAGTAAGCGTCACTGCAGCCTATAGGTGCTTTTAGTATCAAAAGGATATCACTGACGCGTTATCAACCATATGCCTTGAGGATAATATATTATATTACCCAGTAAAGTCACTACCACTCCCACCCTTTAGACTGGAACACAATAATACAAACACTGCTATTAGGCGGTAGAGGTGAGAGTAAGGTACTAATGCAGAGGGCCCTTTGTATGATGTCTATACCTCATGTAAATATTTTCTTACCTCTCATATGGCTGGAAAATCTCGCTACTTTTTATTTTGTAACTATACATAGCACACTAACAAAAAAATAAGGAAACAGCGAAGAACATTGCGTGTGACAGCGATCCAAAATTAAATAGGCCATAGAAAATTCTTCTTGCTCATAAAAATATTATAATCATGATAAAACGGTATCAAAGATTGGGTGAATTCCTTAACTTGCAGGAAAACTCACTGAAGCCTGATAAAGCGAATTCCGGTAATTCTCAAAGATAGAGTTAGCCAATTACGTCAGCGTTCGTTAGCGAGATTCCCGGACTGATGACTTCTCTAAATCCGGGATTTCGCGAAAAAATTCAAGCTTCATAATTGTATTCTTGAATTCCGTTGCGGTTCTATTGAATACGTATGGACGCGGTAGTTTCGGTCGTCCTGTTCTGTAGATTAGTCAAAGCGTTTTTCATTGTCTGTCTGTTTTATATATGACAGGCTGACGGGCCCGTTGGCGCATATAGTAGTGATCCTATCTTGTGCCCCAACGGTCGTGAGTTTGATTCCAACTCATAAACATATGATAAATATTAGTATTTGTTCTGTCTCTGGGTGTTAAAATATCTACTTAATTACTTTAAATATGTATCTAAGTATTAAATTTGTGATTTGTCTATTGTCTGATGTTCATAATTTCAGTGCTATGAGCGACTTATCTCGGGTCACGTCAAGTTAGGTCAGTATGAAATATGCATTAAACTGCCACATTTTTCCATTAAAAATTTTCAATAGAATATAGAATAACATGGCTGCCTATTTAACGTGAACACGTCCCTTTCTTCGAAATAAACTCTTTGTGGAAATGTTCTTTGATCTTAACATGTATACCTAAATATTATGAGGTTTTTTTTATTGGTATTTTCACTATGGGAATAACTTTAAAGATGTATTTGCTATAGATGATATTAGAAATAATAGTCATTGTATGATACTTTATAGTATATCTAAAATTTGCAGACATAATAATATTAATTGTAATGAAATAGCAGAAACTGTACGATAGGCGGCTTTATTGCACAGAGCGATGTCTTTCAGGTAACTTAGAAATAAATTTTAAATCTCAAAATAAAAAAGTCGATAAGTATGGAGTAGCTGAATTCAATTTAACACTAAGTTCTAAATTTATAGCAGGTTCATTACACGAGCCAAAACGAACCAGCGTGAAAATCAGAAGGTGATAAGGGTTCCTTTAACTCAAATGGTAGGTGTTATTGGAACCCATACCGGCGTTGGCGCTAACATATTTTTAACAAACAGTTTTATTAGTAGATGTTCTCTTTCAAGCATCTTACCAATAAGCCTCAGGTGTAAGTTTATTTTCAAGGCAATTCCTGAATTTATTTAAAGGCATATTTAAGTAATTAAACTTGGGATTCTCTTATTAAATCTAATACTATCGCCCCTGAACAAATTACCCTGTAATACAATATCTAAATACTTATACACAACTTAGGATATATATATATATATATATGTATATACACATATAATAAATATATATTAAATAAGTAAATAAGACACTAATTATTTTACGTTATAGAAACAGAATTATCATATCAATAGCAGGTAATAAGATTATGTATATTATCTTTATTTATAGAAGAGATACCCTTTCTTTTATCATGTAAAAAGGCAATACTATTGTACAGTTGAATTAAAATCCATTGAAAAGTTATGGCATTAAAAAGTAACATAGATCCTCACAAAATTTTAAATGAATAATTAACATATCAGTACTATATTCGAAATTCAGCCATATCACTAATTATTTCTTTATATCATGAAGTCAGCAAACAAGCGTGTGGCCCGCTTGATGGTAAATATCACTGCAGCCTATAGCTCGCGTCATCACAAGGATATCACTAGCGTATCACTGAACCTGTGAACTGAAAATACTATATTAAATTTACCCAGTAATTTCACTTCCTCTCTCACCCTTCTAATGTGAACACAAGAATGCAAACACTGATATTTAGCAGTAGAAATGAGTAAAATTAAGGTACCAATGCAGAAGATTTTTGTAAGAGGTCCACGTCATGTGAAGTTATTTAAAAAAAAGCAGGTTTCTTTTTCAGTTTTGTAATAACTTGGAAATAAAAATTTGTTAAAGAGTTTGATACAAATGTTGATATCTTTTTAGTCACTAATTTGCTTGCGTGATTATATATTAAAATAATTTGATTAAAAAATCAAAGGCTCAAAATTCATTATAATTATTTAACAGCAAGTTAAGGTTTGGCGCTCGACTACAATGGTTGGTCCGCTTTAAGGATTTATTTACATTGCTAAAAGCACAACAATTTTTATTCGCCTCCATAAAGGTGGTTAAGTTTTGCATAATGCTATCTCCCATCTCTTTTGAAATACTACGTGATTAGACGAGTACAAAGACACGCTAAAAAGTTTTCATACCACAGCATCCAAGGAAGCCCAAACTATATTGAAGTCTAAACTACTGCAGTCATACTGCAGTGTTACACGACACCGCAAATGTGAGCGTTATTTACAAGCCAGTAAAAGCTATTCGGCTTGGACTCGGTAAATCCCGTGGCGTATGTGGTGTCGAATAATATGTATTAGTAAATTACTTTTGGGAAATCTGTTCTCACACTGAGTGCTTTCAGTGTTACATTTTTTGTTTGTTACAGTAGAGATTTTCAAATATTTGTTTTTTATAAAAATGTGTAGCAAAAATGTGTTAATAAATAGAATTGTTGCCCGTTTGTATCATCAGAATAACATATTCTATTAAATTAATGTAAAAATACGGTAAAAGTCTTTCTCTTATGTCTTTTTCTTGGACTTATATCAGAATAAAAAACTTACATCTGTTAGTCAAATAACATTTCTAATGTGACTAATAGATATAACAGACTAATATTATTACATAGAAGTAATCCATACTAATATGTTACATGCAAAAGTATAGTTGTCTGTACGTTACCTTTTCTTGCCTTAGCTAGTGAATTATTTTAATAAAATTTATTTGGAAACACAATAACTAACACATTACCTCAAAAAAACTAGAGATCTACAAAAAAAATAAAGCCTAAAAAATATAATATATTGAACGAAACCTAACAAACATGAAACTACATATAAACTTAAATAAAATTATTTATATTTTGGTAAATTAATTATAATACAGGAATTATTATAAAGTATTATAACTTTAAACGAGCAACGAAACACGCTTAATCCACTCAAAATTGGTACCCATTACCCAAAAAGCTCCGGCAATAATTTGTCACCAATTTCATACTCTCCCGGTTTTTCCCGGACAAACTTTGGGGCACTCAGAATATTATATACGAGGCCTACAATTAGACCAACTCCTTATACCACTTTGTCCTTTATTATATTTGTAATTTAGTGTCATCGAACTTTGTAACTGTAATCGAAACTATTGAATACCCAAAATAAAATTCATAGAAGTACTATATAACAGTACTCCTATAATCATAAGTGTCACTGCAAGAAGTTTTATTAAGACGTTATCAAATGTTTGTTGTTTATGCAAGCTAATAGATCTACTAAGCCACCCCAAAGTAATAATGAAAAAGAACCGGTTGTAAGTTTAACTAAAAGTAAACTCATACGAAGGTCTGAATTGGTACCTCACTTTCTCTCATTCACGTGTTCCGGTTTGAAGAGTGTAATTACAGGGTAATGTGACATAATATCTTAATCACAAAGTTGAGAACGCGTTAATAATTTTCTTGTGATAATATGAATGCCAGACAGCATGATACTTTGTCGATTTAGTCGAATAATAAGAAAAATGCTGCCTACATCCAGCGCTCGATCACCGATCATGTTTCCACCTTACGTTTGACGCCCTACGCTGCGTTGTCCCATGAGTAGTCTATAATCCTGAACCTTGGGACCTCGTCAGACACCGGTACTCAGTGTTATGTGTCCTGCCTATACTAAATTATAAGCTATAGCAAAACAGTTATGACATATATTAGACTATACCAACTGAAAATAATTTTTAATATAAATTCCTTTTTTTTTTAATATAAATGTATTTTTTTTTCAGGTATGACACATTGGAGCTGTTATGAACATAACTGCAGTATCGTCAGATAAGTTGCATAGTTAATAAGACACGTCGGGGCCATTGAAAAGGCTTCATCGAAAACGGATTAATATTAAGCAGGCTATGGCCCTTTTACGGGAATTACAAAAGTAAATATATATTCATTAATTCAGGCCTCTTGCGGGCGTATTTGTGGCACAATTTGATTATATAGTACTGATACGCTCCAAATATTGTCGTATTCGCCAATAAACAATAGTCAATTTGGCAGTCAATTTGTTTTTATGACATCTTCAATATGATCGGCATTTAATCAAATAATAGAATATTTGTTTATCAATAAGCGAAAATTCGTATGGAAATCTTCAAAGTAGTTCGGATTATACCGCACTAAGGTAAACAGATGTGGTGATAAGGAAGTATTTTCTATTCAAAGTAAGAAAATATGTAGCTGAAATCAAGACCATATATTAATAAAAAAATATGAACAAATAAACGTACTTACAGAATTATCTTTTCCAGGATTCACACTTATATCGTGAGAGTGGTCTTCAAAACTTGAAATGCATGCAAATATGCAAAAATTATAGATGAATTGTACGAATTCATAACGAAATATATTATTACAACCAAACATGAACAACAAGTTATACGCATTTATTTTTTTATTGGTTTATATGGTTAATTAATATAGTACTAGGTAATCTAAGAAGTGTTTACCCGGAATATGTCAATTAATAGAAACAGGACATGTTCACGCTTGAGTAAATATTTCGAGTAACAATCGCTCCCCAGAGCCGGACTGATGGAAATCGAATTCAAACATAACTAACTCCAGCGACGTTTCATCTCGGCACCGGCAATTAAAATGGCCGACCAATATGGCGGCCGTTCCCGCGCGAATTGAATTCGACGTGGTCTCATTATTATGCGTGCTTTTTGATCGTTTTTATTGAGTGTTGCCATTTTATAGCTTTTATTTCATTGCTGTTAAAAAAGTAGTAAGGATAAAATCGTATCGGAGAGTATTCAAATATCTGCGTGAACGAAAAGGACTTTTTCAATATGACGTTGTCTTTTCGGAACTTTGTTGTGGAGGTGAAATCTTTTTGATATTAACTTTCTTTGTTTTTGTATGTTCTTTCTGAGTATTAGAAACACAATTTACCATACCACGTAAATATATATTTATAATACTCACTTTCCATAATATCGAAGTCAACAAAATATATATTTTTTAATGAAAGTATATTAAGAATAAAACAATCTTTAAAATTGTTATTGGTTGACATTCAAAAATAATGATTTTACAACTATAATTAAAAGAAAACTAAATTTTATTAATAATATAGACATACGAGTATAATAGAAGAAATTAGTAAATATTTTGTAAATACAATTTCAATAATTATTTGACACATTCGTAAAATTTAATTCATGGGCAGGTTAATTATTCAAACATAAAATATATTATATAATACATTTTGAGATCGTAATATGTCATCCATCTAAAAGGAGAAGTTGACTGACTGACTGACATATCATATTAAGGTAGGGCCTATACTATAATGGTTAGGAACTTGGATTTTTGTTCAGGGGTTCCCTTTGTAGAGAAACACTAAAATCAACTCGGTTGCAAATTTATGCTGTTTATGAAACTTGCTTTTTGAAGTTGTTTGAATTAAATTCAGTATAAAACTACATGTGTAAAATATTTTTTAAAAAATCATCCCTTAAGTTGTTAAAAGGTGGAAAGGGGGTGCAAAGTTAATATGAAAGTTCTATTCGGGTGAAACCGCGAGGAATCTAATTGACTATATAAGAATAAATTCTAGATATGTATGAAAAAACATTCAGTCGGATTGTATTCAGCGGTTTTTTAAGTCAATTAAAAAGAGTTAAAATTTGATACGGGATGATATGATCCTTTCAGGCATACTCACAATATATCTAGCTTTAAATTAGTCATCCTACTAGTGATGAATTAATTCATAATTTATCAAAGCAACAGTGTAATATTTTCTTATAGATAAAGACCAAGAAGACATGGAAAGATTGTCATTGTCGAAATTTGTACACTAACAGAGCACGCAGTTTCAGAGAGAGGCGCGAAGAAAACTTTTAGCAACAATCCGAAAACCACAGGCGCGCACGTATTCTAGTTGTTTTATTCATAAATACATACATACATTCGCGCCATTTTCCCAGAGGGTGGGCACAAACAATTGAGCATCACTTTACCACTGAAGTTAGTTGGTCTGCTAGATACTTTTACGATATAATATAAATATTTGGAACTGCGAATTTTTCAAATGCAGTGTATATTTATTTATTTGAGAATCCACCCTGTGCTGGTGTTGTAAGAGGCCACTAAGGTTGCGGAACCGACAGATGACGGTATATTCAGACGGTATATTCCGTGTAGCTGAAATGATCTGGGCGGGGATGGGCAGCATCATTCCTTCCATTTCGAGGAGGCCTTTGTCCAACAGTGGACTTCCGAAGGCATATATAATAATGATGAATATATATAATAATTATGTTTACGTATTATTTCGAGATATGGGTTGTCATTGAAAAAGTAAAATTGAATATGAATTAAAATTTACATTGTTTTTTATATTCAATTTTTGTAAAAACTTTGTAAATAAAGGAACAAATTCACCGCAAACTTGGCATCAATCAAATGGTTGTATCTGTAATGGCCTACTTTTATGGTTTTAATTAAACCTGTGTATCATAAATTGTGATTCACGTATGTATTTTGATTCATAGTACATACGCATAGAATGTTCAAGTTACATGCTTAAATACAATAAAAACGCGCGGACAATGTTGTGAAAGCGTATTATAGAGAAATACCTCTTATGGCATTTATAGATTCTAGAATGACTATATATATATATATAATATAAAGATTCCTGATAATCCATATAACCTTATAATAATAAACCTTATAAATAATAAATAATACAAAAAAAATTGCCTATTTAAAGCCTTCTTTCAGATCCTGACGCAAATTTTCGCAAAGTTGAAAACGAGCAACATTTCAAACTCACTTCCGAGCTCATTAAATAAAAATGTTTTAGTGCTAATTCGTGGGAAGTATTAATTTCGGCTCACCACAACTTCGCACGAACTTCGCTATCACCCGAACCATTTCCAGAAACTTTTGTTTTTTTTATGCCTCACCGACAAAATTAAAAAGTGGCGCCGCAGTAATTAATCATAGTCAAAGCCCTGGCTTCAACTGCCTACATGACTTCTACGAACCTGACCTTTTTCGTATCAAACGTCCATTTGTTATTAAAAGTTTCGATATTGGAATCAGAAGTGTGACAGTTTTGACATGTCCGGTGCGTTGGAAAGCTTTTCTAACGCGCCAATTTTTTGGCAGAATTTTATAACTGGCAATAAGTGCTTTTGTTCTATTTCCGAACAAAACAAAGTAAAAGAGAAAACCACTAAAATGCCTTTTTAAATAAACCAGCCTAAGAATAGTGTGATATGAGATCTATGTAGTAAAAAATATGATGTTGAGACAACAACAGAGACAGGAATGTTGAGATAGTTTGGATATTTAGAATGGATGGATAAAAGAGAATGACTGCACAAATATATAGAGCGAAAGTGAATGGAAAAGTTGGTATAGAACGAGCTTAGCAAACATACCTTAACCAGGTAGAAGGATTAACGTATTAAAGGGCAAGGAAAGAAGTACAGAAATAAACGAACGTGCATGAAAGAATTAATGCGAGTATAGAAAGCGAGAGAAACAAGTGGAGATCCATAGTCTCTACCTATCTTGATGGGACACACACAGGCGTGATGTATGTATGGGTGTAGGTACGAGAATATCTAATAAGGTTTTCTCTGGATCCTACATTATAGTATGGTATTCTTCAATAAGGGTAGACAAATACCATGTGTTACCCCAGTTCTATAGGCGTTGAAAAAAATTAAATAACTGCAATTGTGACTGGGAATTGTGACGGGTGCAGGTATCTTCCTACTTTATTTTATCTTTTACTTCATGATATTAAGGCAAAGATAAAATTTTAATAAGTATTTTGAGATTTTATATCTTTTTTGTGCTATTATTTCTTCCTTATCATAGTTCAGTAAGAAAAAGTAAAGTAGTTCACAAGTAAAAACTACAACGATGACCTTTTAAGAAAAAGAAATATAGAGTTTGAAAGAAGTCTTATGTCACTATTACAGTATTACAGCGTATTTAGGCTATACATACATGCATGCTTGTCAAAACAGAATTATAAAAAAATATACCAATAAATAAAAAACAAAAAGGGAAATATTATCTGGCCATGCCCGCATGTTTTTAATTAATATAATATGTCAATACATTATCTGTATGTCAACAATGGCGAACTATCGAGGCATTCATCTCATTGGTATGTGTTATCAGCCACTATGTCTATATACAACAATAATTTTAATATAGTATACTTAGCGATCGAATCAGGAATGAGGGGATTCGTAACAGAACCGACATTGCCCGGTGGATTACTAAGTTAAAGTGGCAATGGGTAGAGTATTGGGTACGCAAAACCGAAGGCTGATGGAGTTGTATGGTTCTGGAATGGAGACCACGTACCAGCAAGCGCTGCGTAGGGAGTCCCGCAAGATGGACTGACGATCTGACAAAAACCGCTGGATTGCGTTGGACAAAGGCTGCATACAACCAGTCCTATTGGAGATTAATTGGGGAGGCCTATGTCCAGCAGTGGACGTCTTATAGTTAATATGACAATGATAATAGTATTCTTGAATATTCAATATATTAGCTGTGATATACCGTTGGAGTAGAATACCTGCCCCTGTACCTTAGTCTGGTACCTACTTAGGTGCCGGAACCCACAGTGGCGGTATATCCATCCGAAACAGCGCAGCTTAAATAGAAAAAATATTCTTATACCTAACCTTAATTTATTAAAATTCTTGAAACCACATGAATCCTCGACAATTGAAACACATTTTTGATAATTATGCGAAGTCGCTTACTTTAACCACATGCATAATTTATTTCGTTCCAAATCAATGAAAAAATATTGCATTTTGTGTTTATATTTGAACTAATCCGTTTTGGAGATAAAAATATACCGCCATTTTTTAAGTCGGAAGCACAATAGTTAACTCTGCTGATGTTATTTACGTGATACAAAGTAGATATACTTCAATAGGGCTTAATGTTCTTTTAATATTTATGTGCCATTAGATTTTATCCACCCACCTAAATCTCAAAATTTACATATTCTAATTGCAATATCCTGACCACCCATTGTTGTTTTGTATAGTGTGTGTATGTACACTATTTTTGTATTACTCCACTTCCGTCGAAACTAGGGAAATTCAAGTTCCTGGCGAAACCTGGCACACTCGCCATGCGACGTCGAGACTAATAGAATTGACTTTTATTGTGAACGTACAGTTCTTGCAGTTCCAAAAACAGCTGTTTCTTTCACACATGTTTTTGAATTGTTGTCTTCGTTGTTATTTATTCACGCATTTCTATCAACAGACCAGATATATAATCATTACATAATTATTACATAATTATGGTATATGGTATTATGGTATCTGAATTTAGTTAAGTAAAATTTCATTTCTCAGTTTTTATTCTTAGTCATTATTCAATTTTTATTTCTCGCCCACTGTAAGCGATGTAAGTCGCTTAAAGCACTTGTGTTACGGATGCAAGGCAACAGAGGAATCGCAAATATGCTGTTTAAATACATATATTTAACATCCAGACGCAGAAAAAACACAAGTATCTACATTGCCCTAGGTGGGAATCAAACCCACGACCCTTGGAGTCACAGGATCACCACCTGGATGATATTACGCTATGCTATAATATCGCCCATTATACTGACTCGGTCAGGCATCAGTAGGAATCATTTTGTATCTATAAATGAGTAGAAAAAAAATACATCAAAAATAGGCCTGCATGGCATTTAATAAAATCAGTTTTCGCTACTAACTGGATTTGCTTCTACATAGGATTGTTGTTAGATTGCGTCCCGCGGTAACCTAACTGAAATCAAATGTAACCTGTGTTCTCTAATAGGGTTTAATGTATTCATATACGAAATTTCATAAGGATACAATTAACTTTGTATCTATAAAAAGGTAATTAACACAAGACGTGTTTATATTATTGTATAATACTAAAATATAGCCTATTTGTTTGCTGATATGATTAATGCATAATTATATGTGTTTTTTTCTGTGGCCACTACTTTCAGTTTATCTATTACAAACAAATGTTTAGAAGTTCGTTGAAGGACCGATTATAATAATTTTTGCGTACTGTGTACAGTGTGATCTAACTTGACTAGTAGTAGTAGTACTAGCTGACCCATTTATATATATTTCAAACTAACTATATATTGTACCTCTAGGTGATAAGGGCAATAACTCAGAACTGTAGATTTATTGAGACCTTTCGAAATTGATGTAAATGATCAAAAAGAAACAGTTTCTAAACGAGTTGTCTGTTGAAATATTCTAAAAAGAATTCGAAATTTGAAATTTAATTTCGAAATTTGCGAATAAATGACAATGTTTGTAAAATTGTAAAAATATATTATTTTGAGATGTGCAGAGCGATATTTAGTTTGTCCGTTTATAAATAGGTTTTAAGGCCATCAACTTCAACACAAACGCTTTTGAGTTCAGTTCACGCAACAACAAACGTTAAAACGTACTAGCACCCTTCAAAAGGAATTGCTATAACCCAAGTTTGTCCGGGAATTTCTAACTAAACTTCTTGATCACAAGTGCGTAAGTGAACATTTCGACGTGCCGAATGTCTTTGTGCGAGCAACATAGATTTATTTGCAATTTGTGTTCGAAATAAATTAAAAATATAAACAGTATTCATTTAACTGGTATTATAATGGCGGGCTAAGATTTTTCCAATTCATTTATTGCCAATATTTTCAGTGTGTTTAGACATGCTTTAGGCCATTGAGCATTTAGATCGTTATGGTATAAATAGATGTCACTAGAACAGACATTAATGCTTTCTATAAGTAGTATATAACATTTCGAATTCAAAATTTTTAATGTACCCTTGTGTCATATAAGTTTTATTATTTTTATAATACAAACCTTTTTAAGTACAATGCCACATTTAAATTTTTAATACGCTGAGTAATATTTGTCTCTTTCGTCCTTCCTAATCGACACAATTTGGTCAGCACAAATACTTATTTTTGATAAAAATTAGTTATGATATAATATTACAACCTCCCTCATCGCTACCCACAGATGGAGAAGGTATCAAAACATATATATATATATATGTGTGTGTGTGTATGTATATATATTAACTGTGCCCTCGACTACGTCCACGTGGATAGTAAGAGAGAATAGTGAGTTTCGGCAGTATTTTAAAGGGGAAAAAATTCTCCATTTTTGCGTTACTTCAACCATTCAACCGTTTACGCAGCGCTCGCAATGAAAGTATTCAAAACGTATTTCTCGCCCGATTGTGCCACATTAGCATAAGTTACATCTTATTATATCCGCTAAAGCCATTGAGGCCCATCAAATTTGGTCAAGCCGTTTCAGACAGATCTTAAATAAATGTTATTTTGGTAAATGTATCCTGTACAGACGCATTCAGTAAAAAGCAGTTTCTTTAATATTATAAACAGACTCCTATTTTATTTATATGTATTGATATATATCTGAAGAGGGGCCCCGAAAGACATAAGACCACCATCCTTATAAATCTTTTTTTTACATTAGTAATGTACTATTTAGATTCTTTTTTACCTATGATTAAAGATCTTTTTTTTTCATTTGGATTGTCAACAAATATTAGATAGCGATGCAAGAAGTTCCCATAACAGCTGAAAGAGCGAGTGAGCGCGAAGTACTATTTCTCACACTTCTTGCGGCTCAAAGATTTCATCACATATTAATAAGTTTCCTTTATGTCAATATTATTTTGATTAGAACAGTTTCAAAGTTAATTTATCATTTGAAACTCATACCGGGGATCGTTACTCGCTAGAGCATGATGCGGTTTCACGAGAGATTCGTCTGTGTATATAAAAGGATAAGCTACTGACTGCCTGACATATTAACGCAGAGCCTGCCTTATAAGGGTTAGATAATTGATAATTTGCATAGGGGTTCCGCTTATAACATAAGGAAGCATTAAGAAAGGATATTTCCTTAACTCAACCCCTAAAAGGGAAAAACGGGTCATAAAAAGTGATATTTAAGTAGTGTAGTTGTGATTCCTTTGTTGTCTGATTTTTGGAACACAAGTGTATTAGGCAATGTTCCTCAGAGCCAAGTCTATGTATGAGATGTTGTTTGAATATTGTTTATTTATATAATATAATATATATAACATAATCGCCGTACTCGGCTATGCACTGATGGTTCCGACACTTTGGTCTTCTGCTATATAGAGAAGTACTGTTCCACTACGCCGTTAACGAACCGCTTCTTCAACTCTAGCAACTAATAACAACTGTTTGTGCTATATATGAGCATATATTATATTTTTTTTACAAATAACATTGATTTTCGAAAACGATAGCTCAAATCAACTGTACAGCAATGAGATATGAGTGTACACTCTGTCAGATTCTCAGGAAACGCGATCGCCGCTTGACGATGCGTGATTCGGCTTCACAAGATGCATTAGATACACAAGATTCTACGGATCCTTTTCTCGTGACTGAGCAGCGTATTTGACTGCTCAGTATGGATGTGCATATTAAATTCATAAATGGAATAGAAGCTTTAACTGAATATGTTTTGGTGTATATTCATTTGTTTTTATTTTTTGACAGGATTCCAATTGTTGACCAATCGTTCCAATGCTATTCAATACTAATTTTTAGCCATTGTTTATTGCTGCGCCTAACTTAAATAAATAGCAAATATATTTGACATTAAAAACAAAATACATATGCGGACAACTGGAATCTATAGCTATAATTAAATAACCAAGCTAATGAATAATGAAACATCCATTCCACTCAGTATTAATGAAAATAACAGAGCGGTGATTGCGATATAAAGTGCATCCTTCTAAGATAATCAAGCTATATGACAAGGCGATGGGACAGATGCTTCTAACACATAACTAAATCTTATTCTTGTTATTTACTAGTTATTTCTATTTGATTACTATTAAAACTATTTATTTAGCGGTTTTTTGAAAATATTATCTCTACTATTACTATAAAGAGAAAATATTTGTATATATATGTAATGAATAGAGCCAAGAATTATGTGTGGCCGTGTGCACAGTATCAAGTGTCATAAGAAGCGGTTTAGGTACCACGACCAAAGATGGTGGTATATCCATCCGTCACAGTGTAGCTCAAATGCACGGGGTTGGAATGGGCAGCAGCATCCCCATCCCGAAAGCTGCGCTCTGCGATTGCCAACACGTTTGCCCAGCGCGGCGATTAAGGCCAAAATCTGGGGGCACGGCAGTGCCCCCACCAAGTCGAGCAAAAAAGCGTCACGGCCGTACCATCCTTTTCTCGAAGCAACTCGGAGCAATTCAGGCCATTTTCGACCCCCTGTAACTTCGTTGTGGATAAAACTAGAAGACTGAAATTTTCAGTAACCATGCAGGCATTGTAAAGACACGCATATTTCAAATTTCATTCAATTTGGACCAGTATTTTAAGAATTATAACGGGTCAAATTTCTTAATTTTGTTTAATTTTGTCACTCACTGACTCATGATCATCAAAAGTCTAAGGCACTTCTAGCAGACCTAGAAGCTTCAAATTTGGAATGTAAGTAGTGTTTGGCGAATGAATCAAGGAAAAACTAAAAAATCTAGAAAAAACCGCAAAAAAAAACTAAGCCCATACAGCCAATCGGTATTCCCGTCATGAAAACACGTGTATTAAATTATTTATTAATGCAAAAAACGTACCTACGTGCGTCTTCGTACTTATTACGAGTGCGTAAGGTTGTATAGTTATATAATTATTATATAATTATAGACGCTAGCGAGTTAGCACGGCCGTTGCTACGCGCCGCGCGAGGGTGCGGGGCGGGGACAGTGGCGCGGCGGGGACAGTGGCGGGGCGTGCGCAAGTGAATGTCGCCGAGCGAGCAGCAGCCGCGCTCATACGCGCGAGCGACCCAATGCTGTTCGGATGTGCCCAGAATTCTTACCTATAAGTTTGGGATTTTCATTGATAATTTCGATTGCTATATTATTAGTTTGACGACTAAAGGCTACTCTCATTGGTTTACTGATATTATTTGCTTACAATTTACTGTATTTGCTTACAATTTAGACGTTGTTCGAATAAATAATTTAAATTAAATATTGATACTTTAAGTACCTAAGTATTTATAAATTTCTTATTACCTAATCGTATTTCTGCATAAAAATAACTTTGCAATCTAACTTGTAGGTAGTCGCAATGGATTCAGTAATACTGTATGTGAATGATCAGCCTTGTCCACACTGGGCTGTTCCTATACCTGGTGATGGTTCGTGTTTATTTCATTCTTTGTCATTCTCTATGTATGGGAATATTGAGTCGTCGTTATTAGACTTGCTATAATCGAGTATGTGGTAGCGCATTGGGATGAGTTACAAGTGTATACTTGTGACGAGCATGGAGACACCTACATTAACGCTAATTTGTATACAACGGCAATGGTAAAAACCAGTACTTACGGTTCCGCGTCTGAACTCATGGCGGCCGCCGCTTTGTATCCGTAACTGTCTACAATATACAAAAAGAAATGAGATCCCATCAAAAACAATACTTGTCAAAAAAAACCAAGTCTCGCAATTCAGTTGTTCTGCAGTAAAAAGTTGT